>OY720344.1:91334680-91934680 GCA_963082975.1 Labia minor | reverse complement strand
GTTTGATTTATTTAAATAAAATTTAATATATTATTTATTTTTATTTATCTAAATTGGTCATTATGTTTTTTTTAGATTTATTGCCTGGGTTGTTTATAAACTCTTACCTAAATTAATGCCCAGTTGTGTTGGGCATCCAGAACAATTTGAAATGCTTCGCAGGGCATCTGAAACTGGACTTCCTTTAATCTTTTTACCACTTCATCGATCCCACATCGATTATATTGTTGTTACATTTATCCTTGTAATGAATCGTATTAAACCTCCATTAGTTGCAGCTGGAGATAATCTTAAAATTCCATTTTTTGGGTAAGTTCACCGACCATTCAATTTCTTAAAAATACAAAATCTTTAATTTGAAATTGTTTATATGTATGTTATTTAAATATCTATAAATAATAATTTAATTATATTTTTTTATTATTTTTTATATAGCTGGCTTCTTCGTGGACTGGGCGCTTTTTATATTAAAAGGCGAATTGATCCTGTGCAAGGTCGTCGTGATCTTGTATATCGTGCAGTATTACATACCTACATGGTAGAATCTCTCAAAGCCGGATATAATATTGAATTTTTTATTGAAGGAGGACGTACTCGTACTGGAAAACCTTGTATGCCAAAGGTATTATCCTCTTAATTAAAATCTATATCTTACTTTAATTAAACCTCTAATATAAAAAAAAATTATGGAATTTACGAGGATACATAAAAACTGATTAAATTACTTAAAAAGTGCCTATAAATTGATTCAACATTATAAGAAAGTCATTTGTCATATTCTCTCTTAATTTAAAAATATCAAATAATTTAAAAAAAAATTCTTAAATCTTCTAAATTAACATTATAACATTACAATTTTTTTCATACATTTTATAATTTTGACATGTTTATTTATGGTAAAATATTTTTATTTTTAAATGTTCTTTTTTTTTAGGCTGGTTTACTTAGTGTCATTGTGGATTCCTATCTCGATGGCACAATTGAAGATGCTCTCCTTGTACCAGTAGCAATTAATTATGATCGTTTGGTAGAAGGCAATTTTGTAAGAGAACAGCTTGGTCAGCCCAAAAAAATGGAAAGTTTTACGTCAGCAGTAGCTGCTATTTGGAAAATCTTTCGCTCCAGTTATGGAATGCTTCGAATAGACTTTAACCCGCCATTTTCTTTAAAAGTAAATATTATTAATTACTAATGTAAATATAAAATATATAATATAAAAAAAATATATTTTTTTTAATTTTATTATAAATTTTAGGAATTAATGGAGAAATCACAAATCCAAGAAAATGGATTCACTACAAATAATAAATCCTATGATAAATTACATGAAGTTCCTTCATCCACTAGTCTCTACGGCTCGGATTATGTTTCAACTGAACAACGTCAAGTTGTTGATAGAATAGCAAGACATATTGTCTATGATAGTACACATTCAATGGCTGTAATGTCAACGAATTTATTAGCATATATGTTACTTTATCGTTATCGAAATGGTGCCACACGTGAAACACTTATTTCTGATATGGACTTTTTAAGACGTGAATTAGCATGCAAAGACTGTGATTTAGGATTTAGGTAAAAACATTGTTTATTTATTTATTTAATATTATTATATTTATTTGATCGTTAATTAAATATTAAATTTAATTTTTTTTAGTGGAGATAGTATTGATGTAATTGATCATGCTGTCCAAGTTCTCGGGCCAGCTCTTGTAAGACGTGACGGCGATCGGATTACACCTGTAACACTTTTACCAAATGTCATTGAACTAGCTTATTATGCTAATACCATGGTCTCCCATCTCTCTTTAGACGCTGTGGTATGTTATAATTTTATTTATTTCGATATTTTAATAAATGATTTTAAGAAATTTTATTCTTATTAATTTAATTAAATGAAATGGATGGTATTTGAAAATATTTAAACAATTTTCTAGATTGCCACAGTAATTGGATCATTAGGAGCAATATCAGGAAATAATGAATTTAATGAAGATGATTTAATCCAAAATGCATTAGATCTTTGTGATATACTACAATATGAATTTATTTTCTGTCGACCGTGTCAAAATATTAAACAAGCAATATATGATGAACTGGATTCATTTATGGCCAGAGGATTAATCATTCGTGATTGTGTGAGTATTCCTCAAAATTATTTACTTTTTTTTAGGAAAGATCTTAGCAAACAATCAAAATGGATTTATATTGTATAATAAATTGTGTAATTTTTTTTATTTTAATTTCTTACCTATTTATGTAAATTTTCTATATCATTTGAAAATAATAAATACAAGTAATATTATTTGAATGGCAAATAAATCTATTCATATTTAATTAATAAAGTCAAAATAATAATTTAATAAATTCATTATTTTTAGGAGGATTTAAGTGAAGATGAAATTTGGTCAAAAAAATTTGCTTCACATTTGGATTCTTCTGATGATGAAATTTCTTCTAATAAAGTAGAGGCTTCATTATATACTTCATCAAATATGAAAGAAATAAGCAGTTTACAATCCTGTCTGTCACCATTTATTGATGCTTATACTGTGACAGCGTTATGTTTATGTGGCCTTGTTGGTAGACAAGTATTTGAAAGGGATCTTCTACAAGAAATTTTAGCTGAAACCAAAAATCAATTCGATCTAGGAATATCCAAATTTGGTAAGTTATTTTTTCTTTAATTGAAATATTTTACTATCTATATATTCATTCTGCTTTTTATTCAAAATAAAGTTTATGATAGTAGAATGTGATTGTAATGATTTTATTAAGGGCAAGAGCAGAACAATTTTTTCTTTAAAAGACATATTCTATCTAATATAAATTTTAAAAAAATACACAAGTATTAATTAATTACTAATAAATAGATTAATTGATTTTTTTTATTCAGCTAATATCAATATTTATATTTTTTATAGGTGAAAGTCTTTCTAGTGATTCCATACGTGGTGCTCTTAAACTCTTTGAACGCTGGGGCGTTTTAGAATGCCAACATGAAGGAAAAAATAAACTTTATTATTTAAAAGATACTTACGACAACGATCGAGAAATTCGACAAATTTTGGATCGAATTCATAAATTTAAATTGTGAAGGTGTAAAGAATAAAATATAATTACTATCTTTTCTTTTGTTTTTGCTTTCAAAAAGGGAAAGCATTTATTTAAAAAAAAATATTCACTTATTTTTATTATTACTTTTTTAAGATCTTTATTTTTATAATCTAAAAAAGAACAAAACTATGTTAAAAGTGAATATTTCAAAATAATCTATTCAATCTCTTTTATTATTAAAAATAAAAAAAACTTCTTGTGATATATATAAATATATTTTAATAAGGAATTTATTAAGGGTGAAAATGTTTTATATTATTCATTAAAAGAGATTTTTCACATTCTTATATTCATGTAAATATGTAAATAGTAGTTATAAATTTGTTTAAAAAAATATTTAATAAAAAAAAAGTTGTTTATAAATGATGTGTGTTGACAATCTTTAAAACTTTTAACCGTTCTTGAAGCTCTTCAACCTGCAACCATTTAAATAATTTATAATTCCATCGATACCAGAACTATAGAATAATAAAATACCTTTTTGATATAATTGGCTAAAGAATGTCGATCTTTAATTCGAGCTTCTTTTAATTCTAAATTTGCCAAAGTTTTAGTAACTTCTGACATTGTTTTATTAAAAGTTTCACGATTTTTAGGGCAATTCTCTCTAAAATTTACAGCCATACTTTTTTTAATTTTATTAAATTTATCATCATTTCTTTCAAAAATCGATGATCCTCCATACTTTCCTACTATTTAGAAAATATCTATATATTTTTTTTGACAATTTATTTAATTTAATAAAAAATAAAAAATTGAAATATTTTTTATCTTACCTTCTACCTTGACAGGAGTTATTTGACTATATTTCCACCTCCATAACTTAATGGTTTCTATATCTCTGAAATTAATTTAAAGATTTAAATAAAAGGATAGATTAGTACTAATATTAAGCAAACAAATGAATGTATTTTAATTCCTCACATTTACTATTTACTATTTTTTTCAAGTTTTTATAGTCCACGAAAACATTTTAGATTTTTTTTATTTATAATGAATTTTCTATTTTATTCCTATATTACTATTACTAAGAAATAAAATAGAAAAAAATTATTTAATTTTCTATTGTTCTTTTATGAAAATATTTGATAAATAATTTTTTGGATAAAAAAGTAATTTAAATTTTTTTTTTCATATATTTACTAAAGTACATATTTTTAATCTTAAAATATTTTTCAAAATCAATTTACTAAAAATATTTTAATCAATAAAACTATAATTTAAAAATTTAAAAAAACTTGTAATTTAACATAGCATTTAGAAAAATAAATCAATTGAAAAATTATTTTAGAATCAATCAGTGGATGAAAAAATTAAGAGTTGATATAAACTAATCAATATGATTATTTCCTTATAATTAGGTACTATATAAATTTACTTTGTTTAAAATAAAATATATATATATTTTTAAAATTTTTTTGAGATTTAATTCATATAAAAAGTCTTCGTGTTGATGCCTATATTTAGGATAACACGCTTGTCTCAAACGAACATGTGCTTTAAAGGTGACATTTTATATTGTGAAGATGGATTTCTTAATGGTTGCTTGTATAAAAAGTTATATTTATTTGAAAATGAGTAAATTATCAATATAAACGCTATGTGATGCATATTAACTATATAAAAGACATGTCGAAGAATTTGTTAAGTATACTGTGGGAATGATGTGAGCGAACGAAGGACCCAGGAGTGATTTGCTCGATTGCACGCAATCTATCAAGAAATAACGGAGGAACTAAACTTCAACATGAAAGTTTGGAATCATTTGAAATTAATAAAGTTGACAAAATCTTTGGGAGACTTTTTATATGATCTATTTATATTACAAAATTTATGAAATAATTACCATAAATCACTTATATATGTTGTCAATTTATTATCTAGTGTAATATTGAGACGATAAATCTTTTGAAAAATACACAAATAAAATAAAAAAAAATAAAAATATTAAAATGTGAACACAAATATATTTATTTTTTTACCTATAAACTTAATGTTTTTATGTGCTGGTGGTATAAAAATTTCCATTAAGGAATCTATTATCGCACTCCAACCTTTTACATTTTAGTATATATCATAACTTTTTAATGTTATTATCAATTTTATTTAATTAAAATAAAAAATAAATAAAAATTATTTCTATGTAAATTAGGAAAAGAAATGAGAATATAAATAACGAATCTAACTTCAATATGATAAAATGTAGACATTTATAATTTTGAAAAAATAACTCAATTCTCTATTAATACATCTTTTACTTTTTTCCTCCCTTTCTCTTTCAGCAACATGTCTCAATCAAAGAATTTTCAATTAGATATGTTCCAATCCATTTCAAGTGAAATGTTCGATTTGAATTAAATTAATTTCCAAACAACATTAAATATGTATATATATATAAAGTGGCAAAAAAAAATATTTTTAAAACTTGAATTAAAATGATTAAATTATATTATCTTAGTCTTTATATTTAGTTTAATTACTCAATTATTAATTACTACTATATTTTTAGTGAAATATTTTCCCACAATGAATATAAAATTAATACTTTGTAAACTACCACTTCCGGTTTCCGGATATACACCAAAATTCATGCTACTGATGCATCAAGTAAATATCTCAAACTATATCACAACCAGTTGAGTCATTCAAGCTATACATGTCTATTTGGACACACAATGGACAGATGTACGGACGGACAGACATGCTAAAAATATTTTTTTCTGTTAACAAAATGATTCGTGGAGATTTATACAAAATTAAATTTTTTTGCCAGATTTTGTAAAATCAGTGTTTATTTACAAAACTTTTTTAAATATTTAATTTAAAAAAAAAAATCTTAATTAAAATTTGTCTTTGAGGGGGGGGCATAGGAAGGTGGAGCGGCTAGTCGAACCCCCCCCCAGGATCAAATCCTGGTTGCGCCACTTACTTTTAATTACAAAATCATTTTAATGTTATGAAAATTTCTGTGGTGCCAACTTTAAAAAGTAAAAGATAATATGATAATGAATTATAATTAATGTATCTAATCAACTGAAATAACTACCTGTTTTTTTGGAGAATTTTATCTTGTTTATCCATTATAAAACGTAGTTTTTTTAACATAAGGTTTCTCATTGTTTCATCCTTTATATCTTTTAATGTAGGGATTCTTAAAAAAATAATTTTATTTATTAAATACTTTATTATACTTTAAAATGAAAAAAGTATTCACTATTAAAATATGATTTTATATTACTTTGTTTTCCTCTTCTTTCTTTCAAAAGGATTAATTTTATTATCCTTCTTCCATTGAAATTTATAATCTGAAAAATAATAATAATTATTATTATTATGAGATTTCTAATTAATTTGACAAATTTTAAAAAATGGAATATTTAAATAATAATTGGCCAGAGCATATAGTACTTAGAATTTCTCAAAAATTCAACTTAAATTTTGTTTAGTTTTTCATATAAAATAATTTTCTAAATAATATGGTATTTATAGGAATACATTTTAAATAATACATAAAAAATATAAATTGATGTTTTTTCAAGAAAATCTCAAATAATCTACGGAGTGAAGGCGGTTAACATAAGTGTCTGATGTGAGGACTTAAAATGGTAAAAAAATATTATAAATACTTAATAAATAAAATAAATATTTTTGTCTCAGATTTTCCAGTTTAAGATTTTTGAGATCGAAGTCTATGGGGAGGGGAAGGAGGAGGGGAGGGGGGTTAAACTTCTTAAGCATCCATATTCCTAATGAATATTACTTTCTGATTAATTTAAATTAAATGATATTATTTTTCATAATAAATTATTTTCTTCTAAAAAATTCAAATTAAAGTAATTCATATAACAAAACAAAGTTTTATTTATATGTAAATTAATATAATTCAAACATTGATTACTTTTGACTATATTTGTGTTTGTATTATTAATTGATAAATTTTTTTTCATCATTTCGGAAGAACTCTCTTGTTTTAAAAACTGTAAAATTCCATTTAATCCTTGATGTATAATTTTTTTCTCTGGATATATTAATGGATTATTAGCCAATTGTAAACCTTTTAAATTCTCAAGCAAACCTAGTAAAAATTAAAACAATACAAAAAATAAGAATAAACAAATTATCTATTTAAATTAAAAAAACACATAAATTTACTCACATAATTCTAATGGTAATTGTTGAATTTTATTTGATTCCAAAAGTAAAATTTCTAAATTTTTCAATAGGCATATTTTTTTTGATAAACCTTTTAAATGATTATTTCTCAAATCCAAATATTCTAAATTCGACATTTTACAATAAAATTCATCAGGTAATTCAACAAGTTGATTACCTTCAAGATAAAGTTGCTAAAAATATAATAATTAATTGTTAAAATTTTTATAGCCCATAATACCTGTATACAAAAATAGATAAAACTTCCTAAATATAAATATATGACCGAACCTTAATATGTTGACATAAATTTATTAAATATGAAGGAAATTGATTAATTTTTTGTTTGTTAAGTTCATAACTGTGTTCATCTTTATTAGGTAAATGGGAAATTGTAATATCAAATGTTTCAGAAGATAATTCTGTAATAAGCACCATTTTGATTTGAAAAATATAATGTATCCCTTCTAGAAATTATATTAAGTAAATATAACGTTGTCCATGACAACCATTCGTTAGTCATCCATTAAGCAAACCAACGCCGGTTCTTAATTTCCTATGGGCGTAGATTGTCTTCATGGTTTTAAATTGAATTAATAACTCTTCATAGGATAATCGCTCTTAAACTATGTTCAATTTCTATTCAAAATTTATTTTTTATTGAAGAAATTTAATAGGTTTTAAATAAATTTTACAACCACTAAAAAATTAGTTTATTTTGTTTTTTTATTTTTATAAATAATAAAAAATTCAAGTAATATATAAAATATAATATAATATAATAGCTTGTTAAATATTAAATTAAATTTAATTACTATAGTTTTGAAGAATTGGAGATTTTAATACAATATTAACTTTATTTCATATGTTGAAATATTATAATTAATGATGATGAATTAATGAATCATTATTATTGTATTTTTGTCGGGTAAAGATTATTGAGCAATATATTGGTACATTCATTTATAATAATAAATCTATATATATAAAAAAAGGTTTTTGTCTGCACATTGCTCAGAATTTAAAATTTTTTGCATATCTGAGACCTCTAGAATCCAAAAGTGACTTTAGAATTTTTCATGTCTATCTGTCTGTCCGAAAAATAACTATTTTATAGACTCAGAATTGGCTGAACCGATTTCTATGAAATTACATCACAATATTCTTATATACCTCTATTGTAACATAGGCTATAAATTTTATTAATATCTAATCAATAACCGCAGAAATTAATTTTTTAAAGTTTATATAATTCTCCGTATTGTTCATTCAAGAGCAATTCGCGGCTCGCTGGCCCTAACGGAATCATTTTAAAAAATGAATTATCATAGCGATTCCCAATCAAAGAATTATTATAATATTTAACTTTTTATTTTAAATTCTAATATTCAAATATCAATTCAATGAAATAATTTATTTTAAAAGTTCTCATTTTAATTAATTTAATAAAATATTTAGATCATATTTTTATCTTAAATTATTTTTTATTTATTTGAATATTAATTCTTTTCTATAATATATAATAATATATAAATTTTATAATTGAATAATAAAAATAAAATATTTAGTATTTTATGAAGTAAAAATAATTTTTAAACCCTCATTAAAATTATATTATCTTTGTTTTTTATTTTAATTTAATTACTCTATTTTTAATTACTAAATATATATACTATATAAAAATTAAAATATGATGATATAAAGTTGTTTTAAATTTTTGACATTTTTAAATTGGGTATATTTTTTAAATTTGTTTTAAATCCAGATGATTATATTCTATTATAATTTATCAAGATGTTTTTTTATTTATTATGTTTAAAAGATTCTTTTTTATTATGTGATATTAATAAAAAATAATGATGGTCTGTTTAAGTCGAATCATGTCGCACATAATTAAATAACAATTCCCAAACAAAGAATTAATATATTTTTTTTTAAATTCTTATATTTAAATATCTTAATAAAATATTTAGATCATATTTAACTTAAATTATTTAGTATTTATTCTTTCTATATTTGAATATTTCTTCTTTTCTATTTAAAAGTGAAGGGTATATATTTTATAAAAAAACAGAAATTATTATTTTTAATGTTTTATGAATACAAAAATATTTTCAAAACTTCAACTAAAATGGCTAAATTATATTATCTTCGTTTTTGAATCAATTATTAATTACAACTATATTATAAGTGCAAAAATGATTTCTTGGTTATATAAAAATTAAAATATGATTTTTTAGACAAATGATATAAAAGAAATGTTTTAAATTTTGAGTATTTTTTTAAAATTTGTTTTAAATCAAATTTATTGTATTCTATTATAAATATTTTTTTATTAATAGGCTTCTTTTTTTATTTTTAATTTTTAATAAATTCTCTTTTTTTGATATGATATTAATAAAAAATAATATTAAATTGTATTAACCGTCCGACGGTTTGAAGTAAATTAATTTCCACCTACAGAAACAATTTCAAATAATTTTAATATATCTATTAATGTAATAAAAAACAGATATGGATATAACATAAATATTTTTAATTTTATTTTATTTATAATATATATGTAAGACCAGGCTGTGACCACATGAATGGCTGGATGACCTTATATAATTTTAAATTAAGAAAAAACTAATAAAGATGATTTTTATAGAGGATAAAACCAATACAAAGTGCATGATTCTAATATTAATATTAGTGTGAATCATTGTAATAATATTGAATAATAAATGGTATTTGATACAATTTTGTTATTTTTTTATGAAAGGGTTTAGCGATAGCTCCGTGTCCCATGCTTATTTATAATATAGGATCAATTATTTTATTTGATCATGTAAATTTGAATGTTTTTCTATATTGAAATGAAAATCAATTTATTTTAATTAATTTGAAACATTTTAGGAAACAAATTTTTAATGGGTCATTTTTAGAAATCCAATTTAACAATTGTAATAAATAATTAAAAAATTGTATAATTTTTAAAGTATATAAAAATTAATTGTATAAATTTTTAAAGCTCAGTATCCCAAGTATATATTTTATATCTACAGGCCTACTTTTAGGTTTGTATGTTATTATTTGAATGGCGATTCGGTGAATCAGGTATTAATATATTATTACCAACCAAACCCATTAATAATGAATCTTTTTTTTTAACTTAATTACCGAGCCGAGGCTTGGGGTCCCGGTACTATATACAATTTTAGCTAGCATAATAAGATTAGATATTTATAAATAAAAAATTTTTATTAATATAAGATTTTATAAATATATATAGGATATTATACTCATATTGCCTTCATAAAAAAAAAGGTTATTGTTTTGTTTTTTTTCTTTCGGGGACATATATAAAAAAGATCTTTTCTCTATACCATTTAAGGGGAACAAACCCCTCTTCATTCAACTCATTAATAAGAATTCATCATTAATTTTAATGCTATAAAATATTCTTAATTACATTCAAAATGAAAATCTATCCTGAAATCAAAATTTATGCTTCAGAATACGTTAAAAAAAAATTATTCTGAGCAATACAAAAGGAGTTAGTTACTAAAAGTAATTAATCGCTAATTATTTTACAATTAATTAATTATAATTCGATTATATTTCTTCTATACCTTCTAGGGATCCATTGAAATATCTATAAAAATTTTAAAAAGTATATTTCAATAAAAAGTCGATGAAAAATCGATTTCAATTTGTCAAAAGAGCGAACAGACACCCGGACGGACAGACGCCAAGTGAAGTTTAGAAAAACGTTAAAAAAAACGAACAAAATACATAATGTCTACCATTTGTATAATTTTCTAAGATACTAATTAATAAATTATTATAAAATATTTCATAAGATATAAAAAACATCTAATACTCTTAATTATAGAAACAGTATATTTTTATGGATAAATTTATATTTTATGTTAGTGTCGTCTCTAATAATCATTTCAAATTAAAATAATTGAAAATTCGTAATTAAAAAAAAAATTGTCGAATTATGTAGAATATAAAAAACAAGATTATTTTCAATCACTCTTTGAAAGAAAATAAGATAGAAATTGAATATCTGAAACTTGTCCAGATTGAGTGATTGATTTATTTATTTTATAAATCATTCTTCATATAATAGTAATGTTAAGTATATTATTACATAAACATTTATGTTTATAAAATTTCTAATTTGCTTAGGTATACCTGCATTCCTTTTTTTTCTTAATTTAAAATTTCAAAATTCCATTTACTTTAAAAATAAATATTTATTTATTTTATTTATTTACACCTTATCAAAGAAAATTAAATTAAATCTCAATTCTGAATGATTTGTAATTTTTTAATTTATTTATTACCTGAAAAAAATTAAGAAACAATTTTCAAAATAGAGTCTTCAATAAGTGAAATTAAGGATTATTGGGATATGACTGTATTATAATATATTATATAATTTAAATATTATTGAAATTATTTTTAGAATGATTAATATTATATTTATTTTAAATTCAAGAATAGGGGATTGAGAAGAATTTAAAAAATCAACAAGAATACCTGTTCAGGTAGCGAGATGGCGCAGGTTGTTTAAGTTACCTGCTTGATTCTCTTTCCCCTCCACCCCCGATCCCCTTCCATTCCACTCGTTAAACTGTTTTTAATTAAAGCGTCACAAACACAAACTCGATCAACTGACAGTGGAGCTTCTTTTGGATTTTTCGAACGTCACATTTTTATCCATTTGTTTATTTTGCCTCAATCTTTTTCATTATCTTATCAACTATTATCAATGTATTCTTTTCGATAATGGAACATTTTATGAAATTGAATTCAGGTGAGTTTTGTCCCATTGTACACGCCTAATAGTTTCTCTCTCTTTCTGTCTTTATCGCTCTCTCTTTCCTCATCTTTCAAAGAAAAGTGTAAACATACTTAAAGGGCCATACTTGTATGACTTATAACATTTTTTTTTCTTAAAATTTTATTAATTATCACTGGATACTAATAATAACTTCAATAAATTAAATTTATTAATTATTTTCATTGAAAAAATTACTAAAATATTCCAGTAAAGTATACAAGCTGGTATTTATTTTCTTTTTTTACTTAATATTATATTCCAATATTACATTCGTTTAAAAATAATTTTAATTAATTAATTAAATTAAATTAATTTCTCAAATTTTAATTATTTACCATCTTTTTAAATTATTTATTTTTTTTTTAAATTAAATTAAATTTAATATTAAAAATAAATAATTAAAATAATGTTACTATAGTGCTTAAAAGTACCAAATTTGTTTCAATGCATTATTGTTTAAAATTTTTGTTTTTTGAAATAATATTTTATTATATAAAAACGTATTATATTTCTGAAATCTGGTAATTTTAATTTTTATTAAATATTAATTTTTTTGATTGGTCTTATTATATATATATATATATATATATATATATATATAATAAGACCAATATATATATATATATATATATATAATATACACGTAAATATAAAATTAAATTCAAAATAAAATAAAATAAAAAATATTCATCATTAACAAGATAAAAAATTAATTTATAGTATTAAATGAATGCAATTTAAGAGGAATTATGACTAATGCAAGTGAAGGATGTAATAGTTTGTTGTTTTTTTTATATTACTTTTAATTTATCGAGCTGATTCGTTTCTGTTGCAGAAAGAGGCTTTTATCATTTTCTTCTCATCGAGTGAGCTCGTCATCGTGATGCGTCACCGACGTATCTTCTAAGATCTGATGTGGCCAACGCCCCAGGGTTTCAAACCATGGTGCTGAAGAGAGTCGTCTGGTCAATTGGCCTGGTGCTTTGTACGGTTGGATTTGGTGGATGTCAGACCGGCAGGGATTGGGGTCGTCAAGGAGTCTATGATCCGAGGAGGGAGCAGGTCCCACCACAATACCCACCGAATTACAATGATCAATCAAGTAATTCATTCATTCATTATTTAAATATAATTAAATTCTTAACATAAAATGAAAAAATGGCAAATTAATCAAATAATAATTTTGATATATATTTGGAGAAAGAAAATCCCAAAAAAATATGAAGAATTTATTCTAATTTAATTTACCTACTCAATTTTTCTATATATTCTTCAATATTTCTTCTTTTTTTTTGATAATTAATTTACTAAAATCATCGCTCATTTTCTTTTTTATATTTCATATGAAATTTAATATAAAACATTCCAAATATTGTAAAGTTTATTTTATATATTTTTTTTATTTATATATAATTGAATTTTTATGAGAGTTTGAATTTTGAAGAATGAATCAATTATTTTATTTACTACAAATTTATTAATTAACTTTTGATATGGATTGTCAAAATAAGGGGATAAATAAATAAATTGATAGTAGAAATTATAAAATTCAGTTTTCATTCTTCATCCCGGAATTCGAAATTTATAGAATATTAATTACAATAATGAACAAAGAGGTAACTTAGTGCTTAGTCTTGGATCGAATCATGACATTTAGATATAAGTCACAAAATTTTAAATAAAAAAATAATAACAAAATATAAAAGAATATTTAAATAGTAAATCATTATAATAATAAGTGCGAAGGCTTACTAAAATGAGCTTATTTCCCGAAAAAATATTACGAAATTTATTATATCAAATTATTATTATTATTTGGGACATTTAGACATTTTAACATCAAACTCCATCTCACGAAGTTATCATTGATCAAATTCTAACAATTATTCTAACAATCATTCAAAATAAACTCCATTTAGGAATATCGAGCTATCTTCCTTGGGACACAGCCAAACAAATATTTTATTTCATTTAAAAACATTCCTCCTTCATTCTTCTCTATGCAACATAAAAATAATTATAAAATATTTTTATTATAATGAAAAATTTATTTTTAATTTTTTTTTTCTTCATATCACTAAAATTATTATTTTATAATTTTCAACTTTTGTGAATTCTGAAGACTCATACTACTATTTTTCTATAAATAAGATAAGGATAATTAAATATTTGATCTATTTAATGTAGATTTATGTTTTTTTTATTATATTATTATTGAATAATCAAATTATTTGGGTATCTGTCTTGTGCATTTTATCTGTAAAATACGATATTAATATTTTTCTTATAATAATAATTTATATAAACCTAATTTATAAAAGTATAATTATAAATTAATTTTATTTATTAACTAAATATATTATTAAAAATAATAAATCATTTTATAACAAATAATAAAATAAAAATATTAATAGAAAATGAAATTGTTTATTCCTGACCTTCTAATCGAATTAAATATCCAGTTTATTTTGATTGCAATTATTAACAAATAAATAACGTAAATTTTATTCAAATAAATTATACCTATATACTATTATAGTCACATATTTGATTATATAATCAACTAAAAGCGGAACTTACTTTAATGTATTTTATTAAAACTTTAATACAGGAAATTTTCAAAAGACCTATTGGGTTTATTTTGTAATCAAATTACAAAAGAGTTGGTTGTTTCCTCTTAAATACTAATAAATATAACACGAACATTTGCAATGATTCATTTTTATTATATAGTATATATTTAGTATACCATAAACATAAATAAAAATAATTATTTACTTTAAATTATGCTACTAGAAACTCATTTAATTTTATTAAATCATTTTTGCCTTTATTTATGTGAATAATATAAAATAATAAAAAAATAATAATAAAATATAATATAATATTTAGTTAAAATTAAGTTCTAATTTTTTTTTAATTCTCTTCAAATACAAACGGTACAGCGGTATAAACCAATGAATTATCAAAACCACTCCACATTAATAAAAAATTTTGTGAGTAATATACACAATTATTCATAAAATATTCATTGAAATAAATTTCATAAAAAATAAAATAATTTATCTATTTATCCAATTCTGCAGTTCTATAGAGTATGGAGTTCTTAGACGCAGAAACCATATTCCTCCAAACATCCCTATCCTTGCAACCTAATCTCGCCCCAATTTTCCAACATTCCTTATTAGATTGTATCCCACCCTGTGCTTGGTTTATCATCTTTCTCTTCACATACAAGTTCCTTGATAAAGTTTTAATTTAAATTCCCTCATTTTATTTTATAAACTTTAGGTGATGGGTAGGCAACCTTTTGAGTCGGAACGGCCAAGAGTTACAATTTACAAAATTTATAAGTTTTTTAAAGAGCCACTAACATTTTTGTTTCAATTATGATATTTGATTAGGATTAGGTATTCAATAGATTTGAGTTTTGATCTAAAATATAAACTGTTTTCTGTCGAGTGTTTTTATCCTGTTTTCAGTATTTATATATTTTAATTTTCAATAAAATATTTTGAGTTTTGAAAATAAAATAATATAGGTATTAATATGTATTTGCGCATGGAACTGGAGAGCCACATTAAGATTGAAAAATCTGGAGTGTCTCCACTTGAGTATCTCGCAAATTTGAATTGGATGAATTAACATATATTATATTTAAATTTAATTAATTATATATATAAATTATAAATTAAATTTAATAAATAAAATTTATTAAATCATCGCGCTTTTGGCTCTGTTGAGGCATCACGTCACGTGCAGGCACGTGATTTGGCAGTCAACGTGTTAAAAAATTTACTTTCAGCCATTTAATCAAGCTGAAATTCTATATATAGCAGTTTTATACAATTTTTATTCTTGTGGAAAAACTATCGAACATATATCTATTTTTATGGTCAGTTTAGAGGAAAAAAAATGAAAACGTGGAAGGTAATGACCCTCTTCCGGATGAGCTATCTTGCTCAAAAGTTGATAGAAACTACGAATTTGAATAATGCCCGTGTACCAAATTTCATTATTCTAGCTCAAACCGTTTTTGTGTAATCTTGTCTACACACACACATACATACAGACATGTTTGTCAACCTTAGTGAAAATGACTCAGGGACCTTCAAAACGTATAAAAACATCAAAATCTCGACTTAAAAAATTTTCGCAATACTGGCCAGATAGTAAAAAGTGACATGTGGCTGCCAAACCTCTAAGTTTCTTGTCATGTGATAGCTGTTTCTTTTTTTATGAATAAGAAAAAACATCTACAATTGGAGGATTGTAGTAGTATAATGAAGATAACTTAAATATTTCATATATTGAAAAGAGAAAAGAAAAATATAAAAAAATAAATGTTATTTTTACATTTACATATTTATAAAATTATTTTTTTTTTGTAATATAATTCTAGAAATTTAGAAGGTCTAAGAAAAAAAAAACTAAATGATGTGATAAGTAGTGAGGCATAATTCAAAAATAGAATACATTTTTTTTTTCTTCTGAATAATTAAAAATTAATTATCCAATTCCAAGACTGAAATTATTACCATTTTTTTTCATTATTTGATCTTCTTCAATCATTTAAATGTAATTTATTTATTAATTTATTTGAAATATTTTAGATTATCGATTTAATCAACCCGGATATGGGAAACCTGGCTTTGGACAACCTGTTTATGGACCACAGAATCGCCCGCCAGTCAACGAATACGATCAGACATATGAATATAATAATCGACGATATGGTCAGGGAGCATTTGGCACTGGCTTTATTTATGATGATCATGGGAACCCGATCTTGCCTAGTGATGACCGTTATCGATTTCAAGTATGTTATGTTTATTCCCCCACCCCCTCCTCTCTTATATACATTCTCTTAAATACACCTATTCTTTCACAGTTGAGTGCGTTGTGGGAAATGGTGGAACCTGTTTCCTAATTAAATATTTCCACCTGTTTATTTGTTTCTTCTTTCCATTAAATTTATAAACTAGATTAATTTATTGCTTATTTGAAAAAATACATTTTATTAATTAAATAAATATTTTAAAAATTATAGATTTATTTACATAATTAATTATGTATAAATATATAAGTTTGAATTAATTATATATATATACCTATATAAGTTTTCCCTGACAAAAAATTCAATATTGTAATAAAACAAGAAAACGGCGATGATTTCATTAATTCATTACTCATTCATATTCATTAATCTCTTCTTTCATATATTTTAAATATTTATCAACATCTACTATTATTATTTAATCAAACTTTCTTATAATTCTTAACATTAAAATTATAATTAATTATTCTGATAGATATTTATTTTTTTAAGTTTTCAATTATACAATTTTTGTCAAGTATTTTTCATATTTATAATTATTTATTAGTTATTTATTATATTTTAAGAAAAATATAGTATTTAATCTGTAACAATATAGAAAAAAAATCCAACCGTTTCTCTCTCATCATCAATCTCCATCCAATTTCTATTCTCTTCTAATTCCCTTTTCTATATCATTTTTGTAAGATTTTACAACCTCATTCGCCCTATTATTTTATTTTCTATCTTTTAATTTAGCAACCGAAATTGGATCAACCAGGGATCCTTGCAGGTTGGAGACCGGATCTACAAGGCAAATTAAGAGATCATTCCAAATTATACGATCGAGATCGAGATATTTTCGTTAAAACAAATCTTGGTCAAGTGCAGGTAAATTAATAATATTGGTGAAATGAAAATATCGTTTTTATTTTATTTATTGTTTTTTATTTATTTATTAATTTTAATTTCAGGGTTTTAAAGTGTACCTATATGATGATCCGGATCCTAAATCAGGATATCGGCCAGGTACAAGAGCAGTCGAGTATGTCCGTGGAAATGTTTCCGTCTTTCTTGGAATCCCCTATGCACAACCGCCTGTCAAAGAAGGACGTTTCAAGGTAAGGAATGATTTTGGGAAGATTGAAATTATGTTATCTATTTTCATTTTTCAATATATGTATATTATATAATTATTAACTAAGGTATGAATGAATCTTGAGTAAATTATTTTATTTTATTTTGCATATCATAATCTTATTTGAAAATCGGTATCACTATTTAAATAATATTGAACACTGCTTTAATGATGATTTACAATTGTTTTTTTTCAGCCGCCGAGGGTTCATCGGGGATGGCAACTCTTGCAGGCAGTGGATTATGGACCTGCATGTCCACAGCCTGCCAAGTATACGGGGGCAACAAAAGGTGTTCGAGATGTCCATGAGGATTGTCTATATTTGAATGTGTTTTCACCAACAACAGCAGCAGGTGTAGCAAGAAAATATCCTACCATGGTATATATTCATGGAGGAGAATTCAGTCACGGTTCATCCAATTCATTTCCAGCACATATTTTAGCTGGATTTTATGAAGTTGTTGTTGTTACAATCAACTATCGACTTGGTGTATTAGGTAAAGTAAAATTATTTTTAATATTTTCTAAATATAATATTCATTAATTAGTATCAAGATTAAATAGTTAGAATATAGATTACCAAATCATGATTTCATCCTTAACGGAAGTTCAAATCTCTCCAAGTTCACAAAAAAATTAGTTAATAAAAAAAATTTGAAAGCGTTCTTGGGGATCCTGAAGGACAAACAATTAAAAAAAATGATTTCAATAAATAAAGAAAAAATTGGATCTTAATTAATTACACTGCGAGTAAAGAAAAGATTTAAAAAAATAACTCTATATATATATATATTATAAACATTATATATAGGAACTATATGTTTTGAATAAACCACTTTTCACTATCTCGCTAGAGACAGTATTGCGATCACAAAAATTTTCGATGTCGAGATTTTGATGTTTTTATACGTTTTGAAGGTCCCTGAGTCATTTTCATTAATTGTAAGGTTAAGAAAAATGTCTGGATGAGTGTGTATGTAGACAAGATTACGTAAAATCAGCTTGAGCTAGAATAATGAAATTTGGTACACGGACATTATTCAAAATTCGTAGATTTCTATCAAATTTTGAGAAAGAGGTCCTACCTACCACGTTTTCCTTTTTTTCCCTAAATTGACCGTAAAAATAAAGATATGTGTTTGATAGTTTTTCACATGAATAAAAATTGTATAAAAATCCTATATATAAAATTTCAGCATGATTGAATCGCTGAAAGTACCGGAATAAATTTTTTAACTGGCAATCACGCGCCTGAATGCGACCTGGTGCCATCAACAAAGAACCAAACACAAGCTGGTTTAATAAATATTATTTATTAATTTTAATTTAAAATTTAATTTAAATATAATATATGTTAATTCATCCAATTAAAATTTGCGAGATAGTCGAGTGGAGACACTCTAGATTTTTAAATTTATTATTATACAATATTTATAGAAACTTTACAATTTATTTTTATTCTTAACATGAATCTATGAAAAAATTATTAATCAATTAAATTTCTAAATATATATTTATAAAAAAAATAAAAGTTTCAATTTTTATTATTATTATTATTCAAATCTTTATTTTATTTGTATTTCATAATTTTATTAATGGCTTTATTTTTTTAAGGATTTTTATCTACTGGTGATTTAGAATCACCTGGCAATTATGGATTGCTTGACCAGGCAATGGCATTACGTTGGGTGCATGATAATATAGAATATTTTAACGGGGATCCAAATAGTGTGACGCTTTTTGGACCTGATGCGGGGGCGGCTAGTGCTGGTATCCTTATGGTTTGGCCTCGGACTCGAAATCTTGTCCATCGTGTCATCGCTCAGGTAATTCTTTTTTTTTATTACATAAATTTAAATATAAACAATTCTATTCCCAAAAATCCAAATTCAATTTTCCAAATCTTCTTTTTAGAGTGGCTCTGCGGTGGCCGATTGGGCTTTGACAGTTGATAGGTACCGTGCAGTAAATACTTCTCGTGTTTTTGGAATACGTCTTGGGTGCAATATAGAATCATCTTGGAAAATAGTCACATGTCTTAAAAATGGTAGGAGCGCTCATGAATTAGGCAATGGAGAATTTTCGGTAAATATTATAATTATTTATATATATTTAAATGTATAGTATTTGTATTTTTAATTATAAATATTAACACAAATACCAATATTTTTTTTAGCCTCAAATTGGATCATTCCCCTGGGCCCCTGTTTTAGATCATAATATTACTTTGCCAGAGGATACTCTCTACCCTGGATGGGTACGAAGTGATTGGGAATTTTTAAAAGAGACTCCTGCAGAACTTATTGCCCGGGAGGCATATAACTCCGGCCTCCAATATATGAGTGGAGTTACAACTCAGGAAGCAGCTAATTTGATTTGTAAATAACCATTTCTAATTATTTATTTAAACTATTCAAGTTTTAACAATTTTTTTTTTATTAATTAATTAATTTAGATAATAATGACTCACTGGCACCGCATTATGAAGTGGATGAAAAATTTTTCTCTCAAAAAATTCGTGAATTTGTTTTACGTTATAATTATACATTGAATCCTAATGGAGCATATGAGGCAATTAAATACATGTATACCCACTGGCCTGATCCACATAATGTGACTATGATACGAGAAAGATATATAGAAGTGAGTATAATAAGATACAATTATTATTTTTATTGACTTTTATTTAACTTCTCTTGTATTTTTTTATTTATATGTCTTTTACCCTATTGACTTGAAAATTGAATTGGTTAATAAATTTAATAATAAAAATTATTTTCTGTTTTTTACCGACCGACGATAGGAAGGGAAGGTTTCACATTAAATTTCACATGTGGAGATTTTTACATATCTTCACTATTCATGTATTTTGTTAATAGAAAAAAGTATTTTTAACATGTCTATCTTTTTTGAATTTCTCCCCATTTCTTATTTTTTCTAAAGGGGATCATTCAGAAGCTATCTTTGTCCAAAGATTGTCATCCATTCTTGTCCCGCCTATCTCCATTTCAATCTTTTGATATGAATGTTGATGTTTTCTATATTCAATTTTTTATAGAGTTGGCCTATTTTAACTTTGTCTTTTATCTTTAAGTATAATCGTTGATCTCTGGGTGGTTTCAAGATTTTTCATGTTCTTTAGTGTTGAGCAGCTCCTTGGGCTTTTAAATTAGCCAAATAAGAATTCACCCCCTCAATCACATCATCTATCTAAGTTTTAGTGATATTGCGATCAACTGCCCATAAATGAGCCCTAAGTAAACTATCGTTAATTAAATCTGCAGTTCTTCTCACTGATAAAAAAGCCCATTTTGAGTCATTTGAACATGTTCTATTTCCCCAAAGCCTATAGCCATTTTGGTGAATTATCGTTGTTACTTCATTTTCATTTAAGTGATTTGCTCTACAATTTTTACGATTTTTACCGACCGACGAGAGTAAGGGAGGTGTTGTTTTCAAACCAAATTGCACATGTGGAGATTTTTATATATCTCCAATAATCATGTATTTTCTTAACCGACAAAAGTATTTTTAATATGATGTCTGTCCGTTTGTCCATGTGTGTCCGTATAGACGTGTACAGCATGAACGGCTCAACAGATTTTGATAAAATTTGGTTTATTTACTTAATGCGACAGTAGAATGAATTCTTCAACTTTTGATGTATATCCAAAAGCCCGAAGTGGCAGTTTACAAAGTATTAATTTTATATTCATTGTCGGAAAATATTTCACTTAAAATATAGTAGTAATTAATAATTGAGTAATTAAACTCAAAATAAAAACCAAGATAATATAATTTAGTCATTTTAATTCAAGTTTTAAAAATATTTTTGTGCTACTTTAATATAATGTTGTTTGGAAAATAAATTATTTCAAATCGTCGGTGGGTTCTGTGCCTATCCCAGCTAATTTTTTTAGTGTAATTTCAATTGTTTAATAAAAGTCTTTTTAAATTTTCTCTATTATCAAAATGTAAAATAAAAAACTTCAATATTCTTTTTTCAATTGTATATTATTCATTTAAAAATATTTCTTTTATTTTAGATGCTTTCTGATTTCTTATATCGTGCTCCAGCTGATGCAATGGCTAAACTGTTAGTCAATAATAATGTAGATGTATATCTCTATGTGCTAAATACAACCATCGAAGCGTTAAAATTGCCTCGCTGGCGAAGTATTCCTCACAACATCGAACATCTTTTACTCACTGGTGCTCCATTCATGGATGTGGGTAAGTAACCAACCAAATGATTAAACGTTTTAATTTAAAACTTTGAAAATTTACAACTGTTTAATATTTATCCAAAATTTTTAGAATTTTTTCCAAAAAAACTCCATTTAGAACGAACAATGTGGACGGATAATGATCGAAATATGAGTCATTTTTTTATGAAGGCTTATTCTAATTTTGCTCGATATGGGTAAGTATATAAAATATATAATTTAATTAATTTTATAAATATATAGAATTATTTGTTCAATTTGTTTTTTTTTTGTTTTTTTTTTTATAAAGGAATCCAAGTTATGAGAATATTTTAGGATTACATTTTGATTTAGCTAGAACAGGCCATTTAAAATATCTCAATATTAATACCACCTACAATTCATCCATTTTATATAATTATCGTCAAACAGAATTGGCATTTTGGTCTCATTATATGCCGACTGTAGTTGGAATGCTTGTTGCTACATACCGACCGACTACTGAGGTACATTACCATATTTACGCTTATAAAAAAATGAAATAAAATAAAAAAATAATATAATTTATATTAATTGAACATATCTAACAAGTAAAATATTCCATATTTCTCTTATAGTATTGGTTTGAAGCAAAGGAACCTTTACAAATCGCCTTTTGGAGTGTATCAGGCACCTGCCTTTTGATGATAGTCGTCATCGTCATCGTCTGCCTCCTCTGGATCAAAGCCAGACGGTATAACTGCATGCTTTATTTAATCATTTCTCTGTCTCTCTTTCTTTGATTTGGTGTCCGATTTTGTTTATGCACCTTCGTTTTTTTTGTTCTTTCAATGTTTTATGTTGTGTTTTTGCTTTATACTAAAATAAGCACCCAAGTTTATTTATTTATATCTAATTAATTTTTATTATTTTATCATTAAAATATGATTAATAACCATAATTAAACAATTCATTAATAATTAAATAAATTTATTAAAATCATATATATATAAAACAAGAATATTATCATAAAATATATAATATAATAAAACGATAATGCATCATAATCATCAATTAGACAAGTAACATAATTTGTATTTGCAAAGATATCATTATTTTTTGAAGATTCTTGTTAATAGTTAAAAATAAAATTTAATTTAACCTCTTCCAAAATAGAATTTAACAAATAAAGAAAAACTAGCTGACTATTGAACTACATAATGTTGTTTTTAACAATACCCCTGGGGCGAAAATGAAATTTTAAAAAATATTAGACATAACCATAACATTTATTTTTAAAATTTTAATAAAAATCCATATTAACAATAAATATAGATATAAATCCAGGGCCGCCCTAACCACAGGGCTAATTGGGCTATAGCCCTAGGGCACAAGCCTTCTGGGGGCGGCATTTTTTATTAGTTTATATATTTTTACTAACCATTCTGTGTAATTTCTTATGAAAAAGGGCGCAAAATTTTAGGAGCCCACGGGCGCCGAAAATCTTAGGACGGCCCTGTATAAATCATTATATAAAAATAAAAATATTTAATATTAAATAATACAATAATATATATAATAATTGTTTTATATTCTTCTTTCAATTGTTGTGAGGATTTAAATACTAATAAGTTTATTATGTATTTTACGATATTTGGAAGCTCTAAAAATTTTAATTTCTAATTCCGTCGGAATTAAGTTCTTTTTAAATGTGTTTTCTTATAAATTTAGTTTAATCCTAACTTTGAATCTTGACATCTTAGCAAAATAATAATATTTAACCATCATAATAAATTATGTAAAAAATTGCCATATTTTAACAATATTACAAAATGAGGTTAAATTTTTATAATTGTTTTAAATAAAAATAAAATATTTTCATTTTTATGAGAAAGAACCTTGTCCAAAAAATATTTTTTTTTCCATTTAATTATTGAAAAAAATAAATGTTTTTATGTTAAATATTTAATAATATTTAAAAGTAAAAATTAATATTAAAATTATTTGATATCTGAAAAATTACCAATTATATTTTTATATCTTTATTTATATCCAATATTATATTTTTTTAAAAACAAAAATAAAGTTTAACACCATTTTGAAATTTTTAATAAATGTATAATTTTTTTTTTTACAATTTTTATTTAACATTATGATATCAAGAGTCAAAAGTAAATGATCAAAATTCTTTAAGACAAGAATTAATTCGCCAAAAATATTTTTTCTTTCAAAAAGTATGATACTCTTGATTATTTTCTGTAATGTAATCGATCCCATTGGTAATAAAAATTAGAATTATCAAATATTTCTAAACTTAAAGCATAACTCAAAAGTTAATTAACTTTTATTCAAATTTTCTTTTTTATTTTGGATAATCCTGAATTAACAAATCTCCTGTTCCAGTTTTATCATTGAGTTTTGAGATACCCTTTAGAATAAAAAGTTATATGTTACTTTTATTTTAAATAAAATTTATTGATGCATAGATTTATGATGTATATTAATTGAAATGTTATCTAATTTATAAATATTAAAAATAAATTTATTCTAATATATTTTAAATATTAATGTGAAATTTATATATATTTTTTTTATTTCTAATTAATTATTTTATATTATGATAATTAAATTTGATTGAAATTACTTTTACTTACAATATATAATATTATATATTCTATAAAGAGAAAACACAACATTATCTATCAAAAATTGCACTTTTAGACAATCGGACCCATATTTCAACGGTGATATTTTAATGTTGGGCGCAAACGAGACCAACCATCATGCCTCCTCAGCAGGCGTGGACAACCATTCGGGTTATGAATTTCGGGACGATATTAAACTGCATCGGGGTCCGACTCCACCAGCCACCAAACGGTACACAAGCGGTTCGACAAACAGCTCTCTTCGGGGCTCAAACTCCTCCATCGGTGGGAGAGAAATTGTTTCCTCGTCGCCAAGACCTCGCAGTCGCACATCCAAGGTCGCTGATCGGGAACCATTGGCTCTTTCCAGAAAAACATCTGCGAAAACCCTTTTGGGTGAAGATGGCGTACCCCAAACGCAAGTTTAATCAATCCAATCAGATCTCAATCTACAAAAGTGTTCTTATAACTTTTAATTACAAAATGATATTAGAGGTATCATTTAAATAAACATATACATCAATTATTTTATAAATCTATCACATTCATTCATTAAGTTTTCTTTTAAAACTAAAATAAATAAATCATCACAATTTTTATATTAATGATATAATTAAAAAAAAAAAATGTTCATTTTTAATGTATATATATAAAAAAAGAATTGATAATATTTATTGCCATGGTAGAAGTAAAATTTTAGATGAATAATATATATAATTTAAATCTATTCTAGAGGGAATAAATCCCCTTTAATAAAATTGAGTTTAGATCTAGAGTTCACCGAACCTTCCCAGACTTGATATAAATAAGGATAAAAGGATCAAGAAGCTCAACTCCCAATTAGAAAATTTTTTTTCTTTTTTTTTAATTCTAATGAAATTAGGATTTTTTTGAAATTCTAAAATATATTAATTTAATTAAAACCATTAATAGAATTTTCTTTTTAAAATATAAAAACAAAAAGGTAAAATAGTTGCTTTTTACTTTAAAAAAATATTCAATCAGCACAACACTCAAAAATATTATTGAAATCAGGGCATCATATATACTTCATTATTTTAATTTGTAAAATTAAGGTGACAACCGTCCTCCATTTGTAAGCTCTGTCCTTCTTAACTGTCCTCATTTTTTATATCTGTTCCGTTTTTTGAAATATTTAGGACATTTTGTATTTTTTTCAAAATTTTTTCAATTTGCCTCTTAAAAAAAAAAAACTCAACCGTTCGTTTTTTGGACTAAGCTTTTGAACATTTCCGAATTTTTTCCAAAATTTATTTCAATTTGGTTTCAAAGGTAAAATGACCTGATTTGGTGTTTTCAAAATATGGTCACCTTAGTATAATCATAATTATTTTACATCCACGGTATTAATATTTGATTGTATATTATTAGTATAACTACTTAATGTTTTATTTTAATACATATTACATTCTATTTAATTTTATTGACATTGAAAACAATGATAATATATTATTAATATAAATTCGATTTTTTTTTATTAAATTTCTATTCATTTATTAAAAGTAAGTAAATTTATTTCGATCTTTTACATTTAAAAGCTCATGTGATATTTCTACAAAGGTTACTCATTAATTAAAAATAAAAAAATCATTCTATCAAATATTTTTATTCTTATAAAAATATTTGAATTCGAAATTGTAAATAATAGAATTATTATTATAATATAATTTAATAATTAAGGGTATGAATTTCGATATCAATATATTGGTGGAATAAAATGGTTTTAAAAAAAATTTTCTAAAAAATAAATAAATAAAAATATAATTTTAAAATGTTAGGTTTGTAAATAAAATTGGATTTAAAAACCAATGAAAATCTAATACTTATATTTTTTTAGATTATTATTTAATTTGATTTTTTTAATTTTGTTTAAAAAAAAATGAATTAAGGTAGCTGGGAGGCCTTCAAGGGTTTTTTAAGGGATTAATAATAAAACGCTCTCTTAACGATGCAATATATATGACTGTGCTTTAAATATACAATATACATATTATTTATATAAGCAAATTCTATTTTTTGTAAACCATATTTTATAATATATAATTCACTTTTTTTTTATTTTAATGTATAAAATCTTAAATAATCAATATTTTGTAAATTGTTAATATTCATAAATTTTATTCAACAACATTCAGGGTCATAATTCATAATTTATCTATATAAACTAAACTGCTTTGTTCAATATTAAATTTAGATGATATATACTTATGTAAGTATTATTTTATTTATACGTGCAATTAAGTATTCATAAGTTTACCTACAATTTAATCAAAATACATTTTATATATCTTACATATTATTGTTCGATTGAATTGAAATTTTAATATATTTACTCGCATTATATACAATACTTAATTTTTTTTAAACAATTTTTATAGAAATAAGTATATACATTAACATATTCTTAAATTAAATCTATCACACCACTTATCATTAATCAAAGAGCGACAGGTTCTAAATCTACCTCATAAATTGATGGCAAATTGAACAATCAGCAATATTGAAAATAATTCAATCGTAAGTTCCTTTTATATACAACTACATACTCACGGGATTTTTTTGATCATTCTTTTCCGATCACCAAATATTTTTTCGTAATTTTTTAGATGATTTATTTAATAAATATAATTATTTTTTGATCATTTTTCGTGAAAATATATTTTCAAAGATAAATTGATAAAATCTGACCTATTTTATACTTATATAATCAATTCAAATGGCCATAAAGGCCAATTATAAAAAAAATTTAAAATTTTCAACATTAAATTATGAAATTAAAAACATAAAACGCTTAGTTACAAAACTAATCACTTTTAAATTTATTTTTTTGCCCCCCCGGCCCGACGCCACTGAACGTAACTATGTAGTTATGTGACCTGATAATATATTGCAAATTGGCCTCTTTGTTATTATATTAAGAAAAATACTTTTACAAATTTTAGTTATACTTAATTTTTTAACATCGTATCCTATTGACAAAAAATATAAAAATATGATTTTTCGATCTACCATCCCATTGAGTTCTATGCACTAATTTGCACATGACAAAATCGTACTGAATTTAAATATACTGTAATTGAATAATTTTTTAGCTAGTGTTTAAAAAGATTCCGTCCTTTAATATAATATTTTCTATTATATAAACCTAAACATGATTATTTTATTAAGAATCTAAAATGAGTCCATTCAAGACTCTAAATTTTAATTATTCTGTGTTTTTAATTTAAAAATAAATATTTGTTGTTTATATATAAATATATTATAAATATATATAATATATATCAATTTTGAGGATTAAATCCTATTCTTTGTATTATAAAAAGAAAATATTTATAATTGTTCATTTAATGTATTATGAATTTATTTTTTAGAATAAAGATAAAATGTTTTTTTTTTAAATATGATGTAATTCAGTTTATAATCCTTTGTAAATATATTATATATAATTGAAAGATTATTTCAGTGTTATTTCCATGTGTTTAATTTTTTATTTTTGAGCTTTGAAGCGCGACGTTTTTGCGTTATTTTGAGGAGAATTTTGCAGGACAGAATTTTTGAGATACTGAGCCTTAGTCGAGACTCAAATCTCAAAAAAACACATGAAATAAAACCTGAAATAATCTTACATAATAAAAACTCAACAATTTTTAATTTTACAAATGAAGAGATTGTGGTAGGCTTCCAAGAAGATGACATCTCATGGCAGCGAAACAAAAAAAAAAGAGATTGGAATGATCGTGGAAAATAGAAATTGGGGAGAAGCTGTGAAAATTCTCTCTCTCTCTATATATATATATGTAAAATATTCAATTAAAAAGAGACTAATATGATAATATAGAAAATAATTATTATGTTGGGTTTTTATTTTATAATTTTCCACTAGACTCGCTCTCTTTCCTTCAATATACAATATATAAATATACTAGTTAAAAGGTAAATAAGTGAAATAAATTTTAAGTTTTTGGTTGAAATATTTTTATTTAGAAAAACTTTCAAATATATATATAAAATAAATATTAAAATCATAACTTTTTTATTATAACAAATTGTTTGTATATTGTGAAATTAAATCAACTTTACATAAAATATAATCATAATATAATAATGCTAATACATATCTCTCTTGAATAAATAGATAAATACATAAATAGATTGAAATATAAATGATATAAGTAGTTTTAATTAATAGTAATATTATAAAACAATACTATTTAAAATATAAAAATCAAAAATTAAATTTGTGTTATCAACTAAAAGTTGAATTAATTTAAATTATTTTTTATTTAAAGAGTTACTTATCAGTAAATAAAAGAAAAATATATTAATAATTAACCAATCAAGTAAATTAATATTTTAATTAATAATATACAAATTATAAATATGTCGTTTCAATATAATTTTATAAAAATTCACAACCCACAAATAAGTGATCCTAATAATTGATCTAAGGGGAATGGAGGGGGAGGCACGGATCCAAAAGTTCATTTTGATTTTGAAAATTTTTCAGACAGTTGAATGCTTTGAAGAATTTAATGCACTTGAAGATAAAGTAATTTAGTTTTTTTTTTTAGAAATTTCGATAGAGGGTATTAAAAAAGCTAGGGTGCCTTGAGTTTCTATCAATAAGGTATATCTGTCTCAAATTTACAAATGTAGGTATCCTACACAACCGGATGAAACAAGATGGGAGCCTGTGTCCTAATAATTTCACTAATATGATTTTATTACACAATAATTTCATGATGACAATTTTATTGAACAAAAAAATAAGAAATCAACCAATTAATATTCAATATATAAAAAAAGAATTCTTAACATATATTATACACAGTTTAATATAATATTGCGAGGCCCCTAAAAAGTGTGGGGTTAATACACCACCTTATTAAACGAATATCTATAGTATAATTATTATATTTATATAATACAACAAAGAAACAGTACCTGATGAGAGCTTCCACAAAACAAAATAACAATGCTTTTTAATACCAGAAGACATTCTAAAGAATCAATTCAGTAATAACAAATGAAGGAACAATGAGAAAGATTACAACGGGAACGTTCAATAAA
The DNA here is from genome assembly GCA_963082975.1 of Labia minor. NCBI lineage: Eukaryota > Metazoa > Arthropoda > Insecta > Dermaptera > Spongiphoridae > Labia > Labia minor. The sequence goes on along the minus strand of OY720344.1, from coordinate 91,904,700 downwards.
ACTTAGAAGAGATCAAAGCTACAAATTATGAGATTTACAGGCTGCTGAAAGAAAATAATAAAAAAAGGAACCTAGATATATCTCAAAACCTGCAACTGTTATAACAGAACGTTTGAGAGAAGGCATAAAGGTGAGATTTCCCGGTATACAAACACCGATTTAAACAATTCAAAGGTGCTAAGTGTTTTAACTACATTTAGCAGTGCGGAACTTGATATTTTTGAATTGCACAATCTATAAATGGTAAACGGAAGGTCCTTCCTTCAATGGCAAATATTATCGAATGGTGAATCAAATGATAAAAGCTAAATAGCAACTTGTCAACAACTAAATAAAAAGTAAAGAAGTACAGCTAAAATGAGCTGATAAAAGTCCCTTCCTATGAAATTATGTCTTAAGAAAGGGCCATAAGAAAAGATAGTAGTTTTTACAGGCTAAAAATTGGGAACGGGCCGGCTTCATTTTTAAAAAATTTTCACGTTCCCATACAAACAAAATATCTGAATTGAGTATTATCAATTTATTATTTTTTTTATATATAATGGTTAAAATTTACATGTTAATATTAATAAATGCAATGGATCATAACAACAGGATTGTAAAAAAAACTTTAACATTCATTTCCAACATGGTTATAAAAAATATAAAATAAATTAAAATAAATTAATAAATATATTTATGAATTCGTGAATTGCTTATTCATTAAGACATGATTGAAGTGGCGCCGCCCTTCTAAATATAGCATGGCATCTATTTTCAAATAAAAACAATTCAATTAATTAAAATATAATTTCAAATAAATATTTAATAAATAATAAATTTACCTTGGTAGCTTCTGGGAAGGACTTGTTTAACGTTTTCAGGAAGTTGAAAAGTATAATGAAAAATATTGGTTGTATTATGAGTATCCATAGAAGGATCAAAAACTTCTGCATAAACAATTATTTGAACAAAGTTTTGTGCTGTATATACTATCTGAAAAAGAAAATTATTATTTGAATTTTAATACATTATAAAAATTAAATAAACTCTAAATGAATTTTATTTAATAAAAAAAAATTAATTTTGTTTAATAAAAAATAGACTTAAAAATGTTTATTTTGAAATTACTTTTTTAATTTGCATAATAATTTTTCAAAATCCTTATCTTTATATTTTGTATCAAGTTATCGAAACTTAGTTTGTAATTTTGAAATAGAAAGTAAATTAAAATTTTACCTGAGAATGCATTTGAATTAAAGAATTAACATCAACTGGTTTGCGAAATCCAATATTGCTAATATGTTTCAATTTGGGGCGTGTTTTTGTAAAAAAATAACAACAACTCCATGCTAATTCAAGCGCTTGTCTCATTAAAAATCCACCAAAAACTTTATTATGAAAATTTCTATTCTAAAATAAAAAAAAAATTAAAAATATTGAAATGAACATTTATGATATTATTAATAATAAATCTTCTTACTTCGGGATGTGAAAAAATAACATTACTAAGTTTGGTATCGTCAAGCCAAATACTATTTTCTGGCAGATGTCGTTCATGTAAAGAAGCATCATTCCAATCAATAGTTTTTAAAAATAAATCATGAATCGTTTTCTGTTCTTCACTATTTGGTGAAACTTTAAGTAAAGAATCATCCATTGCCTTCATTCGATAAATTTTTCTACCTGAATTAAGAAAAATAAAATAATTAAAATATTTAAATGTTTCTGTATTTAAAGTGAATAAAAGAGAGTACGAGATAAAATTGTATTCATCACAGAAATAAGAAAAATAAATATATATCAATTTAAAATACTTAATTAGAATAATAAATATTTATATTAAAAATCAACCCACTTTCTCCTTTTAATAATATTTCTTTTTCAATGTCAGTTTCGGGTACAAGAGGATTCACAATAGCAGCAGCTGTGTTTGTTGAATTTCTGGCTGCCATTAAAAATACTGCTTGTGTTAATTTTTTCCATGTGCCTTCATGCATTTGTTCCAGCCATACTGTAGTCTCAATTGAAGATTTGCCTACCCAGGAAACATGTCCAGAGATACGAATATCTTCATCATGCTAAAAAAACAATTACATTAAAAATTACTAATAATATAATTATATGAAATGAAAATAACACTTTTTTTTGTCCACTTACCTTAGGAATAATGTCAGTAAAATCAATTTGATCTACAAGTATAGTTACAATGACATAAGGAGTTGGATCTTCAGGTTTTTGTTTTGGATTATAAATATGTTTAAGTGAAACCAATACTAAAAGTATAAAAATATTAAAATATAATAATAAAATATAATCTATGAATTGGTGCGTACCTGCAAATATATCCATATCTTCCAATAATCTTCCAATTCTTACATGCCCTAAGAAAGTAACATATTTTTCATGCATAGCGATATCAACACTTAATGGTATTGTTGCTGAAACAAAACTATCCTAAAATAAAAATTGATAATGTGCCAATTCAAATTTAGATTCAATAAAATTTAAATTAATTTCTACTCACTTTCATCGTTCTTTCAGGCAATTCATCTTGGGATTTTGGCAAAAGGTTTAATAAATGAGAACGATTTTCTAATTCTGGTTTATATCCTCTTTCGATGCCCATATAAGTTCGAAGTATATTTCTTGCTAAAGAAAAATATTTATATTTAGAATATATATGGTATAAATCATATTATTTCGATTTATGTCATATTCAAAAAAAAATGTTTAAAATTTGAAAATATATAAATAAGTTGACAAGTTATAGTCAATTTTTTCACATATCTATTAGAATTTTTAGAAAATATATTGAAAATATGAATGCAATTCAATTTCATAGAAAAATGAATGTTTTTATTTGGTTAATATAAGAAATATTTAGCCAGTTCCTTCTCAAGTTAAAATATATATTATACCTCAAAATTGACCTTAAAATTTTTATTTATCAAATTTTTAAAATAATAATTTTTATATTTTCTCAATTATAACAAATATTATAATTAAAACTTTATTTTTGAATGAATATATCCGATTTCTCTTATAAATTATTAAAGTAACTTAATATTAACCCATCTAAATCAATTTCCTAAACTATTCTTTTAATAATTTAATGTATTTTGAGTATCCTAAATATAAATATCAACTAAAACAAAGGCTAAATCTATTCACTTATAATAGTATAGGAAAAATAATCTAAGAATAAATAAAAAGTATTATAATTTAACATTCTTCTGACTAAAATTAATTATTATCTTTAATTAGTAGATTATTTAATACACATAAAATATTTCAAATAATTCCCTGATATCGAAATGAATGAAATTTAATGAATGAACATATTTATATTATAAGGATATCTTATAATTAAATTTATTTATTTAATAAAAATACACTTTGCACTTAAATAATTTAATTTGTCATCATGTATATTAAAAAAATTATCATTTAATCATTCATGTCCTTGGAATAATCATAAATTTTTTATACGTCAGATTTTTATTAATACAAATTTAATATGCCATCTCTTTGATTAATTTTTTTTTTGTTTTTTTTTTAACTTACCATCATTTATTGTAGATATTTTACTTGTATCGAAACCAACTTTTGAAGAAGATTGGTAAGAAGACATTCGATTTTTATTTAAATAAATAGGTATAATTGGAGATTTTTGAATAAAATACCTGCAAAATAAAATAAAATGTATATTTAAAAGTTTTATTATAATTCTATTTTTATCAAATGACTTAATTTAATTATATATATATATATATGGGTATATAAATATAATATAAATTCCTTACTGACCCGTTTCTAGTTGAAAATTCATTTCGAATGAATTTAGTTAAAACATTTCTCATAGTGACTAGCATTTTATATAAATTTAATTGAAAGATAAATAAATGTATTAAAAAATTTGGTAGTTTTTTTAAGTTTTATGTGATTATAATACAAAAATGGGACGTTTTATTTGTGCGCTACAGAAGGGATATTGAGTCACCGCTTGATTAAGAACGTCAGTTGACCACAGTTGACAATTGTGATGGGAATGGCAACGATCGGTTGACATTTGCTCCTTCGGAATTTTTCGGCAAAGATCGATTAGCCGGGAAGATAAAAAAATTAAATGAGCGATGAGATTAAATTAAAGAGAAAAATTAATTTTGTTCAATTCTCAGTTAATTGATAATTATAAAAGGATTAATTTTATAAGATCTATATATTATATCGACGATATATTTATAATTATTATTAAATTAACACTTTTAAATTATTTATTATTATTATTTAAGAAATCAGATGCGGTTGGTTTAATTATTACCAGGATTTCACTTTTTTGAGAAATGATATTAAAATCCATTATACAAAATAAAAAAGAATTTCGACATATACTAATTTATTTTATTTATATAAAAATTGTTTTAATAGAACGATTCTGGTATAAAATATTAGCTATTAATTAGATATATAAATAGATGAAGAATTTGAATCGAGGTCGCAATTGGGTAACGCCTGTTATCAGGGCCGTTCCGACCCGGGGAGGCAGGGGGTGCGTGTCACCCGGGCGGTAAGCCTAGGGGCGGCGCGAGTCGCCTTAAAATTCTTATTCATTTTGTTTTTTTAATTTTTTTCATTATGGTTCTAAAAAAAGGTCAAATGATTTTGCGATCAGGATCTTAAATATTATCGATTTTTTTCAATTTTTTAAAAAACTTTATCTTTTTTATTTGTAAATTTTTAACAACTTTGGGGGAAGGGGCGGTAAAATTATTCTCGCACTCGGGCGGCATATACCTTAGGAACGGCCCTGCCTGTTATCATGCAGTAAAGGGGTCAAAATTATTATCAAAGAGGATCAAAATTAAAATATATAAAACAATCATTTTGCCGGTTGTATTATATGGGTGTGAGGCACGGTCGATGACCCTGGGGGGACGAGAGTAGATGTAGAGTATTTTAGAATAGGATTCTGGGCAGCATTTATGGGCCAAAGAAAGATGAGGACTCCGGGGAAAGGCGTTAGGAGAGGGCAGGAGTTGGATGTGGAGTTGATGTAGTTGCTGCAGCCAAGAACTTTCAAGTTCCGCATAACCACAGAGATAGATAGATAGAAATAGTTATTAATTTATTTTAAATATCATTTAAAATTTCCGCAATATCGATTTTAGTAAAAATATGAATAAGATATTTTTTTTGCAATTTCTGAATAAAAAAAAATTATGCTATGTTATTGAAATAGGTATCAATTTTTTAATCTTTTGATTAAATAAAAATATATAATAATTATTTTTATACTTCTTTTGAAATTTCTACAAAATATTGTTTTTAGTCATAATATGAATACGATTTTTTTTGCAACAGAACAGATTTTTTTGACAAACAGAAATATTTAGGCTATGTTATGGAAATATACATATGCATATCAATTAATTAAACTTTTTATTAAATATAAATAAATATTAATTATTTTTATATATCTTTTTAAATTGTTCTTAGTCAAAGTACGAATAAAATATTTTTTTTCAAATTTCAAAGTATAAATAAGATTTGTTTTGCAAAAATAAATATTATGATATATAATTCCATAACATACCGTAAATATTTCTTGTATTCAGAAATTTGAAAAAAATAACTTATTCATACTTTGACTATGAACCATTTAGCGAAAATTTCAAAAGAATAAAAAATCTTAAAAAAAGTATTTAAGAATAAAAGTAATAGATTTTGTAATTAGAGTTTATAAGTCTCAAATTTGTAATTTTCCGACTTGAGAAATTTATTTTAAAAAAATTTGTTAAAATTTCCTTTATAAATGTAAGGGAAGGGTTGATTCTCCTTCACACACTTGATAAATGAAATTTAAAAATAATGATAGTTATTTTATTTTATTCTGTTTATTATTAAATCTCTTCAAAATATTGAAAAATAAATAAATAACTTTTTAATCGTGTAAAAAACGTTGTAATGTTAATAGGGGTTAAAAAAATATTTAATCACTTATTAGAAATTCTCAAATGTAAATATTATTTTTTTAATAATAATAATAATATAACCACCTATTTGCTAGCTCTAGTGATAAAACACCGATCTTTATTTGCTAATTACATTAATTAATTAATTATAATTTAATTTTATTTCTTCCATACCTTCTAGGGGCCCATTTAAATCTACAAAAGTTTACATAACACTAGCTTAAATTAATATTGATAAAAAATCGCTATTTCATTTGAGCTAACAGACAGACTGGCAGACATGAAGTGAAGTTGAAAAAAACGTTATAATATTAAAATATTCATTGGAATTCTAATTAAAATAATCAAAACAAATTGCTTCAAAATAGGATTGAGTAAGATTCAATGATAATGAAAAGTAAGGTGTTTTAACTCAGAGGGACTGGGATTATAAAGAACAAGTACTGTAATAAAACATAAACCTAGTTGGATAAGAGTAAATAGATAAAAGAATCTATATCTATATTATGATTATTTGATAGAGAATTAAGTTAAATTATACTGATATAATGATTATATTATATAATTAATTACGCCAGTAGTATAATAGAATAAATAATAGGTGCAAGTGAAAGAATAGGAAGTCGTGATTTTAGGAATGAATATTATTTTAAATAAAAATATTTATATAGATACATAATATAGTATATAGTATAGTATTTATTGCTATCTAAAGCAATTTAATAATTAAGGTACATTCTCCATTTTGTTCACTTAAGAAATATAATATTTTTAATTTTTTTTAACTTTCAAATTTCATCTAAAAATTTATTTATTAAATATGTTTTTAACAGTTGAAAAAAAAAATTCAATGGTTTTTATGAATATTGTAGAATTATCAAGATAAAAAATCTTCATTAAAGTAGGGCAAAATCTTTTATATATTACATTAACATATTTATTTTCCATACTATTACTCTTTATTATACAGGTATTATATAGGTATCAACATATCATAAAAACTTTTTTTTCAATATTTAAGTACCTTTTATCATCTTAAAATATTACACCTATATTTTATTATTATTTTAATACTTTTAAGAAAATAAGCGTAACATGAATTCATAGAAATAAATATAAAAATATTTTCGTTTAATAAATGGGAATGTTTTGGTTTGATATATATTAAAATATATATACTTGAATAGAATCATGTATATGTGATTGCTATTTTTAAATAATCATTTATGATTTTTTTATATAAATTATAGGTTTTTAATTGAATATAAAAGATTTTATGAGTGAACTGAAATAACCGTGCAATAAATATACAAAAAAAAAATAATGCTTTAAAAAAGATGAAAATACAGAATTCAAATCAATCATTTTTTAAATAAATATTGTCTATATATGTGATTGTATTAAAAAACCCTAACTGTAATTGATTGGTGATTGATTCTAATTTTGCATTGATTATTAAAATAAGATGGAAGTCATAATAACTATGGCAAGAGAGAAGACACTGCCTCTAAAAATTAATCTAAATTTGGTCTGTTTTAATTATTGTATTATCCTCACGTTCCTCTATTTTATTCCATGGTTGCTCTTCAACAGAGCCAAATATTAAATAGAATATATATGGAATCATAGTGCACACCATAGAAAGATAGAATACAATGTTCCATTGTGAAAGAGTATCCTAAAACAAAAACATTAGCAAAATTAGATATTGATTACACTGGAGATGATTATTCATGTGTATCGGGAGAGATATGAGAAAATTATATTTTCTAAAAAGAAAAGAAATTATATTACATTGGAAAAAGTAATTTGATTAAAGGAATACTAGTATATGTATTTGTATTTATTGATTTTCTCAAAAAAAAAAAATATATAAAATAACACATGTATCTGCATTTATTAATACGTTTTTAGGTAAATGCGTAAATGTAAATTTAATTTAAATGAAAAGAAATAGGTAGGATGAAATTTCAAAGTTAATATAAATTTTTAGGAGAATGTCTTTGGTAGCGTTAAATAATAGGTAGTTGGTTTGAATTTTATGCAAAGAAATAGTTATTATTCTAATCAATCAATTCGGAAGTTGATTTGGGATTAGAGTAGACGAAGAGTATTTAACAATATATATATATATATATATATATAATTTTTCAAATATTATTTAATTATAATATATTTCTATAAAGCTTAATGAAATGAATGAAATATAAAATATTTATTAAAATAACTTACGTCTTTTGTTATCGCACTAACAATAATTGGCGTGAGAAATCCTGGTATGGCCCCAATTGTATGTAAAATTCCAGCTATCGAGCCAGCAAAGTTAACAGCCAAATCCAGGTGATTAAGGTAACTTCCACCCATGAAACATCCGCAACAAGTAGTCGTGATGATTAAAAGGGCAAGAATGGTATTATATTCACAACCACTGAAGGAAATGATAATAAAACAAATTGAAGGTCCAATTGCAGCTAAAAATAATATTCCATTTTATAAAAAACAAAAATTATCAATAATTTGTTAGATTTTGCAAAGAAAATGTATAAAATTTAATTAACAATTAAATGATTCATTCAATTAAAAAAAAATATTTTCATAATCAAAAGAAAATAAAAATATAATTGTAAAACTCTATTCAATAACTATATAATGTATAAATATTTTAATTCTTACCAATTCCATCAAAAACACGATAAGTTGTTAATTTAGTTAAATATCCATGTTTAGTTAACCACTGACTTAACATTCCACTAAAAATGCTTGAAAAATATTCAAAAAGGTATGGAAGTGCTGATAAGAGACCACTCTATTTAAAATAAAGGAATATATTAGATATTATTTTTTTAAAAATGATTGTTTTTTATATAATACTTGCATCAGTAATATCGAAATGCAAAACAGTACTCATGTAAGTTGGCAATTCACTAAGTAAGGTGAATAATAACCAGGTATATCCAAATTGTTCAAAGACAGCCGCCCACACAGGTTTTGAAGTCACAATACTCCCCCAAGGCACAGGTGCTTTTATCTAAAAATAGGTAATTGATTTTAAAATAAAATGAACAACTAAATGTTTTAGATTGAATGTCAATTTTATATCAATTAAATCAAAAGACATAAACTTATTATTTTTATATATTTCTTATATAAAGTCTTTTGATTAATCATGAAAATAAAATAATTTCAAAATTTTTTTTTAATTAATAGAGTTAATGATTAGGACAGTTCAATTTTTATTAAACAATGATATTCATGAAAAATGTTATATTCAAATTAAAATTATATAAAATATTATTTTATAACTTTTAGATATATATTAATTGGTTAATTAAAGTTAAAATAAAGGGGGAGGGGGGGAATGTGCAATCCTTCTATTTCATTGCAAACATCCCATTATTAAAGAGTTATTATTTTTAAAATTTTTCTTTCAATTATAATCATTAAAAATAATATATTAATAAATAAAATGTACCATTTTTTTAGTTCGATTTTCTCGACCTAAACTACTTAAAATATATAGTTTTTCTTTCTCCGAAATTCTTGGATGCAATTCCGGTGAATCGTATACAAGCATAATCCATGGAAAAAACCAAATAATAGATAATCCGCCAAAGAAGTAAAAAACAAGCGGCCAACCACCAACATCAGCCAAATATCCTGAGAGAGCCATTCCAATTACTGTTCCAAGATGGGTAGCTAAAAAAAATAAATTTTATTTAATAAGATTATTTTGATCATTTATAGAATTTTCGCGTATATCATACAAGCAAATATTATTCCAGTAAAACGATTTCGTTCTTGAGGTGGGAACCAATTGGCGTATAATGCATTCATAGAAGGAATGATGACTCCAGATGCAGCTCCTTCTAGAAATCGGCACACCATAAATAAATATTCATGTATTCTTGCTGCTTCGGGACTTAAAACAGTGAAGATGCCAGTAAGTAATACCCCCAATCCTAAAACCAACCTTCCACCGAAACGGTTGGACATATAGCCGCCAAATAATTGTGTGCAAACAAAACCATAATAATAAAATGAGAGAACATGTCCTTTCGTCAAATTATCCCAATAGAATTCTCCCTAAAATAGAATACGGTATTAATTAAATTAAATACATTCTTATATATATATATTTGTAAACATCATATATGTTTTTTTGGATTTAATTTTGGAAAGGATTAAACTTATAAATATAGTCTCCCATGAATTTAAATAAATATTTTTAATAATAATTTTTATATACTAAATATTTATATAGAAAAATTATTATAATTACTATAACTATAATAATTCCATTTCTCAATGTAAAAATCAATAAAATATTGATTTATACTAAATAATATTAAATTGATAAAAATATATATAATTTCAGTAAAAATATATAGGTAAAGTAAATAAAATGTTAAGTATAGATCATAATTTTCAATTTAAATGATTCATATTTTAAAAAGAAATTATTATAAATCTTTTTTTTACTATTACAAAATTGTTTTTAAATTAGCACTAATGATAAATTATATATTTATATTTTCTACACTCCAAAGCACATAATTATACGCCTTGTTTGGTTTTATGTACATATTTATAAAGTCACACATATCAAAATAAATCAGAATTTATTACATTTATTTAAATTAAAGATATTGTTTTAATTATTATAAAAAATAAAATAAAATTTTAAAATTTATTTCAAATAAATATTATAAAATAAAATAAACATTATAAAATTATTCAGAGAAAAAATTTTTTAAACTAGATTGAAATCGAGATTATATTTCGAAATAGTTTTTTATTTATTTATTTTCTTTCCTTATTACTTATACATTTAATTTATTATGAATATTATTACTGTGTGAATAAATAATAGTAGAAAATAAGCAAGTTTTAAATTATTTAATTTAAATATTGTATTATTAAAATTTTAAATAAAATTATTAAACAAATAAATTGGAATTGAATATCAATTTTTAGTAAATAAAAGATTTTAATATTAATATTAATTATATATAAGATTGGTATGTATATTTATAATATATATTAATATTAATATAATATAAATTTATACATATTTATATATATTAATTTAATTTTATATTCATTTATAACAATAAATTATATATAATATTAAAATTAAAAATTTTATTATTTCTACTATTTATTATATAATTTTTAATGTATATAATGTATATGAATAAATGAATTATTTATTCATCTCATAAAACAGGTAACTTTATATTATATTCAATAATTTATAAATGAATAGAAAGAGAAGTTCGAAAATCTTAAATCTTATATCAAACTTGTCGAATTAAATATTATTCCTAATTTTAATATATTTTTCTATTATGTACTATAAAAACCGCAAAGTAATAAGTACAATTTGAATGAATTATATGTAATTAAAGTATTAATTAAAATATATAAATCTACCAATCAAAGATAATTATTTATGTGATTTCTTGGTACATTTTTTTCTATTTTATAGATTAATTAAAAAAAATATAAGATTAAAAAGATAATTTATTATTATTATTATTATTATTTTATATATATACTTATATGTGTAGGATAAAAAAAACACAAGAGGGTAAATATATCTAGGATGATGAAAAAATGGATGTGGTGTATGAAATTCTTATTATTGTAAGTTTACCTCGTATTTTGAGACATGTCTAGAAGTATCTCTCACTGGGCAGACATCGGTTAAATTTGTATATCGTGTTGTGCTGTTATTTTCTTGGCTATCATTTGTTTTGACCATAGCAATAATGGCCACAGATAAATTCACCTGAGACAAATACAAACACACACACATTTATACATAACATTATAATATTGCACTATTTTCAATTTCAATTATTCAAAGAGCATACCTTCATTGTATATTGAAGAATAAGGCCAAAGATGCCGAGAATTCCAAAAACAAATCGTGCAGGAAGACATGGTGCTATCCGCCGTAACATAATGATCCAAATGAAATGAAATGAATTCACAAATGAAGAGGAGACAACAAAAAAAATAGAGAAAAGAATTGAATTAAACGATGCAAATAAGTCAACAAGTATCTATCTTATCAATAAATTAAATAAATAAGTATTTACCTGAATCTGGATTAGGAGGCATGTTGACAAATGAGAAAGATTAAATTGTATGCTCACAAAAGAATATGTTGCTTTCAATGAAGGTCATATTAATTAGGTTTTATCTTGACTTGGGAGAATTTTTTAAATTAATTAAATTCAATTAAAATATAGAAAAATCGGGTAATATACACGAATCTAATGTTAGGTAAAATTTATTTATAAATGAATTATATAACCGATGGAGGACATGATTCAGCATATTTGAAAATTAAAATAATAGGAAAATAAATATAATATTTAGCCGCATGGGATTGCAAATGAAAAACCGATAGTGTTATGTCAAGCCATGTGACTGACTGCCAGGCCACGGGGGGAACGAACACTTCAGCTCGAAGAGTTTGACGTAATCGGTGACGTCATCGTGGAGCGGGAATTTGGTGGCGGTTCGTTGAATTACCCCAGGCTTGTTTCATTAATCATCCCCCAATTTTAATAGGGCATTCCATACGCTAGACGTTTTCGAGTTAAAGAAATAATCGACCAGTCGCACATCGATTCTTATATATATATAGAGTTAGAACAAAAATGGTCCCCGTTTTTATTTTCCATGAAACACACGTTCTTATAATTAATTTTTATAAACATTTTTACACGAAAATATAATATTCAAATATTTTTTAACGAGAAAAATAAATAAAATAATATAATAATAAAATATTTAAAGATAAAGTGAAAATATTAAAAAAAATATCAACAACTAATGTCACCAATTAATCAATAAATAAATAAATTAATATGCATTAAAAATATTTATTTTTTTTATTAAATACAATCAAATAAAAGCTGACTAACTTTTATCAGGATAGAAATGTTAATGTGTGTGTGTGTGTTTGTATATATATATATATATATATATATATGCAATGGCGTCGGGCCGGGGAGGAGGGGCACGGGGAGGGGGCACATGCACCCCCCCCCCCCAAACATTGTGCAAAAAATAAATTTAAAAGTGATTAGTTTTGTAACTGAGAACCCAAAAGTAAAAAAAACATTAAATTACGTATAAGTATTGTCTAAACGTTATGAATAAATAAATAATTTATTTTGTCAAAATTTTTTTCGGGGGAGACCCCCGGACCCCCCCCCCCCTGCCCCCCTAAACATAATAGATCACGTTACGCCACTGTATAATCAGACTAACTATCTTTTATCAGGATAGAAATGTTAATGAGTGTGTTTGTTGCTTGTCTCATCTAATTATTTATTTTAGAGAGATCTTATTTATCGTGAAAATTATTATTGTTTGTAGTAACCACATCAATGGCGTTTTACCCAGGTATAGAAGGGGTCCAAAATGCAAAAATATTAATGTTTTTTTTTTGTTAATATTCAATTTTTATTTAAAAATATTTTCTAATTTTGTATATATTCACTCAAGAAATGAGTAATTAATACTTTATTTTGAAACGAATGAGTTTAAAGTTTAATTTTAAATACAAATACTAGTAAAAAATTGTAGCTATAAAATTATAAAATATCTAATTAAGATATAAAAAGAAACTATCTATTGTTTTCGTTTAGGTAACAACAAAAATAATTGCATATATAATATTAAAAGGGCTCACAAACAAAGTGCCTATAACCTTAATCCGCCACTTAATCAAATCTCCTCCCTAATCATCAATTTTAATTGACTTGATCATTATAATAATCTTCGACTATAGTGATAATCAAGATTAAATTAAATGATTTTCTCTTGAAAAAAAAAATAAATAATCAATTATTGATTATAAGATTTTCCTTGAATCTACTACAAAATCAATTTTAAATTTTTTTTTTAAATATTTTAAAACAATATTTTCTTTGTGTATATGATTCATATTTGAAATGAACAAGAAAATTTTTGTTGGTATAAAAAATATATAATTATGTTAATTGTTTAAAAAATGGAAAAGTGTGCTCTGTAATGTCTATTCATAAAATTAATGTTCGAAACATTTTTATGGAACGATTTTTATCATTAAAATAATTAATTGATACAAAATTGGCAATAATTCTTATTTCGAAAGGTACGATAAGAAACATTTAACTTATTAAATTTTTTTCACACCAAATTTCACATGAGGAGTTTTTTACATATCTCCACGAATCATGCATTTTCTTAACAGAAAAAAGTATTTTTAGCATGATGTCTGTCCCTCCGTATAGATGTGTACAGCTTGAACGGCTCAACAGATTTTGATGAAATTTGGTATATTTACTTAATGCATCAATAGGATGAATTGATCAACTTTTGGTGCAAATCTGGAAACCGGAAGTGGTAGTATTAGCGATAGACGATAGGAAGGGAAGGGTTATTTTCGCACCAAATTTTCTTGGTTAGTAAATTTGGTTAGGAGATTTTTTACATATCACCACGAATCATGCACTTTGTATTGGTTTTATTCTCGAGAAAAATCATCTTTATTAGTTTTTTTATTAATTTAAAATTATATGACGTCATCCAGCCATTCATGACGTCATAGCCTGGTCTTTCATATATATTATAAATAAAATAAAATTAAAAATATTTATGTTATATCCATATCTGTTTTTTATTACATTAATAGATATATTAAAATTATTTGAAATTGTTCCTGTAGCTGGAAATTAATTTATTTCAAACCGTCGGTCGGTTCGGACCTGGCCACAGGTCAACTTATTTATTTTAAAATTTACTAACCAAGAAAATTAATAAATTACAAATTTCAAAAACAATTAAATAGCCATAAAAATAATTTAAATAATATTTTATATTCTAAGGAAGGAGATGAAAGAAAGGAGAATATATATATAAATATAAAAAATATAAACCAATAATAAAAAACACAATAATTTCTTTAGGAAATATATCTGAAATTATGAAAAGGCATTCGATTCTTCCAAGAATCTATAATTGAATCAATGATCTCTCAAGGTAAATATTTACATTATGTATAGATATTATAAAAAAATTATAATATCAACCAAGCCCGGACCATTATTTCATGTGACGAGAGGAGTAAGACAAGGAGAACTCTGTCACCTGTGCTCTTTAATTAGAGAAGATATTCCAAAAACTAAATTTGGATAAAGAAGGCATAAAAATAAACGGAGTCTATTTGAATAATTTGATGACATTATCTTAATAGCAACCCTCCAAATATAAACTAACATAAATAATAAAAGAAAGTGAAAAGATTGAATTATAAATAAATATTAAAAAATCTGTAATCCTCTTCAAGGAAACTCAACTAGAAATAAAATTAGAAAAGATTAGTCCACTCATCTTAATGCAAATCAGAAACTATTTATCTAGGTCATTTAAATATTTTACAAAGAATGTTGTAGTTAGAAGAAGAATTGTCCTAGATTGGATAAAATTTTGAAATATGAAATTCACTTTAAAAAATGAACAATTAAAAGAAAGGCCAAAAATTAAAGTATTTGAAAATATGAGTTGTGGCCATTCACAGAACCGACCGACGATTTGAAATAAATAAATTTCCAAACAACAATATATGTATATATATATATATAAAGTAAATAAGTTGACCTGTGGCCAGGTCCGAACAGACTGACGGTTTGAAGTAAATTAATTTCCAGCTACAGAAACAATTTCAAATAATTTAAATATATTTATTAATATAATAAAAAACAGATATGGATATAACATAAATATTTTTAATTTTATTTTATTTATAATATATATGTAAGATCAGACTGTGACGTCATGAATGACTTCATGACGTCATATAATTTTAAATTAAGAAAAAACTAATAAAGATGATTTTTCCAAACCAATACAAAGTGCATGATTCGTGGTGATATGTAAAAAATCTCCTCGTGTGAAATTTGGTGTGAAAATAACCCTTCCCTTCCTATCGTTGACGGTAATACTACCACTTCCGGTTTCTGGATATAGACCAAAAGTTGGTCAATTCATCATTATGATGCTTTAAGTAAATATACCAAATTTTATCAAAATCCGTTGAGCCGTTCAAGCTGTACACATCTATACGGACGGACAGACATCATGCTAAAAATACTTTTTTCTGTTAAGAAAATGCATGATTCGTGGAGATATGTAAAAATCTCCACATGTGAAATTTGATGTGAATACAATACCTCCCTTACTATCGTCGGTCGGTAAAAATATTTTTAAAACTTGAATTAAAATGACTAAATTATATTATCGTGGCTTTTATTTTTAGTTTAAATGCTCAATTATTAATTACTATTATATTTTAGGTGAAAAATTTTTGACAATGAATGTAACATTCATACTTTGTAAACTACCACTTCTAGTTTCCAGATATAGACCAAAAGTTTATGAATTCATGCTACTGATGCAATAAGTAAATATACCAAAATTTATCAAAATCCGTTGAGCCGTTCATGCTGTACACGTCTATACGGAGACATAATGGGCAGACAGACAGACATACTAAAAATACTTTTGTCGGTTAAGAAAATACATGATTATTGGAGATATATAAAAATCTCCACATGTGAAATTTGGTGTGAAAACACCTCCCTTACTCTCGTCGGTCGGTAAAAATCGTAATATGAGTACTATCGTTTGCTGCTCAACACTAAAGAACATGAAAGATCTTGAAACCACCCAGAGATCAACGATTATTCTTAAAGATAAAAGACAAAGTTAAAATAGGCCAACTCTATAAAAAATTGAATATAGAAAACATCAACATTCTTATCAAAATATTGAAATGGAGATAGGCGGGGCAAGAATCGTTGGACAAAGATAGCTACTGAATGATCCCCTTTAGAAAAAATAAGAAATGGGGGGAAAATCAAAAAAGATGGATAGATGATATGGTAGTGACACAGCTGGTTTCGACTCGACTCACATTGAAAGACAACGAATAGCGTAGATGGATTTGGGAGAGACCTATGACCTAAAGGGCCTGGTTCCCTTATGTTAAAATTAAGTGAAAAGTTAATGTAAAAAAAATTTTAAGATAAATATGTAATAACAAAAAATGGCAATAAATAAATAAAATTCTAACTAGCAATGTGTTTCTAACTGGTTATTATAAATTCAATGAAATTTTATTATTTATTATTTTATTATTTATGTTCATTATTATCTTATCCTAGTTTTATCATAACATATATAAAACTCATAAATAGGGACCCAAACATAAAGAATCAATTGGGTTTTATTCATTTAATTATATAAATTCGTAATATATGTATTATTTAAAATTTAAATAATTATATTTATTTTAATTCCAATTCAACCTTATTCTCTTGTGTATTATTAATTCATAGCACTCTTAGAACTAATGTACTCTAATTCTACATATCTTAAACAAATATTAGTTAGAATTGTATTCAAATTACCTAATATGATAATTATTAAGATTTTGTTTGGAGGTGAAGTTTAACAATTTCCTATTATATATATAGTTACTTTATATTCTTTGAAATAAATTTAAAACCAATTATATAAATAAAATATAAAATATATTTATATATTTATTTATAAAGTACAAAAATATTTTCAAACTTAAATGAGATTATTTTCTTTTAATTCGCTTATAATTTAGAATATTAATTAATAATCACATATAATGTATAGTTTTCAATTTCTATTTTCATATCATTTTAATTAAAATTTATAATATAATTTCAAATTACTTTCAATGTATGATAAAATATTTCCTTTTAAAAATTTCAAAAGACTTTTCTTGATAAATAGAAATGGAAAGTAAGTTAATGTTTAATTGTATAAAAAATAACATACTAAGTAGATAATATAAGTACTAACCTTTTAAATTGGATAAAAAGGAATTTTGAATTTTCAAATCTAAAAGAATAGAATACCATACAAAATCCCAAAATGAATTATAATGTATTAAACCTTTCATCAGTTTAGATATATTTTATATTAAATTAGTTATTTTTCTAAGAATGAAGAATGAAAAAATAAATGTTTTATTATCGATAATTTCAGACTTATGTATATGTATATGTATTTTATCTTTCTAATAAACTTCACTTATATAATGGATTGGCTACTAAAAAAAGAAAAAATTAATTTGAGAAGAATTATGTATATTATTACAAACTTTTCCGTTTTTTTTTCCCTGGAATTTTTTATGTATAATTCTTGAAATTGTGTGTATTTTGTTTAAATATATATAAAATTTAAAAGTTGATTTAATATTTATTTATTTTATTTATAACCTTTTCCATTTCTTAATTATGTTTGTCAAACAATTGTTTAATGTGTATTTGTTTAATTAAAAAAATTAAAAAATATATCCAAAGATCTAGAAATTTTAATCTCATTCGAACAAATTCATTATAAAAATTCATTTTAAATATTTCAAATATTAAATTCTAAAAAATATTGTAATAATAATATAATTGTTATTTTACTAAATAAAAAATAAAAGTATAATTTTAAAATATTAAAAATTATAAAATAGTGATTTAGGGAATATTTACTAATGCATTATATATATATATATATATATATTATTAATCTGTTATTCATTCATAATGTTAATTAGATGTGATAAGTTGAAATGGTAGTAGAGGAGGTCGCATATCAAGAGAAATTCGTTATCCAAAAATTAGCTATTAAATAGTTCTTCCCACTACTCATAAAAGAGTAGTGGGAAGAATGGAGGGAGATATAATTCAATACATATATATATATATATATATATTATTTATGTTATGAAAAAACAAAAGCTTTTTATGGGAGGAGAATCAAATTGATATAGAAGGTCTAATTTGACTCATAATCTGGTTGAATAATTAATACTATGAATCGAGAAATTGAGATAAATAAGGATCAATCATTCATTAATTTCTCTTCATCTGCAGTTTCATTTTATACAATTTTTCCAATTATTTCAAGGTCATCTCTTATAACATTTATTTACAAAAAATAGTATTAAAAAAAAATTTATACCATATTACTAATATTAAATTTTGAATTTAAATATTCTAAAATAACATTATTATTATTATCAACAAAAGTGGTATCATTCAAGGTCACTATACGTATTTATTGTTAGTGGGAAATTTTATAATTACAACTATCATATCTTTATCCGGATGATAAAACAATAGTATTTATCTTTTTAAGTTTATTAAGAAAATATATTTTATTTTAATATGAAATATACATTCATTGAAATATGTAGGATATATTCATAAATGAAAATATTTTTTAATTTATTTTTTATAAAATTGACAATGATTATTTAATAATTGAGTCTAGCTGTCAAAATGTCATGTAAATACTCAAATTACTAATTAATTTTATATGTGTATATAACATTTTCACTTTGAAATAAAAGATAAATTTTATATAATTATTATATTATAATATATTTCTCTATAAAAATTTCATCAATTATAAATTAGGTATATCTTGATACATTAATAAAACAGAAAAAAATTCTTGGACATATTTATTATATATAGATTTAATTTAAATCAATAAAAAAATATATTTTTAAAATTAATTGAATATTGTAATTAAATGTTTTTTCCTCTCTACTATAAATATATTACTATTATTTATTTATTTATTTTGTATATTATAATTAATGTTATTATTCAGATTAATCATTTGTGTAATTTTCAATTGACTTTTATTCTATATTTTCTCTCTTTTTCTTTCAAACATTGAAATTATTGAAATGGAAAATTTATACTGCATACTGTAACAACATTCCCATAAAAATAAAATAAAATTATAAAATAATTAATTCATATTTTTTGTTCAAATATTTTTTAACAATGGTGAATGGACTGCAATAATCTATTTGAACATTTATTTGGATTCTTCAGTATATGAAACATGATTTGAATAAAGAAAATATAAATTCTAAGCAATGTACAGATAAAAAGTGATTTATATTGATAGATATGATATATAATTATATGCGTTATATATCATTATAAGTTATAGTTATAAGTATGTTATAATCTAGAATAATTATAATTTAGAAAAGATTTATTTTTTATGCTCCAGGCTTATTTCAAATTTGCATGCAAAACGAAAGAAAAAAAAATAATAATTGATTTCATGACGAAATCATTTGATCTGAGATTAGAATAAAGAAGTAGTTTTTTAGTCTCCTTTCTTTCGAATTTTTTTTAGACGTGGTTCTGATTACTAGTCTGTAAATTAACGAATACCAAACAGATGGTGAATGTTGACATCACTCTCAATCAAAATTCATAATTTTTGAATTTAATTAAATTGATTTTCATTTTTATATCAAGTTAAATTTACGAATCAATTAATAAAAATTAATAAAAAGTAATTTGCATCAATTATAATAACATAATTATATATATATATATATAACAAAATAAATAATAATATATAAATAATTGGTTCAAGTAAATGCTGGTAAAATGCTCGACTACTGAAGTGGAGGATCTAGGTTCAAACCTCATAATAAAAAAATTAAAATATAATATTTAATGTGATAGTATAAAAATAAATAAATCTGCAAACTGGGTAATAAGACCATAGATCTCTAGAATCAATAGAATAAAACAAAAAAAAATGTTAACTATTGGATTTTATAAGTTAATTCTAATTTCTATTTAAACTATTTGATAAATGTCCCGATATCAAAAATTATATGTGAAAAAGTGATTCTTTAAATTAAGGGAGAGAATCATACGAAATTTTTTCAAAATAGACTGAAAATTAAATAATACTATTTTCATTATTTTTGATTTATACATGATCGTGTAATTTATCAATTCCTTATATTAAAATATACAATTTTATGCTGTTTTACTTTATACAAGTACTTATAATTGGAGTCACTATTTAAATAAGTTGACCTGTGTCCAGGTCCGAACCGACCGACGGTTTGAAATAAATTAATTTCCAGCTACAGAAACAATTTCAAATAATTTTAATATTTATATCTAGACGGACGGACGGACAGACATCATGCTAAAAATACTTTTTTCTATTAAGAAAATGCATGATTCGTGGGGATATGTAAAAATCTCCACATGTGAAATTTGGTGTGAAAACAATACCTCCCTTACTATCGTCGGTCGGTAAAAAAGGAAACCATTATTTTCTTTCTTTCTAATGATATCGATAATATTATATTTATGAGCTTTGATAAATGCCAATTTATATATTATTTTAATAATTATTTCTATAAAAAAAAAAAATTTATAAAATATAAATATTACCAAGTTGTAAAATAATAATATATTAATATTGATTTACCACATTTATGCAAGTCCCTGTAAGTTAGGCAACCATTATATCTTTAGGTTTCTTTCTTAAAAACATATTTTTTACATTTTTAGAGAAAAGTCTCAAAAGCAATACAGAAAAGCTTAAAAAAATAAAAACAATAAAAAAGTAAATATATGCTCACTAAAAAGCACATTAAAACCGTTTTCATCAGTCTTTCTCTTTGTAAGCTCATACAAAGATAGATAGTACTAACCAGTACTAACATTCCCGTTTTAAAATTAAATTAAATTGATAATAATAATGTAAATCTATAAATGCTAAATATAATTTAGATATACTTTGAATCATTTTCCTATAAATAATTAATAGAAAATTAATAATAGAAAATTGAAGAAAACATAGTTCAATACAGAAAAATAAAATTAATCAAAGAGTAAATCAATATAAAAATAACTAATCATAGGCGAGCATTCAGAATGTAGTAAAGGTAAAAAATTAAAATCTTTTAACTTTGTTTTTGCCAAATATATATATATATATTATACTCCGATTGAATAACTATGTTTAATTATTTAACATAATGAAAACTAGTAAATACCATTTCATAAATTTGTTTATTTAGATAATAAAATAAAGAAAAGAATTTCTATTATTGATTGAAAAAATCTACTGACCATGGAAATGTTCATCCATTAAAGAGAAAGAGCGGAAGTGAATTTACTTTGTATCAAAAGATCAAGGGTTAAATCAAGGATATACCAAAATTTAAAGATAGTTGATAAAAATAAATATTTTAATTTGAATATGATTTATTTATATATATCAAATTAATTTTAAAATGATCTATTCTTCTCTTCCATAATGTATTCTATTTATAAATATTTATATATCTATAAAAATAATAATATTAGTATTAATATTATATTATTATTTTTGAGAGCTTTAGGACAAACCAGCAGCTAAGGCCATTAGTCCCAATCATTAATCATCCATTATTTTTATAGTTTATCCTTATTCTTTTTCATTCATATTATTCCTTCAAGGTGAGTTAGGCAGACTGTATCCGGACCGATTCCATCCTCTTTTGGAGGAACATTAATATATAAATAGATAGATAATTTGTAAAATAAATAATAATAACGAAACATAACAATATAATAACCCCAATGGGGAACTGCAATCCTAGTTAATTTAATTTAATAAAAATAATAACTTAAATATGAACAATATAACATTACAAATTATTTTATATACGTATATATAATTTTTGTGTAAATTTTTATTATTATGAGAAGTTATTCCGGGTAATTTATGAGATTTTAGTCTTGATATCCATTTCAGCCAGCCAATCCCATCATTGACTCCCCCGATATATAACACAAACTAATATCCACAATCCCAAACATTTCTTACTAAAAACCTCTCTTGAAATTGGCGTCGAAATGGGTACCCAAACATCTTGACTCCAATCTCACAATGAAACGTAAAAATAACTTCTCAGCAGATAAAAATATATCTATAATAAACTAATATTATATAAAAATAAATAATTAAAAAAAATTAAGTTACAGTGTTTTATTTAAAAATACACTAAAAACTAGAAAATAATTTTTCTCTTAGCCTCAATAAGTATATTCCTCTTCATGATGGGGTTCTACAAGGGTACGCCTACTTAGCACTTCAACAACAATGGTCTAAATACTTTGAATAAAGAGCCTAATTAAAATAAATTAGTTAATTAATTTTCTAGAGATCTCTGAAATAAAACGCTTGCATTTAAATTAAAAATGGTAACAAAATTAAAAATTAAATTCAAGCGTTATTTGAGAGAAATGAAGAAACCAATCTTTATTTGTAAAAATTTGTAAAATTGATTTAAAAGGTTACAATAATAATCCGAATTGATTGTTTTGCCAGTTTAGAGGTAATCTATAAAAAAAATTCCTTTTTCATCCCAAAAAACTGATTCTAACACCTTCTTGGCTGATTTTTTTCGGCACCGAAGAGCCGGGTTCACACCACTCCTTCCTTACTTTCCTGTTTTGATTCAGGATCATGATGGTAGACCCAAGTCTCATCCATTGTGATAAATCGACGGATAAAGTCTCTTTTATTCTACTTAAAACGCTTTAAATATTGCTGTCAAAGAAGCACTCAAATGGGTTTTTGCTCCATCGTTAGAGAATGCGGAACCCATTTTGCACATAGTTTTTTGAAACCCAAATTTACCCTCAAAATATTGCTCATTGTGCCCAATGAAATGCCTAAAGCCTCAATCGAAGGTCTTCCAATACCATATCATATCGCTCCGCGAACTTATTGAACAACTTAGTATATAAATATATTATTATATTACATATATCATTATTAATAAAATTAATTAATTTTATGACATGCCCATCATCAGCAAGATAAGAAATTAATATCTGGAAAAAGTTAATTTTTTGTGGAGTTTATATTAAAAAATATAAAAAAATATTATTTTTAGATATGAATACTTGAAAAGAGAGGAAGTGGCAATACTCGTCGTATCTTTTAGAAAAAATAGCAGACCTTGTGTGTGTATGCTACTCCCTTCTTTTTATTTACTTAAAGGACGTAATCAGAATTTATATGTAAATATTTTTCATATTTTATCTATTGAAGATTGTAAAAATTCCCTGAGAATTTATAATTTGTTCATTTTACAATAAATTGATTTAAAATCTTTATAAAGATCCTTGAGTAAATGCTGTAATTGTAAATATTTAAATAAATTTAAATACGTTGCTTTCTATTTAAATTTTATATTATTCTGATTTTTACCGACCGACGATAGTAAGGGAGGTATTGTTTTCACACCAAATTTCACATGTGGAGATTTTTACATATCTCCACGAATCATGCATTTTCTAAACAGAAAAAAGTATTTTTAGCATGATGTCTGTCCGTCTGTCCGTCCGTCCGTCCGTCCGTCCGTCTGTCCGTCCGTATAGATGTGTACAGCCTGAACGGCTCAACCGATTTTGATGAAATTTGGTATATTTACTTAATGCATCAGTGGGATGAATTGATCAACTTTTGGTGCAATTCCGGAAACTGGAAGTGGTAGTATTAGCGATCGACGATAGGAAGGAAAGGGTTATTTTCACACCAAAGGAGATTTTTTTATATATCACCACGAATCATGCATTTTGTATTGGTTTTATCCTCGAAAAAAATCATATTTATTAGTTTTTTCTTGATTTAAAATTATATGACGTCATCCAGCCTTGCATGACGTCACAGCCTGGTCTTGCATATAATAATATATTATAAATAAAATAAAATTAAAAATGTTTATATTTATTATTTATGTATCCATATCTGTTTTTTATTACATTAATAGATATATGAAAATTATTTGAAATTGTTTCTGTAGCTGGAAATTAATTTATTTCAAACCGTCGGTCGGTTCGGACCTGGCCACAGGTCAACTTATTATTAGTTGAATTTTTGTTTTCTGTCTATCTATCCATTTGGTTCTAAGGAACTCGAAAGTTATTGGCCGCAGCAACCACATTTCTACAAGTGTCCCTACAACCATCCAACCCCTACCCTCTCCCATGTCTCTCACGTCGCTTCCTACATTGTCCACCCACCGCGTCCTTGGTCCTCCAAGACGACGTTTCCCAATCGGTCTCCCTACCAATATATTTTTCGCCATTCTTTCCTCTCCTATTCTAGCCACGTGTCTTGCCCATCGCAGCCTTCTCAATTTTATAACCCTTACTATGTCTGGAAATGTATGCAATTCCTCGTTATGCAGTCTCCGTCTCCCAGGGTCATAGACCATGCCTCACACCCATATAATACAAACGGCAAAATAATTGTTTTGAAATTTTTGTTTTACTTATTTAAAAGGTTTATAATGAGCAAAAATCCTAAAAAAAGGGTGAAAAATGAAACAAAACAAAATAAAAATAATAAATAATTTTTATAAACCATATTTTTAATTATATTTTGTATTAATTATTTTGATATAATTTTATATTACATTTTTAATGTAAAACCAAGAAGGACTGGTATTAATAGCTATAATTATTTTTCCATTAGATTATAAAAATTTCTATAAAGAATTATGATCTAAGCCATTTTATAACTCATTAAATGGGTAAGCAAATTTAAAATAATCTTAATATTTTTCATAATATAAAAAAAAATTAATTAATAAAATAATAATATAAATGTGATTTTTCATTATCTACTAACTATAATAGACATTTATTTATTATTTATATTTTATTATCCATTTAACTTTGTTTGGTAATTTTTACATTTTTGAACTTGTTGAGGTTTGAACCAATGACTTCAAGTTCTATATCTTATGTCCAGTTAAAGTTAAATTGAATGTTTTATATTAAATTATATTTATTTAATTAATTGATACAATAAATAAATAAATATTATATCAATAGTATTTTTCATCAATTTTATTTTTGAAATTAAAGGTAGAATAATTTGCACATTTGATTACTAATAGATACCAAAAGACATTTTAGATTTTAAATTTATGAAGTTATTCATATGATTTCATTTTATAAATAAATAAATATATCCTAAATATATATATATATATATATATATATATTTAAAATAAAATATAAGTGTGAATAGTGGTAATTTTTTTTTAATAAAATTTATGTTATGTAATCAACGTAAATTTAGAAATTAATCTTAGAAATTAGATAATTTTTCTTTTAAAATAGAAATAGAAATATTATTATAGTATAATGAAATGTAAATTTTATAGCATTCTGTAAATGACTAAAAATATATTCAATTAAAAAAATCAATTTAAATATATATATATTTCACATTTACATATTTATTCATTATTATTTCTTGGTTCCCATGTGGGATAACTATTTTTTTTCTTTCAAAGACACCTGTTTTGTGGTTTTTTAAAACCATTACAATCTGAATACCATTACATTTGTTCAAACATTAATTTCTAAGCTATTAGTTTATATAATGTGGGATAACTATAATATTTAAAATTATTTTGCTAAAATTTTGATCTTTTCGAAAAATTCTTATAAAATAAAATCTTTTTATTATTATATTTCTGACAAGGTTATATAGTTCACCTTCGTAGTTAACCTCGAAATATTTAATTAGATTAATTTATTTTCTGCTCTTCCTCTTTCCTTAATTTTTTTTTCCTGTTTTGTTGAATTCCTTTTTCATTACAAACAATAAATGCTCTTTTGTATATCTAAATCATTGGTTTTACAACATTGATTAACTTAACAATATTTTAGAATGTATTCATTTATGGGATGTGCTTATTTCATTGCCAATCACCTTAAAATTAAAATTAATTATCAATTATATAAAAACATACAAGGGAATTGGGAAAGAATAGGAATTATATGAAGGTGGCACGGGATTGGAAAGGTTGAAGGAATGTGCTTTTGAGTTCAGTAACCCAACAAGAACATTTCTTTTTTTCTCTCTTTTTATCCGTTTGGTATTTTTTATGTCGATATTAATACAGCGTGGTTCAAAAAAGACTTACAAGTATAATGTATACTAAATTTTTTTTAATTTTATATCTAAACTTAAATTGACGAAAAATCTTTAAGCATCACATTTATATAGATATTCCATGAAGAAAGGACTTTATGTTCATATTTGTATTTTAATCATTCTAAATTATTGTTTGAAATTTTTACCAGATATAGTTACCATATTTTTACCAAGATCCAGTTTTGTAGTCTTCACAAAAAACAAAAATTTTACTTATATCTTTTTTCTTCTTATCTTATTAATCTTTCCATTTAAAAGAATTAAATTTAATAAAATTATAAAGATTAAAAAATTGAAAAGAAAACATTATTTATAAATCTTTTATATATTCTATTTTTTTTTATTGAGTTTTATGTAATTTTATTTTAGTTTTGTTTATTTCTAATGTATTCGATATTAGTTTATTTTATTTTTTAAAAATATTTTCTGCCCAAGTTTTATGTGAAATTTAGTGAATCAATTTTGATTTTTATGTTTTATTTAAATATTGTTCTTGTTAATTAATTTTCAAATTAAATTTTATTATTATAAAAGGTTTTAAACTAATCAAGTAGAAAAAAAATATATCTAAACCGGCATAACCAGATTTTTGAATCATGTACATATTTTTTTTCGTTTGTGAATAAGTAATAAAAATACGATTATATATATAATTAATGATTATGATAATGATTACCAGTATTTGTTTTTTTTATTTTAATTTAAAAATTAGAATTTGAATCTAAAATAATCAATAAATTTATTAATTCAGAAAGAGACAAATTGTGTGGAAATTTTCTAAATTATTAAAAAATAATTATTATTATTATTAATACAAGTGAGGATTATTTTATTCATTATTACCTATATTTTATATGTACGATTGGAATGGAAATTAATCAATTATTTCCTATGTAAAACAATAATACAAAAAAAAAAAAAATTTTAAAGGCGTATATAATATTATGAGTGTTATAGATAATAAATAAAATTGGAAATATTATTAAATATAATAAACTATAATTATCATAAATATTTATTAGAAAAACTTCAATGTTAAATTATATCAGTTATTTTTCCAATTATATTTTATATTATTTATTCTTGTACAACTACTTATAAAAAAAATAATAAAAATATGTAATTCAATAATTTGTTTTGAATTAAATATATTTTCACAAATAACTCTTTTTGATGTATATTCTTTTATCTAAAAATTTGGGAATAAAGTTTTTGAAGTTAAAATGTCTCTTGAATAAAAAAAAAATACTTACTTTATTTGATAAGTAATTTTATATTGTAATTTAATATTAGTTTATACATAATGAGAAATTCCTACCAACTATTGTTATTAAATTGATACTATATTATTCATAAAAATAGTTTAATACTTTTTTTTGAAATATTAAAAATAAAAATATTTTCTCTAATTAACCTCAATTCAATATAAAAAGTGAATTGTAAAAATTTTATTGAGGTCTTAGTATTGGCATCAATCAGAATAATTAATTAATTATATTTTTAATAATAAAACAAATTAAAATTTTGAAAATCATTTTTTAATCAAGCATTTCTTTTTAATTAATATTTTCTATAATTAATTATATGTTAATTGGTTGAATAAATTTATCTTGAATTTTCAAACTATTTTCCTTATATGTATTACGAAATCAAATAATTTCTTTGAGAAGTATGTGTCAATTATTTTATACTAAATCAAGCACGTCATAAGCATTTGATTTTTAGGGTGACCTGATCTATGTTAATTGTGTTTGGTTTTAAATATGTTTTAAATTTTTAGAGAAAAATTATATTAAGTTTTATTAGAATTCGTGTTAAAATTAATATTATAATATAATAAATTAAACATACTAGTTTGTATTTAGATACATTATTACAAGTTATTATATTATTAATGATAAAATTTATAATATTATTTATTATATAGGCCTATTATTATAAAAAAATTAAATACCTAACAAATATTTATTAGCAATATGTCACAAATAGTTAATTAATGAGAAAATGTAGATTATTAATAATTAAGTAAAATTATTGCTAACAGTATTTGGCAAGATTTAACTAAATCAGTTGATTAAAATTTATTGAAAGGAACTGCGTCTAGTAACTGAATAAAATTGAACATACAATTTGAAAATTAATAAAAAAAAAACAATATTATATATAATATATTCTATATATTACATTCTATATACAGTTTTAGATTGATTATTGCCTTAAATTTATGAATTTTAAAATAAACCTCATCCTAATTTTCTTTATATTCTAACCTTTAATATCCTTTTTATACAATAATTTCAAATTAATATTTACTATCTCGCCAGAGATATTATTGCGATCACGAAAATTTTCGATATCGAGAATTTAATGTTTGTATACGTTGTGAAGGTTCCTGAATCAATTTCACTAATGTAAGGTTGAGAAAAATGTATATGTGTGTGTATGTGTGTATATATATATGTGTGTGAGTGTGTGTGTGTGTAAGTGGGTATGTATGTAGACAAGATTACGCAAAAACGGATTGAGCTAGAATCATGAAATTTGGTATACGGGTATTATTCAAAATTCGTAGTTTTCTATCAACTTTTGAGAAATGTAGCTCAACCGCAAGAGGGTCATTACCTACAACGTTTTGATTTTTTTTCCTCTAAAGTGACCGTAAAAATAAAAATGTAGGATGTTTGATAGTTTTTCATATGATTAAAAATTGTAACTGAATTCATATGATTAGAAATCTAAACTGAAAATTCTCTATATGAATTAAGTCTTGAAAATGACTCCAAAAAGCAACCGAAACTTCAAATTCAAGTAGACATAAATGTCTAAATAAATTCATTCTGAACACTATAATAATATAAAATTTTATAACGTATCAACATTTATTTATTTCAAACATTTAATAGCTCTGATAATTATCAATAATTAATTTAAGTAATTCATTTGTACAAAATATAATTCATGGTAAACATGGAATTTTATAATAATAACAATAAAAAAATTATTTTTCAAATATTTATATATTTTTGAATATGAAATTTAAATACATTTTATTAATTTCATATAAATTGTCGTATCTACTTTATTTCACGAATGGAAAAAATTAAATACAATAATATCAAAACAATTATTTTGAAACAACGTCATTTTATAGGTCCAAAGGGGCAATTATCGAAACCATAATTGTTTTTACGTCTTTTACTTTTTTATTTTTTCGTTTTTTTTCAAAAGAATAAAATTAATGAAGAAGTCAATCTAGTTTCAAATAATCAAAAACTAAAATTACTAAAAAAAAACCTTGAATATTCTTTTTTATTTAATTTAATAACTCTTTTTAATTCTCAGTCATCAGTTTCTTTTAATGTAAATTGACTTTTTTTTTGAGCTTTATTTCCAGCGAACGATTACCTGTTTTTCAACCTTGTAAGTGTCTAGTATAAAATCTTTTTAGAGGCTGTTTACAAATCCAGTCGACTTCTTACCCGAGAGCTAAGATGTGGAAAATTTCGTTTGTCGTTATTTTTTATGTGCTCACCATTGTTCAAGCTAAAACTTTACGTAAGTCTAACATGAAACAATTTTTAATTTTATTTTTATTTATTTATGTATTTATCCACTTTTTATTTAATTTTTTCTCACTTCATATTTTATCTGGATTCGCTTTTTTTTAAATAAATAAAAAAAATTATGAATTACATTAAAAATTAAAAAAACAATAATTAAAAAATATTTTAAAGGAAAAATTATTATTTTTTAAAATTTTTAGAATTGAATTTCAAAAAAAATATTATTATTTCTTAAAAAATTAATCGGTAATTTTGCAAATTATTCTATTATAGATGTGTTATTTAAATGATAACTTTTAAGATGTTCAAAGGCATCAGATAATCAGATAACTGAGTACGATATCGCAGCATCTGCGCTATGATAAATCATGATTTTATCATATTTAATTTTCATCATTTGCCTTCAGATCAGGAATTAATTTTATTTTATTAATTTTCAATTTTTAGAATAAAATTCACAAAATAAAGTATTAAAGCAACAAACAGCTAATACTTTTTAATTATTTAAATTTTATAATTTTTAAATATCAATCAAATTTTTAAAATTTAATAAAAATGTGACATTTATTTTATTATTTATTAAGAAAAAATAGATTCAATATAAACATCAATAATTAATCAATAAATATAAAAGAATTTATTAGTTCAATTAATTTTGATTTGTTTATTTCCTGATTAAATTATAATGTAATATTTTATTTAAAAACAAATTTAATAAATATAGAATAGAGAAGGTATATGCAATTTATCCTTAATAATTTTTCTTAATAAATTATTCATAATTTTCCTAATTTAATTTTTCACTTGAAAATAAGTCCCTATTACAAAAATATTTTTAAAACAGATGAATAGTAGCTCTATTCATGGTAATTCTCGGGTAAGATATAAAATATAAATTTCAATCAAAGAATAAGAGAACTTGATTAGAATATTGAATAGCATTTGATTAATAACTCAAATTGAAAATGATATTTATTTCATTTGATTGTATAGTATAGAAAATTACTGACTTCTATATGAACTTTATTATTTATTTTGAAGAGTTCAAATTTTATATTATTTTCTATAACGCCGCTATTTAATTGGAATGTTTTACAAGTACAAACATTTTATTGATTTTAATCTAATAAGATCATTCCTAAGGAATTTAAAAATAAATTATATTCTTTTATTAATATTTTATATATATATAGTAAGTATTTTATTAATAAAAATGTAATTTTTAATTAATTTTGTAACCTTCAATATATATATTAATATTTAATAAAGTATAGCAATCCAATATTCAAAAATACTTAGGTAATTTTATAGTTTACCGGACTCGCGCTTGGATGCTAATGAAATTTTACCAGTAGATTCCTTTTTTAGTTCCAAAAAAAGATTTTCAAATAAAATAATCCTGGATCTCTTCTAGTTTCATAGATAAAAATTATATAAATTTGCATAGAAATGCTCTTTTTCAATTGGATTTCATTTTTTAATCTGTTAGCTTTGTTGTCCGAGGGAGAAACTTAATACCAACTGTGTGAAAAATCCACATTAGTGGATAATTGAAATCATTATTTTTTTTTTTAATTGGAAAATAAATTTAAATTTTAATTTTTCAGTTCATACTTGTATTTAAACGACTTATTACAAACAATTACTTCTTAGATTAAAGTTCGGGGCCGCTTGCGGCCCGTTTTAAAGTTAAAGCAAGACATCTCTACACAAGCTAGTACGGATCTAGGACATCTACTCATCGCGTCCACTATAAGGACTTTTTAATTAAATAAATTTTAATAATTTCCTTCCTGCGTCAGCTTTACGACGATCTGCAAGTAGCCCCGAACTTTAAGCAGAAGTTGTGTGTGTTAAATCTTATAAGGACAAGTCTGAACTTGTTATCTCTAGAACGGAACAAAACGAAGAGTGATGTGTTGGCTAAAAGTAATATATATATATTTCATATTTGTTATGAAATTGTTTATTTTTTTAAAGAATTTTAAAATAATAATTTCATAATAGAAAACTTTATGCATTTTTGTATAGGATGCTAATTTATTCAATTATATTACTATCTTTTTTATCTATTATATTTATATTTTAAATCTTGTCATCATTTTTGCTTATTTTAATGTGATACAAATAATAATAATAATTTATATATATATATATATTATGAAGATTTACAATGAATAAGTAAGCTTGAATATTTTATATATTACTTAATTTTATTAATAATCAAATTTTAGATAAAAAATCTCGCGTGTCTCCACTCGACTATCACGCAAATTTGAATTGGATTAATTAACATATATTAAATTTAAATGAAATTTAATTAATTAAATTATAAATAAAAATAAATACTAATATTTATTAAACCAGCGCGTGATTGGCTCTTTGCTGATGGCGCGTGATTGCCAGACAGTGTGTTAAAAAATTAATTCCGGTACTTTCAGCGATTCAATCAAGCTAAAATTTCTATATATAGCAGTTTTATACAATTTTTAATTTGTGAAAAACTAAAAAACATAATCTTTATTTTTACGGTCAGTTTAGGGGAAAATAATGAAAACTTGGTAGGTAGTGACCCTCTTCCGAAAGAGCTACATTTCTCAAAAGTTGATAGAAAACTGCGAATTTTGAATAATGCCCGTGTACCAAATTTCATTGTTCTAGCTCAAACCGTTTTTGCGTTATCTTTTCTACATACTTACACATGTATACACACACACAGATTTTTCTCAACTTTAGTGAAAATGACTCAGGAACCTTCAAAACGTATAAAAACAAATCTCGACATCGAAAATTTTCTGGCGATATTTTAAAAATCATATCATAAAAAAAATATTTTGTTCTCATTTCTTGAATGTTCTTTGCTGCTGGAAATCTTTTTAGCTAAATCTTAATCAATGCCGCATACAAAATTAAAATCAAAAACAAGAATACTTTTTGCAATTGTTAATTAACGTTCCGAGTAGATCAAGTGTTACTCAAAGCTGTACCCAAAATGAAATGCTACAACTCAAATATTTTTCTGGTTTTAATCAAATGGTTAGAATATTTTTTTTCAATCCCATTTGAGATTGTGGATAATACATAATAAGCAATGATAGGAAAATTGTTATAAAAATCATCGATAGTGAAACCAATTGGGAAACGAACTCTAGGTATACTTAGGGTTCGTTGAATTAGAAATATAAACTAAAATACGTTTAATAAAGCATTTGAGTGAAGATAGGAATTGAATAATGATATTTCAAAAATTTGGAAAAGTGAAGTTCTAAGTTCAAGAACTTTCGAGTTTACTAGCATCTTAGATATAAATACACAAATTTATTTATTTCATTTTTTTAGTGATTGATTGCTATTGTGTGAAATAAATAGTTTAATTTAAAGGTAATAGATATATTTATAAATATTAATTAGTATCATTAGGAGCTAAAGTCCTTTTCCCAAATATGTTTATCTAAATACATTTTTCTTTTCGGTAATTATATTGAGTGGTCATCCAGTCATGGATTTGGATAAAACTTTATCAGTGGGTTCCTTTTTTAATTCCAAATAAACTTTTCTTATGCAATTTTTACGGGTCGCTTCTAGTTTACGAGATTAAAATTATTAAAATTTTCATATAAATTCTCAATATAGCTATTATATTTATAATAGATTTTTTGATTGCGCTAGAAGAGGGCTTCACTAATTTTCGGTATTTTTTAGTTCGGTTTGGATATAGAAAAATTAAAAAAATAACTAATTTCCCTATATCCAAACCGAAAGGAAAAAACTAAAAATTAGTGAATAAGTGAATAATTAGTGAATTAGTGAATAAAACATTACTTAATAGCTGAACACATTTCGACGTTCATAATCAGTTAATCTGTCAAACTTAATAATTTTTATCTCTTAAACTAGAAGCGATCTCCAAAAATTGCATAAGAAAAGTTTATTTGGAATTAAAAAAGGAACCCACTGATAAAGTTTTATCCAAATCCATGACTAAATGACCATTAATTATAATTACCTTCTTTTCAATTAAAAATAATTATATAATATTACAAACATTTTCCTGGTTTAAATTATAAATAAATGTAAATGGATATAAAATGATTTGTATTCCTTTAAAAAAAAAATTGTTTTTTTTTTGTCTAGAATAGAAATTTTAACAAAGAAAAATGTGATCAGAGTTAAAAAATAAAGACGATTAAAATTAAATACTTCTGTTATCATTCTTAGTGGAAAACAGGATAACAAAATAACATTGATAATTTATTTTTTTTTATTAATTTTTAATTATCTTTTAATTAAACTTCTCGTAACACGATAATTTGGATGATACGCCTCAAATTATATTTTGTCTATTCTAGTAATATTATCCAATTAAAAATGAAAATTCCTAAGTATCTATTGGAAATAAATAGATTAAATTTAAATATAATCACGATATCTTAATGAAGTGGTCTTCGAACTAGGAGAAAATTAAATATTGTATATTGTATATATATCACGGGTATATATATATATCTATGCATATATATGTGCCCGTGAAAAAATATTATTATCAGAATATTTATCGTGTCATAATAGATTTAATTATTTTAAATTTTAAATTTTCTCAGATTCATAATTTTTTAATCATTAAATGGGCGTACATTATTAAAACTATAGTTTATGATTAATTTATGATTAGACAATATAATATTTAAATATATACTCATATATTTATTTTAATCTAATATCAAATTTATTATAAATAAGAAATCAATGAAATTTTTCCTAATTAATAATTCCATTTTGTACAGGTAGCTTAATACATATTTGAACCATTCAGAAGCCACTCCAATTAACTCCAATTGTTAAAATTTTGCTAGTAATGTAATGTAATTTAATCTGCATAAAATGAAGTGAATATTGAACTTGATAATCTTAATATTGCAATGCAATCAATAATCAATACCCTGAATTTAATGCAAACAGTGAACTTTAG
The DNA here is from genome assembly GCA_963082975.1 of Labia minor. NCBI lineage: Eukaryota > Metazoa > Arthropoda > Insecta > Dermaptera > Spongiphoridae > Labia > Labia minor. The sequence continues at coordinate 91,869,334 of OY720344.1, read as the reverse complement.
GCTTCATTTTCTCAGTTTGTTTATATGTGGAGTTAATCGCTTTAGCTTCTGAGTGGCTCATTTATAGTTTGAGTTTGCCGAACTTAAGATTAAACAACTATTTAACAAATGCATAGGCTGGGTAAAATGAGCATAGATTAAAAAATAAATAAATAAATAAATAAACATTTCTTTAGTAAATTATTTTTAAAAAAAATAATATAAATTTATTTAAAAATATTTAAATAATTGATTGACCTTATAATTTAAACATATAAACTAATTCAAAGCTATCAAGCATATCGCAATATACATAAATTATTTATTTCCATTGTTCCTATGATTCCTATAATTTGCTTTTGATATGATAGGCCAAGCAAAGAACGATTTCACTTTTTTTTTTTGTCAATCTACTATGTATATTTTTTATTGTCTTATATATTTCACTATACAAGACTTAAGATTGAAATCGATTGATAGTGGGACAGGGTCACAGTATTATATATATATATACTCGTATTTGCAATTCGATTCTTTTACTAGGTGATCTGACAACCTTGACTTACTGATTGATCAGTATCCTCCTTATTATAAAAATACATTGAAATGTCATTATTAAATATACAATTATTACCATCTATTGTAAAAGAGAGAATTTTTTAAACCTATATATGTATATAACTCTTTAAACCTATATATTTATATATGTATATAATATTTCTGCTGATTTGCGTATAAAGAAACTAGGTCATATCATAAAAATCATATTTAATCGAATAGATTGAGTAAATAAATAATATTTCTAAAAAAAAAAATCGAAATAAAAAACTTGTTCAAATTTAAGGTCAGGTTCATAGGAGTTGACTTGCCTAATATGCATAATATAATCAAATTTATTATTTTTTTTCATTGTATATTATTTTCAATATTTAAATATCTTTAATAAATTAATTAATAAATATAATTTTGAGAAAATTAATTTTGGGTAATATTATACTTATGAAATGAGATGACAATGGTGAATGTGTGTTACAGGTTACACTCTACTTAAAAAAATATCTCGTATATTTTATTTTAATTTAAGCTTAGATTTAAGATAAATATATATAAAATATAAAGTATAATATTACTTACCATAGTATAAGTAATTAAATTAATACTTTTCAGTATTATAATAATCGTTATGACTTTCAAATCAATTACAAAATAAAAATATAATATTTATTTTCCATTTTTAGCGAGTTATATCCAGAAATGTAGTTTTTCATCGCCAAATTTAAAAGACTGTATTCTCAATTCGATAATTCCAATAAGACCTTATTTACTGAAAGGTAAGCCCATATTATAATAAATAATAAATTTTAATCATAAATCATATTTTTTATATCAATTAATTTTTAATTCAATTTATTTTGAAAATCATCAATTAACTATTAATTGATAAATTAATGATAAATAAAATTAAAACTAATATTGTGATTAATGTTAATTTTAATTTTTCTATTTAAGTGAATTGAAATTACTTGTTTTCCTTGACAATTATACATTATATATTTTTCATTCATTGTGAAAGTGATTGGAAACTTTATTAACTTTAACATAAGATTGATAATGATTGATCTTCATAGAGAATAAAAAATTTTCCAGTATAAATAATAGAAATTGCTTAACCTTCCATTCTACAATATAATAGTATCAACATTTAAAATGACTATTAATTAAAAATTATATTAAATAAAAAATATATTCGAACATTCAAATATTATAATTATTAAAAACAGTTAAAAGAATTATTTTCTTAATTAATAATATTTTTCAGTATTTTTTTCTAAATCATATTTCTTATTTATTTATGTATTAATTTTAATTATTTTAAGTTTTTGTTTTAATTTCTATTTAATAATAATTATATATAAATACAGGAATTCCTGAAATGGGTCTCCCTCCTATTGATCCATTTTATGTACCTGAAATTAAACTTGATCAAAAAACGGTAAATGGGGAATTTGTAATGGATTTGAAAAAATTAAATGTTTATGGATTGAATAGATTTAAAATTTTGGATTTAAAGTAAGTATTGTCATTTGAAAATAAAAAATTATATATATATATATATATATATTTAAATAAATAATTAATATAAATTATATAATTGATTGAATGATTTTGTTTCATGCTCCAAATAAATATTTTCGATTTTAAGATTAAAAGAAAAATCATTAATAAATTTTATAATTAATTTTTAAAAATTCAAGTAAAAATTTATTTTCATTTTCTATATAATATTTTAGGTTTATTTTTTATGAAATTATTTGTTTGTATCTTTAATTGAGTGAGTGACTTGACTCAAGAAATAAAATAATTTCTGGGGCTAACTTTCTAGTAGAGTAGCGCTTTCATGATATTTTATTTATTTATTTAATTTTAATTAACTGAAGTAATTTATTTTAAAATTTAAAATTAATTATATATTTAATTATTCTGAGTAAAAACTGAATCATTAAAAATTGGTATATTTGGTGTATTTTATAAAGTTTAAGAAAATTAAATCACACATCCATATAGATACTATTTGGTCCTTTTTTCGCGCCTGGTAAGTGATATCGGCACCCTGAATCCTCTATTTTTAGCATTTATTTATATTTAGTAGTATTTTTGTATGAATGCATTCAATTTATTTTGTTCATATAATTATATGGAAATTTTTGCTGTTTTTTTACTTATTTTTTATATTATTTATTTAATATTGATTAGAATGATTGTCTAACAGAAAGTATAATTATATAATATTAATATTTAATGATTATTTAATTGATACACGTTAAAATGATGCTGAGTTTAATATTGAGAGTTCAAGTTTGATTTCCTAAATTATCAGTCTGAGCAGAATATATTTTTTCTTCCTTTTTACCGACCGACGATAGTAAGGGAGGTATTGTTTTCACACCAAATTTCACATGTGGAGATTTTTACATATCTCCACGAATCATGCATTTTCTTAACAGAAAAAAGTATTTTTAGCATGATGTCTGTCCGTCCGTCCGTCTGTCCGTATAGATGTGTACAGCCTGAACGGCTGAACGGATTTTGATGAAATTTGGTATATTTACTTAATGCATCAGTGGGATGAATTGATCAACTTTTGGTGCAAATCTGGAAACCGGAAGTGGTAGTATTAGCGATCGACGATAGGAAGGGAAGGGTTATTTTCACACCAAATTGCACATGAGGAGATTTTTTTATATATCACCACGAATCATGCACTTTGTATTGGTTTTATCCTCGGGAAAATCATATTTATTAGTTTTTTCTTGATTTAAAATTATATGACGTCATCCAGCCATTCATGACGTCACAGCCTGGTCTTGCATATATATTATAAATAAAATAAAATTAAAAATGTTTATATTTATTATTTATTTTTTATTACATTAATAGATATATTAAAATTATTTGAAATTGTTTCTGTAGCTGAAAATTAATTTACTTCAAACCGTCGGTCGGTTCGGACCTGGCCACAGGTCAACTTATTTTTTAGATGTTTACTATATAACAGTGATTCCCAAAGGGGAGCAGCGATGCCGTCATTAGGGCGCCGTGAAATATTCAATTAAATTTTCTAATACTTGAAATTTTGCGCCAACAATCTTGTAAGCTTTTTAATTTTTCGCTGTTAAATGTGTAATTAAAAAAGGAAAGTTTTCCAATTTTTCAAGAAAGTAAAAAATTTATATAAAAATCTTATGTATTAAGGGAACCTCGAAAAAATCCGATTATTTAGGGAGTCGCAAACGAGAAAAGATTGGGAACCTCTGCTATTTAATAATACAATAAATATGACTGAATTTTAAATATATATATATATATATATATATAAATATGGTTGTTTTCTTTAAAGAAAAATAACTAAATGTACTATAATTAACTATTAATTAAATTAATAATATTAACTATAATTAATATTTGCTTTTTATACACTCCTTTTATTAATTTAATTTTTGTAATATTTCTTTCTTTAGAACTGAAACAAAAAATAATAATTTCGATGTTATGATAAAAATAGATTTAGGAAAAGTGGATATGGATGGTGATTATAATCTTAACGCTAGATTTTTATTAATCCCAATTAAAGGCAATGGAAAATTCATAGCCAATGCTAGTAAGTCTTTGTCTATTAAAAGGCACGTATACTTTTGTAATCTCTCATTATATATTTTTATTTTTTAATTTAGCAAGTATAATAGCTGAATCTACAACCAAATATGAAATTATTGAAAAGAAGGGTGTCAAATATTTGAAAAATACTTTCTTAGATGTAAAACTTACCTTTGGAAAGAATAATATACTTCGATTTGAAAATCTTCAACAACAAAATAAAATAATCGGTAATACAATTTTTAAACAATTATTAATTTATTTATTTTTTATTTTATTTTATTTTATTATTTATACTATTTTTTATATTGATTTTAATTTCTTTCATGATATTATTCATATTATTTGGTAAATTTATATCAATTAGTTAATAACCAAATACAAACTCATTTTAAATAAGAATATTTGATAATTTAATGAACAAGTATAAGTTTTAGATTATAATCTGAATTAATATTTGAAATAGAAAAGATAAATTTAATTATTTAAATTCATATTTATAATTTTTAATTTAAAATGAAAATTATTATTATAATTAATATTTATATTGTATAAGATAATACAAATTTGATATTCAATATTCTTATAATAAATTGATAAAGATTTTATTTATTATTATTAACTTATACGACATTTAAAGTTTTTTATGATAAATAAAATAAATATATAGAGTATATATAAAAAAAAAAACGTTTTTATTAAGAATAATTAAAATTAATTTTTGTATTTTCTAGCTGAAGCAACTGATCGTTTATTGGTTGAAAACGATGACGAAATTCTTGAAGAAGTAAAACCTGCTATTGAAGAAGTATGCGAAGAATTACTTAGAAAGATCTCTGTCGGTATTCTCGAGCAATTCCCAGTTAATGAAATATTTTTAAAATAAATACGTCAATATTATAAAATAGATAGGAATTCATTCATATAAATATATTAAATTTTAGATGATCAGATCAATTCATTCATTTATTTATTTTTTTATTTTATTAGATTTTTTTTTAAAGATAAAATCTCATAATTCATCATCTTTTTAACAATATAAAGAGATTTACTTAAAAACTTAACAAAATATTAACTTTAGAATTTAATTTAAGGGTAGTATTTATCTAAAATTTGTATATATAATTATACAACAGTCAATACTAGATATAATACATACCTATCACCTTCTTTGTGATTAATTTTTTTATGGGTTATTTCTATTTTAGTCTCTTGGAAATAATAATAATTAAATACATTTTTTTTAATGCAATATACTTAAATAAATAGTATATATTTTTATATAAATATGATAATTTAAGTTAAATAAATTTATAAATTTATAAATATAAAAAATTATAAAAAATCTATCTGTAATTTTTTTTTTAAAAAATAAAAAATTTAAAAATAAATAATGATTTTTTTCATAAATGTCCATAAACCTAATATTCTAGTATTAATAATTAGCTTAGATAATAATAATTATTTTTTAATATAGTAAAAACTATAATAAATAAAATTTTATTTTTTTTTTAAATTTATATATATATATATATATTATGAAAAGATAATATCCGAATTATTTACCCTGAGCCTCGGACTGTGGTACGATGTGTTTTTAGTGTCTGTGCTCGTACTGAGAATAATTCAGAGTCAGAGTTTTCGAAATCAGTAAGTAATTTTATATCCAACCACACAACCGAAAATTCCAACATTGATTTTTGGCCACACAGACTAAGACTCAGAATCCCAATAATCTTCTTCCAATAAAAATTATCAAGAAAATAACGTCAAATCACACAATAAGAAGCGAAAATAACCAAGAAATAATTTTTCACTAAAAATTTAGTGTTATTTATTTATATAATTAAGGATTCATTACGTATTGTATAGAATATCTATCTCCTCTTTTTCGGTAAAAGTATGCTTAGTTTAAAAATAAAGATCAAACGAACCATCAAAAAATAACAAAATCAAGAAAAAGGATATAAAAAGGAAAAAAAAATCCAAAAAATAACAAAAAAGACAGACAAAGTCACTATTGTAAGTAATCCCACCATTCTCTTCTTCATAATATTAATTAAGTACTTATAATGATAAAGTAATGTATAATAAATAGTTTTCTTTTAAATATTTTTGTTTTATTTACCAAATATCCTGTGAACACTATAAGATGTTTTAAAGAAAATATTCAAACGAAACTATTGTTAAATTGAAAACAAAATGGTAGTTTGAATTATTAAAATTATTATATATATATTCAGTGGAGTTATAGGGTAACTGTCAATTTTTGGTAAAAGGTATTAAGACTTATTAACATAATAAACTAGCTAATATTATATATTTTTACATATTACACTATGGCTTATACAGTGGCGTACCGTGAGGTTCTTGCGCCTGGGGGCAACTGAGAAATCAGCGCCCCCTTTCGTGTATATATATATATATATATATATAATTTAATTTTTTTTTAAAGAATATTAATGACGAATAACGAAACAGGTTTAACAGATTTTAATAAGCGTATAAATAATATTTATTGACTTACACAAAATACAGTTTAACTTTAAATATTAATTAAATTTCTTTTGTTCCAAATAGGCTTCCCTAAATTTGCGCCCCCTAAATTTGGCGCCCGGGGACATATGCCTCCCCCCCTGCTCCCCCCTAGTTACGCCACTGGGCTTATATTATATTATTTATTGTTATAAATATAATGTATGTTTTTTGGTTAGATTATATAAATAAATTTTACCAGTGAAAAATTAGTATATTATTATAATACCTGGTTATATATATGTATATATGTATATAGGCTTGGCATTATACGACAATGAAGAGAAATTATCAATTTTAGAAATTTCCGAAAAACTTTAAAATATATAAATATTTATTTGAATTTCTAAAAATCCAAATTTAAATTTATTCATTTATTCTAAAAATATGAATAATAATAGTATGTAATAATAATAATCATATAAATATATTTTAAAAAGACACCTAGAATCATTGTAATATTTTGATTTTAATTACTTTAGTAAAAAACAAAAAAATAAATTAAAATGATTTATCCTATAAATGAGAACTACACAGAATGATTTCTTACTTCAAAAACCTCTTAATGAGTGAATTTCATAAGAATCCTATGCCCAATTTTCAAAATAAATATGTAATATTGTATAACAATCAATCTTCTTACAATTTTTGCTACCATAACAAATAAATTTTATTATTCATTTTATTTGTGGATGAGCTAATTTTAATTTAATTTATAAATAAAAAAATGAAATGTTTCACCACTGATTATTGAAAATCCCAATTAGGACATCGTTTAATGACACATATTCTAATAATTTCTAATTGTTCCTTTATGTCTGAATAAGCAAATAATTTGCTGATTTAAGCTGACCTGAGTTTATAAATGATAGGACTCTATTATCGGTGTGTGCTTTTGCGTAGTTTTTCTTAAAGATGTATGGGTTGCAGCTTCCTGTTTCTAAAGTAATTTTACTACTGATCTTAGCAACTTTTATAAGGGCGGAGGAGGAAGTCCACATCCGTAAGTGACAATCGACTATTGTCTTTATAATAATTGTTTTCACAAATAATCTCTCCTCTGACTTTATTCGTTTTAGTGCAATGATAATAGTTGTGAGTTTTAAAATAAATTAAAAAATGAATTATTATATAAAAAGGAGAGTAACTATATTTATTACATTAATTTCAATTACCAATAGAAAATAATTAATTACAAAGAATCGACTTATTTAGCAAACTTTTTAAAAGTGTATATATAATGATTAATAATATAAAAATTTGTAAAATTGTTGGAAAAATAGTTTTTTATATACTTGATCAAATACAAATTATGTAGCACTAATGTTCTTGAAAATCATTAAATTAAGATTTAGATAATAATGAATTCTCCAAATTAGCTTAAATATAGGAAATACTATACATATAATATAATATATTTACTTACATAATAAATATATATATATATTATATAGTTAAATTTTTTCTGATGTGGTATTGGAAAATTTAGATTAAGTAAAAATTAATTTATTGACCTTTTACATAAATTTTATATTTTTTCTGCTATTAACTATTTTATTCAGTTAAACATCTTTTAAAGTTTTTATTTTTTTTATATTTTATTCAATATTTTTTTAATAAATTATAAGAGGTTCAATCTCTTCAGTTCGAAAGAGAGCAGGACTTTAACAATCCTAACAATCTGGTATAATTATTTATTATAATTATTAAAATAGAGAATTTAAAATAGCATGGTATAATTTTTACTTTTTTTGACAATTTTTATTAGCTACATGCGGACATTTTAAAATTCAAGTTCCTTTTTCCTATTTCTGTTAAAAAGCTGTAAAAAGTAAGACTTGATTCTAAGAAAAGTTTAGAATATGTTTAATAAATTACATAATAATTTATATAATGAAAGAATTTAAAAAATAATAAAAAAAGAACTTTTCAAATGTAAATTTTTCATGTATTAATTATAATAAGAAATAAATAATAAATAATCTACACACTTGTATGAAAAAGTCAGACCAGTTCTGTCTTTGGATTTTGATCAATAATTAATTTACTTTATATCAGATAAATATTCTTAGTAATGATTAATACTATTTATTGATTCATTATTGTTTATACTTTTCAAGTTTCCTATTTATAATTTGATATGCTTAAAATCATTGAATTGTCAATTTGAAAGCACAATTTTTGCTTAGGAATGAAAAAAATTTGCTTATATTGAATATTGTAGTAAAAAAAGCAAGTTAAAAATGTATAAATATTGATAAAATATGTATTAATTGAATGATTATTTTATTATTTATTAATAAATATTGAAATTTATAGATTAATAAATTTCAATAAATAATAAAATTATATTTAAAAACACTTAAATGGAAGAGTATGTATTATATCCAATTTATTATGTATTATATTCCTGTATTTTGATGATATTATATATATATATATATATATATATATATTATATATAATATTTATTATTAACAATATTATTATAAAATTTATGCAGATAATTATTTTTAATATTTTATACATATAAATAAATGTGTTTTTATTCATTTTAAAATACAATGAGATAAACGGAAGTTTAATGACCTAATTTTATAATAATTTACTTTTTCATATATTATCTACATATTCTATTTTATATAATTTCTATTATTATTAATATTAATTTAAATTTATTATTAAAGTTAAAAAAGGATAAGGAGAAGAGAAATTTTTTAGTCTATTAATACTTATAAATTAATTTGTTTTTGCTAGTGAGTAAGTACATATTTAATATTTTTCAATGAATTGTTTTTATTTAAAATTTTTTTGCCACAATCCATGCAGGCGGACATAACGTATGCCCGTACTTGGAAATTTTACTATGTATTATTGATCAAAGTTGTATATATAAATATGGTTAAGAATTTTGATGAACTCAAACAAGCATATTTGTATACACATTTTCCAAGGTGGTAAATAATAAATATTAGTTAATTTTTAGAAAATAAATATAGAAAGAAAGAAAAAATAGTCAAATTATTTAAATTTATGATTATTAACTTATTTTAAAATAATAGAATGTATTTATATTATTTTAAATTATTATTAAGATATAATAAATTAAATATTACTATAATAAATATATTTATTTCAGCCTCTTTTCTAAAAATATGTCACAAATTTGATCCGGAACTTAATAATTGTATAAAACATTCTGTGGAATTATTAAGGCCTTATTTGATCAAAGGTATGTAAAAATTGTATACATATTTTCTTTTTTGAATATATATATATATAGGTGTATATCATAAAAGGTATAATATAATAGATAGATTCTTTTGCATGCTTTTTTGTTATTGTCAGCTTTTGGTGGATGAAATATTAATTAATTTAAATTATTTATGCGAAGTATACATTCTTTATTTAATTGAATTGCATTTATCATAATTATTCCATTTTTATTCTCTACTATCAACAGACAGTCATCCTTTATTGAATAAGATATTAAATTTTTTATAATCATTTATATGATAATATTCGTGAATAGTTGCACGTATTTATAGAACAGTTTCAGTACTTTAGAACGCATTATTACATTGAGAATTAATATTTCTCTCTAGAACTATTGATCGGTTAAACTAGAATTAATGTTTAAGAAATTTATGGACCTTTATAGATAAAGATCTGTTAAAATTCGTAAACTGAGTATCTATTTGAATTGAAATTTTTCAAAAGTAAAAATAACTCTAAATTTTATAATCAAAAACCATATTAGGTAGATTTAAATAAATAAAAAATATATAATATCAATAAAAATATTTCTGTATTTATTAAATGTAATTGTTTTATTGAATTTCCTTTTCTAGGAATCCCTGAATTAGACATTCCAAGTTGCGAACCATTAAACATCCCTGAAGTGGTAATCGAACAAGGAAAAGGAGCGGTCAATGTCAACAGCACCTATACCAATATCAAGGTCCATGGACCCAGTGAATTCATTCTCCAATCAGTCAAGTGAATATTAAAGACATTTTCATTCATCCACTCTTTAATTTCTTTCTAATATTTGTTAATCTTTACATCATTCAATTTTCATTCCATCACTTAACAAATTATTATCTAATAATTGAATAATTTTTTAGCTTAGAACCTGAAAATGATCGGATGAATTTCAAACTATGGCTCCCTTTTCTTCACATGATTTGTGATTATAAATTAGAGGGACGTATTTTGATGTTACCAATCAATGGCAATGGATTGAGTGAAGGAAATTATAGTAACTTATTTTTATTATTATGAAATCGTTTTATTCATATATTTCTACTTCTTTTACTACTACTTTCTACTATTTTTATTACTTATCTAATCGTTAATAATAAATAATCAACTAGCATCTCCAAATGGCAATTTCAATTAAAGATAGCGTAGAAAAATTAATTGAAGCAGGAAAAGAGGTGGGGCCGGAAATTAATATTGCTAAGACAAAGTATTTAGTAACAGAGAGGAATAGTATCAACACGCAAAGTTTTATTATACAAAATATAGAATTTGAAAATGTAGAAAAATTTAAATACTTAGGTTTTGTAATAACGAAGGATAATAATATTTGAGAAGAATTTAAAGCGAGGTTGCAATCGGGAAGCGCCTGTTATCATGCAGTAAAGAAGTTTATCTCGTTAAAATTATTATCAAAGGGGGTAAAAATTAAAATATATAAAGCAATTATTTTGCCGGTTGTATTATATGGGTGTGAGGCTTGGTCTATGACCTTAGGAGACGAGAGTAGATTTAGAGAATTTGAGTATAGGATTCTTCGAAGCAATTATGGGCCAAAGAAAGATGAGGTCACCGGGGAATGGCGGAGACTGTATATCGAGGAATTGCATGACCTCTATGCAATTATAAATTCGAGAAGGCTGCGTTGGGCAGGGCACGTGGCTAGAATGGGCAAGGAAAGAATGGCGAAGAATCTGGATATTGGTGGGGAGACTGAGTGAAAAACGCTCGCTTGGAAGACCAAGGACGAGGTGGGTGGATAATGTAGGAAGGGACGTGAGAGAGATAGGAGAGGGTAGGGATTGGAGGGTTGTGGCTCAGAATAGGAATACTTGGAGGGCTGCGACCAAGAACTTTCGAGTTCCGTAGAGCCACAGAGATAGATAGATAGCATCCCCAAATTTTTCACTTTAGCACATCTTAAAAATAACAATCTCAATTGTATTTTCTTCTTCTTCTTCTATTATAGGCCTAAGGCCTGTTCTTCTTCACTATCCTCAGGTCTTTTTTGGGAAGAGTACGCCCAGCAGTCAGCCCATTTTTTCGGTGGCTTGGTCAATTGTGTTGCTGGCCTTCCATCCCGGGCTATATTCTCAAGAGCCCTTCCGCGTTGGCTCTTCCTACGTGTTCGTTCCATTTTTACGGCGAATCTTAACCCATTTGCCGTAATAGGTTCGTTGCCGTGTCGTCAATGTGTTAATCATTCCAATTTTCGAGGCTGTGTGTGGTTCTTTGAGCAATTGTGATTTGCGTCTCTTGAGTAGATTGCTAGTCTCATCTCCGAGACGTGGATGTTTTTAGTTAAGTCGAAGCCCCCCAACACGACAAGGTGACATCCATGGTGGGGCTTGCCGGAGGCAGCTGATGTTAAATTAAATTGAAAATTTTTGTTCTTAGTTGGAATCGAACTCCGACTTCTTGCGTGGAAAGTTGGTATCCAACGCTCTCGGCTACCCTGCCTCCAATTGTATTTTCAATTTTAAATATTAAAACTTAAAAACTTTCATTTAATTTTTTTTAATAATATATGATAAATAAATAACAGGAGAGCAATAAGAAACAAATAATCGACCTAGATATATAGTAGACAGATTTTGATCTTAATTTAAATTTTAAAATATTGAAAAAAAAACACATTAAAGTCACCCAGTAGGCAGTTAATTACAATGAATTGACCATAAAATTATGGATGTAATTAAGTAAGCAACAAAAACATTATTTTATAAATATATTTTTTTCCCTAATCCTACTTTATAAATATATATTGTTATAATTAACATAAGAAACAAAAAAATAATAATCTTACAAATATTATTATTTCTAACTTAAATAAAATAAAAAATATACATTGATGGAAAAAAATCCAAAAGAAGTTGTACGATCTAAACATAAAACATTTGGATGTTTTCATACAAATACGTGACGTCTACAGCAGTAATTAAGATGAAATTATTTCACATTCTTCATGTGTATCAATCTGTAACCTTGAAACACTAATCAAATAAATAGATACAGTACAGATATTATTTATGTAAATTTCATTCTTTTAATTAAATTTCTTCTTGCTATTTACATTTAAATATTTCTAAATGTAATATAAAACAAGTATGAAAATTAAAAATAATCGTAATTAATAATCAATTTGTATACAAATATTTTATGTTTACTAGAACAACTCCTTGTAGGCGTTTCGTTTCGTTTTTTAGCTAATTTATTTAAAAAATAGGAAAAAAAGTTTTTTGTACTTACGGAAGTATTAGAATTACTTTAACTACCTTTTTTACCGTCCGACGATAGGAAGGGAAGGTATTGTTTTCACGCCAAATTTCATCACCAAATTTATCCACCAATCATGGATTTTGTTAACAGGAAAAAGTATTTTTAGAATGATATCTGGCCGTCTGTCCGTACGTCCGTCTGTGTGTCCGTATAGAAGTGCACAGTTTGAACGGCTCAACGGATTTTAATAAAATTTGGTATATTTACTTAATGCATTAATAGCATGAATTCATCAACTTTTGGTGTATATCCCGAAACCGAAAGTGGTAGTTTACAAAGTATTAATTTTATATTCATTGTCGGAAATTATTTCACTTAAAATATAGTAATAATTAATAATTGAGTAATTAAACTAAAAATAAAAATCAAGATAATATAATTTAGTTATTTTAATTCAAGCTTTAAATTTTTTTTGATACTTTATATATATATAATGTTGTTTGGAAATTAATTTATTTCAAATCGTCGGTCGGTTCTGTGCCTGGCCACAGCTCATTTTTATAACATACTTTCAAAATTTCAACTTATTGTGACAATGAGATTAGATCCCGAGAAAATAAATTAAAAATTATAAATTTAGAATAAATAAAATATAAATCCCCTCTGCCAGGATATATATATATATATATATATATAGGTAGTTTAAATGGATTAGTATAATACCACATCTGTTTTATGATGATTCATATACAATTAACCCTAACTTGCTAATTCATGTGTTTTCTAATTCATTTGAATTTAACAAAAGAAACAATCTTTTTGTCAAAATAGTTATGTCTAATTAAATTGACATTTCCTTGAACTTCTAATTAATTTTAATTAATGATTTTATTCAGCTGATATTGAAGCCACCTGCACCATCCAAGGGGAAAGAAAAATTCGCAATGGACGAGAATATTTTCATGTGAAAGATTTCTTAATTGATTTTAATATCGGAAATGCTAAAGTGTATCTCGATGACCTTTTCGATGGTGATGAGGAATTAGGCATGTTTTCTACTATTAAATTTTTTAATATTTATTTATTAAACTGCATAATTCAAAGTTGATTTGTTTTTCTATTTCAAGGTCAAGCAATGAATTTATTTTTGAATGATAATTGGAAAAATGTTGCTGAAGATATTAAACCAATCCTGGAAGAGACAATTGGTGACATATTCAAAGAATATTCTAATCAAATTTTTAATAAATTCCCCATCGATATGCTTCTTCCAGATTAATTTTTTTATTAAAATTAAAATATAAATATATTTATTATTATATTTATTTAATTTATTATTTAAAATCTATCTAAATAAAATATATTAATTTATAAAATAAAATAATTATCGTATTATTAATATAAATATTATTACTATTTTATTTATCATTTTTAATATAAATAGCTTTTTGATGTGATGTTTCGTTTAAAAAGTACCTGGTACACTAATCAACCAATTAATACAGTAAATAAATGATAGTTTTTTTTATAGATTTTTAAAATATTCGTTATTATTATTTGTTTAATTAGAAATTAACAATACTAAAAATTTATAGAAATTTATTAATTTATTATAATTTCGGCTTTTTATCTCTTTATCTTCCAAAAAGTAATTTAATACTAAAGGTAAAAAAGTAATTTAGTAAATTAATTCTTTCCTATTAATAATAAACATCTTTTTTAAATAAACGAATATACTTTATATCTTCATTTTTATTGAATATATAATAATATTATTAGAAATTGAAAATATTATTGAAAGGTTTGAGAGATAGTGAAAACAAAATGTATCTTAGAAATTGTGTATTAGAAATTGTAAGGGCAATTCGGATGATTCCTTTTCTCTAATACGATAAGTTAATCGAGGATTTCTCATTCGCATATTTATTTTAATATTTTAATTTTGCTCATAGTATAAAGAATGTTTAAAGTTTAACTAATTTATAATATTATATAATTTTACAAAGCGGAGAAGGTACAATGATTCTCTCTTTTTTGTCTATATAATAAAATCTTAAATCTATGTCTGAAAGATATAAAATATATCCAAATAGGTGACGAATAATAATAATAATAATAATAATCTAAGGTTAAGTCAATATTTCCAACACATATAGTGTGAAAGTGCGCTCCAAATTGGATTATAATTTTAATGGATAAAATAATGACGTAAAGTTTAAAAATATTTTGGGGATCCCTAGCATAAGAAAATATTTTTTTTTAAATTGAAAAGAGACGATTAGAAATATTTGCATATATTACCAATATTAATAAATAGGTTGATAAGTTAACATTTTGTTCCTTAAAATGCCATCAGTATATTGGCAGTAAAAATAAAACAAAATTTTTAATTGAAGTATTCTGATGAAAATATTTATAGAAAAATTGTATAAAATTTAAAAACAGAAAAAAATAATTGAATAAAGCAGAGAAGATATAAATATAAATACTCAATTTTTACTATAATTTTTTTATGTTAATTAAACTATTAATTATACAATATTTAAACTTTTTTTTGAAATTTATAATTGTAGTGTTTTTTTTTTAAAAAAAATAATATTTGTTTAGAAAAATTTTCTTCTCCATTCACAATAAATGAAATAACAATTATTAAAAACTGAGAAAGATGAGAAATTGAATTATTTATTTTATAAGTATTACATAAATAATAAATAAGATTTTAAGCTGAAAAAAATCATCAAAAGATAGTTTCAAGGGTTTGTAAATCATTTTCAAATACGACAACATTAAACTTTAACCTGTATATAAATTTTCTATATAACATTTTGGTTTTTGAATAATATAAATTAAAATATAAAATTTAAAAAAAAAAATTAAATGTTTCTTGTTTTTCTTGAATCTACCTTTTTCTAAAATGTTTTATTAAGCTTAGAAAAGGAGTGCTTAATTTTATCAATTTTAATTTTTTTTTGTTTTTGTACATTAATACGTGACATCGTGTTTAACATCTTATTTGTATAAACAACAACCAATATTGCTGTTTATTAAATTAAAAGAAATTGTTAAGATATAAAATACATTTTAAAAAAAGCATAATATGTATTGTATATATAGTTATAGTTTATTTACATTTGAAAATATTTTCCTGAAAAATAATTTAAATGATTGAGATATTTTTACAAATGACTTAATTTTCAAAACAATTACCTAATCCATAACACGTATGAGGGGATTTGATTAAGATAATTGTGGTTTTTCATATTTATAGGTATACGTATAGTGTATGTTTATGTATAAAATATATAAGCGTTTACTCTATAATTAAATATCAACATTTATAATAATAATACACATTTCAAGTTCATCGTGTATTTTATTTTTAATATAAAAACTAAATATAAAAATGACGAGAAAAAATTTATTTTAAACAAATGAATGAAACGCTCATCCAGAGTTCATTTCTAGTCTTTTATGTTGCTTGTGTGATATGAGTAAATTGTTATTTTATTCACACTTCATGTTTTAACCTTTGTTTCATCAATATCGGTTAAGAAAAAGTCAGCTGGGACATTATCAAATAATTTTCGCAAAATCACGATAAGAAGATCTTCAATAGTTCTTGAAAGTACGGGCTTGAGAGTTTCGACAACTGGCCGCCAGTTAGCGTTCAAATACTCATTTGTGCTGTCCTCTATATAAAGAAAGAACAAATACAAAGATTAATAAATAAATATCAGCAAATCAGAAACGATTTATAAAATTAGAGAACAAAAAAAATTTATCCATTGAAATAATTTATATTTAAACTAATAATTAATATTTTTTCTGTCTAGTATATTCTTTAAGCGAATATTTTTATTATAATTATTTTAGTAATCTATTTTTAATGTACCTAGATTTAAGAAAAACTAATATATATGCATTTTATTAAAAATTCATTAAATTCATTTCAATTTCATTTTTTAGCATCTTTTCCCTCTCGCCTCCTATTTAATTCATCTCTTCTCATGAAAAAATCTTAACCATTACCCTTGCACCTTTAAATAACTGATTTATACCTGTTTTTAAGAGATTCTAGATAAAACTTTTTCAGATAGATAGCTTTAATTAATAATCTAATCAGCACAATGGATTTCTCATTTAAAGTCTGATAACCAATAACTATTATTATACAATTTAATTAATTAATAATAAATGTTTTATTAAAAATATATAAAATAAATTTAATATTTTTTAAATCGCTTAAAAATTACATCTTATATAAGTAATGTATTTTAAATATTCCCTTTTATACTAAAGACGAATAATAAATGTCTGCTAATTTAAATATTAGATAAGATATAAATTACTTAAATAATATTTTTAGATATTATTATAAATAAGATTATTATATTAAAAAGGAAGGAAAGATGATCGTTCATTTTTAAGTTTATATATATATATATATATATATATACTAATATATATATAGAAAGAGAGAGAGAGAAAGATAGAAGAGGGGCCATGCACTCGTATATTAATAATATATTTATACTAACCTAGAGCTTTGAGTCCATTATAGAGATTATCGAGTCTTGAACGAAGACCAGTCATCGTGAAATTCACTTTAACGCCTTGAACTTGAAAAAATTTAACACCCTCTCTTTTGACAAGTTTGATTTTATGCGTCACTTCAACATTCATGTTTTCTAATAAAAATAAAAATACAGTTAAAAAATAGCAAAGAATACACAGAACATTTATTCAAAATTTAAAGTATAATTATTAAATTTAAATTTTTTTAAAAACTTTGTAAAATTAATTAAAACAAAAATAAATATCTAAATAAATAAGAAAAAATAAAATAAAGAATCTGTGTATTTATTGTATTTCTATTTAAATGAGATTTGATTGCAATAGATTATTAATTCTATATCTCTTGATTTGTTGGAATGTCACTATAAAAATTAAGATTTCAACATCACTGAAATATTTCCTGTAAAAGAACAACGTAAAAGAAGCTTCCATGTATGAAAAGAGGAAGTAAAATCTAGAAATTAGAAAATTTGTTACACAAGAATGGTTCGACATTTTATTTATTTAGTTTCTTATATATTTTTATATTTATAGAGATATAAAAGCAATAAAAAAATAAATAAATTGAATCGAATCAGAGCATAAATCTAAACATATGCATAGATTTATGAACAAAAGTTAGAAAGTAATTATTTATTTTAAGGAAATAATAAAATGGAAATTAATTTCCACAGTCTATGTATGCATCATTATGCATTAAAATTTATTTTAAGTTTTATATTTATACTATATGTACTATCAATAAAGTAAACCGAGTAAAAACTGTATCTCAGGGTTATTTAAGGTTCTACTAAATTTGTCGAACGTTTCTAAATCTACTAAAACAATTTTTAAAATGCAATTTTCAAAAATATAATTTTCAATATCACTTATATAAATATATATATATATATTCAATACATACCTACATAAATGAATAATAAATATTTATAATAATTTAGAAAAAAGGATTAAATTTAAATGAATCAATTTGTTTGTTTTGAAAATATAAATAATATATAATAATTCTAATTCCTTTCTTTATTTGTACTTTGAAAAAATTGTATTCTTATTAAAAAATATTTACAATTTAATTTGAAATAAAACAACAAAATAATCAATTTGGTTTTCAAATTTTACTTACTTGGTTCAAAATAAGCAGCGCCATGACCAGCCAGAGGCAGTAAAAGGATTCTTCCCTTTAACTGATAAGTACCAGTGATAATAAGCCGTGGTAAAGTCATTTGCGTTGTAAAACTATACGTTTCTAAATCAACTCTGCAAAAAAATCAAGAAAAATACATTTATATATAAAAAAAATTTTGATTAATTGAATAATTGAAAAATATAATATTAATATTCAAAATAAATTAGTTTAAAAATTCTCTTAAGGAAACTTAAGATCACTATATATTATTAGAAGAAATTGAAATTAAATTTTCACATTATAAACTAATTATAAAAATTCTAAATATAAGTTACTTGAACCATATCCTAGTTTTATGAATCCTTTCTGAAAATATCTCTTACTCTATATTTATATAAATATTATACTAAATAATTCTAGTCTACAAATTAATAGTGCAAATTGATTAATTTTAAAGGTTTTTGAAGTAGAAAAATTATCTTTTATAGTTTCCAGGCATTTAAATATATATACATGAATTTGAAATATCTGAATTGATTAATTTTATAATTTTTTAAGCTTTTAGATAGTAAATTAAAGAACTAAAACTGAAATGACACTAATTTCGATTTTTTTCTGACATTTAATTTATTCTATTTGTAAGCATTTTAAATTAATTTTCATCTTAAAACATATTTTTCCATTGAAATATACAAATATTGAAAAAAAATCGTTAGGAATTAAGGTTTTAAAATGTGGAAAGAAAATAAATTAATTGTAAATATTTGAGTTTATATACAATCCATAAGAGTATATATTCATAGTTATTATACACCACTTGGAAAGTGGGGGAGGTGGGGGGATCTGGAGGCGAGTGTGAAGACCGCCAAAGGCAGCTCCAACAGCTAACATTATATAAATTATAAAAGAAAAAGTATATTTTGCGAACGTTCTTCCTTAACTGGTATAATTGCTTGATATAAATAATAAAATTTAAATATGATAAAAAAAAATATGCACAGGGAAAGTAGTGTGTTAATCGGACGACAAATCAAGAAGTGAACAGGAAATATTAAATATTCCCAAAATCGATAGTGAGATTTTCACGCGCTGAAAGTGAAATGGAAAAAGGTCCTAGGCTGGGATGTCCCTCGTCCTCGAGGTTGGTTTTTCAGCTGTCCCACTTAACACAGGCCTGAGGATTCTCTGATGCAATCAGCGCAGCTCTCATTGCACAGATAATCAGTTCCTAAACTGGCTCTCGCTCTCTGGTGTTCCTCATACCAGACACAGAAAGACTCCAATGTCACTCGGTTAGTCAATTATAAGAGCAACGACATCATGCAATCATACAACATAAATTTACTATTTAATTGAAAAATTATTTGAAAAAAAAGAAAAAACAAAAATTTCAAAAAAGAAAATAAATTTAAATAAAGAATGAATTTAAACCAAAATTGTTGAAAGATTCAATTTTATTTAATTAATATAAAAAAAAAAGAAAAAAAATAATGCTTCTTATTTGAATTTAATCTTTCCCCACGTTCATAAAATTATTGACTATAATAAAATAATTATTATTTTAATTCCTCCTAATATTATTCTATTTTATTTTGTTAAACTAAAACTAAAGTTAAAGTAAACATTAAATGATATGAATTGAAACACTTTGTGAAGTTTGATATTGACTTAAATAGTTTTAAATTATATTCTTATCAAATGTTTATTTTTGCCAATAAAATTATTTGTACTTAATTTTAATTTATAATTAATAATAATAATTGTTTGAAAAAAACTAGGAATACCTCAGAATTATTAAGAGGAGATTTTTCATCAATAAAATTGAGGGTTGAAAAGTTATAGCGGTGTTATATGTTAAATAATCAAAGCTATTAAATAAATAATATATTTACTAGTCAATCTATACATATCATCCTGTCTACAATAATATTCAGCATTCTACCTTTCCCCTTATTTTACTGAAAAAAATCATATACTACCTATAGGGGAAAACATTTATATTTGCATCCGGTATTTTGGTAGTTAAAATCGCACGAAGTTGGCAATGGAACTTTGCTGAGATATGATAGGCAATAAATATTATCAATATCTAGGATTGGTTTTCAAATTTTGAGACCCAATATTTATTATAATGTATAATAATTAAAAATAAGACGGAAAGTTAAATTTTAAAATAATTTGAAATTCTCTTCTCAAAAAAATTTTGAAATTATTATTTCCCTATTAAGATTTCCCGTCGTCTCCATAATTTTATGTGGCGGCATGAGCCACCGGTGGTACATGCCGGCGGGAACGTGTTAAAGATCTCTCTGGGATTTAAATTTGAGGCTTTATAGAAATGATGTGTTGAAAATGTAGATGTTTATAACTAATTACCAAAAATTTTAATATTTAAAAATTATAAAATATTAGTTAAATATAGGAGTATTAATAGAATTTTATTAAATTAAAAAGAACACACAAATTTTACCAATTATATAATTAATAATTATTAATAAGATAAAGAACTCAGGAGACTGGGAAGGGATAGGTTTTCTAAATCTTTTTGATACTATTCCTATTATTAATGGAATATTAATTATAGGGTTATGTCCATACTCCATAATTAACTCGTTAAATAAAGATTTTCAAGGGAAAATACGATATATTTAATAAGCGGTTAATGACCACTCTTTTTTTTTTAAAAAAAAATATTGATAAGTACAATTACAAAATTATATTTTGGTAGGAATATTTTCACGCAAGAATGCACAAAAATCAAATTTATTTTACAAGAAAATTAATCATTTTTTTTACCTATTACTATTGATGATGATATCCTTGAATCCTTCGATGGTCGCATCTCGAAGGGTGGCATTGATGCTTACTGGGCCATCACCCCCTTCCAAGAGGCGGATCTCAGCAATCTTCAGAGGGTCAAGGGGTGGAATTCCCACTTCCGGGTAACCTTATAAACATCACCAAATTAAACATTATATTATATATGGTATTATTTATATATATTCAATTATTAAAATTATTTTAACAAAGCATAAGGAAGAATGAATATAATTTATACTATCTATAATAATTATAGTTTTGATTATATTTAAAAAATAAAAAAAAAAATTATTTAATTATCAATATTTTAATTTAAAATTGAAAAATTCTAATTTTTAATGGTACATCATAATTTATTTAATTTATTTCCCAGAGTTCATGGATGGCTGATGAAATTACTAAATGACAGCCGAATAAATGTTATTCTGTTGTTTTGTTGCTTGAGCAATTGGTTGAGAAAGCATTATAGAATGCTAAACGATTTCAAAATATACATATATCTAAATAACTATAACTAAATAACTTTAATGAATCGGATGATTACAATTGTTTTCATAATTATATATATATATATATATATTATAAAAATTATAATTCTAATACATTAAATAAGGCAATAAAAATATGTTTTTCTTTTGAACATAAAAAACCAAATCAATCTTTTCTAAAAAAAATATATGTATATTTATCATTAATCTTTAATCTATCCACTCTGTTAATATTTATCTGATTAGATAATATTTTTTCTTTGGTATAAAAGTGCTTTATAAAAATCTCGGTATGCTCAAGGCAAATCACTATTTAATTCTATATTTACTAATTTAAATTAAAACTTATTAAATGAAAGAAAAAATAATTATCGTAAAATTCACACTGTGTTTAAGAATATTTATAAAATTAATAAAGAAATTTTAAAGTGCAAATATACTTTCGATGTTGATTTTATTATATATATATATATATATATATATATATATATATATATATAATAAGGATAATTGACTCATTTCTAAAATTGTTCTTATATCGTAAACATTAAAAAATAGTCAGTAAACATTTATGTTAATTATTTTTTATGTGGGAATGACACTTATTATTTGTCTAGATATCAATGAAGCTGGTGTTCAATTCATAACAAGGTCATTTCAGATAAAATATTTTCTAAATATCCATAAATCAGGAATTAGTGATTCAATTGTTCAATTAGTGAGATTTGTATATTATGTTTAAGGTGTTTTTATATTATTTTGTTAAAATCGGAAATGGGATGTAGAATGTGGAAATCTAAATAAATAATCAATAAATAATAATAATTTGATACGAGAGCAGGTCAATTAGTTCGTGATTTTTTGAATTTCCCGTCTCTTAAATCAAATGGCAACACTGCTCCTGTCCGTAGGCAACTATCAGCGGACTTCTGTCGAAATTTGAACCAGCTGGGTTTTTAGTTTTTGTTTGACATCCATTAATAGCAGACAACCTCGTGATTTGAGGAAAAAAAATGGAAAATGTGAATTTCGTGTGCTCATTAAGCATTATGGCAATGCCGGTGTTTTTGCGCCGCTTCGTAACCGTGGATGAATAGTGTATCCACCACAACACACCAGAGACCAAACAGGTGTCAAAACAGTGGGTTTCTCGGGGTAAATCGGCACCAAAGATGTCCTCGACATATCTTATTTTTTGGAAGAGATATGTCCTCTTACTTGTAAGCATCATATTCCTTCAAACGTCCCTATCCCGAGCCATTTTCATTCAACTTATATTCTCTTCCAATTCCCCTATATTCCTCTGTATATTGTTTTTTCACTCCGCCTTAAGTCAATCAACCAGTCTCACTTTCTATTTAATTTTTTCACCCAGTTTACTCACTGGTGGCACCCTTAGCAACTTACTCGATTTTATGACCCTAGCCATATTTAAAGATCCATATATGTATAATAATAATAATAGTAATAATAATAATAATGTTAATTATTATTATTAAATAAGTAGATGAAATATTTACAAATCACATCTGAATATGAATATAAATCCGAGAGGTGAAATTAATTAATTAGGTTGGAATTTAATGCGTTAATTATCATGATCAGTTATCATCGATAGATATATAAGGTAAGCAAATTAAGTTTATACTTTTCTCCCTATTTTATTTATAATTAATATTTAATGGTAGTAAATCACAATCATTGTCATATTTAATTGAATATTTGAATTTTTAAAATAGAAATAAAGTATTAAAAATTATAAATGTAAATATCGCAACTATAGTAATGAAGAATATGCATAATATTCATCCTAATGTTTTTGTAACTATTTTTTTTTATTTATTAATTTATTAATGAATTCGAGAATTATTGGTTAATCGTAAAACTTTCTTAAATCTCATTTATTTATTTATTTTTAGAATTGATATAGAAAATGTTATATTGAAAATTTATTATATTTCAGTATTAATTTTTATTAATAATTTTAATGTTAGAATATTTTTTAAATATAGGAAAATATTTTTAACAGTTTCTCTTCTCTAATTAAAGTATTTATTTATTTGTTTTATTTAGTTTTTATAACTTAAGTCTTTTTTATTTAAAAAGTAAAAAATAATATGTCACAAAACTAAAAGAAAAATTTCCAGCCAATATAAAAATGTATTGTATTGTTTGATTTGATAAATGAATTTTATTTTTTCCTTATTATTTCCATTTGATTTTTAATATAGGTGTATATATATTTAAGTTTAAAAATCAATATAAGAATAATAATTGTATCTTTCAAGCTATAGATGATTTCTAAGCAAAAAATGATTTTTTTTTATTTTTAACCCTCAACATTTATTTAGAGCGTTTGGAATTCAAGGTTTATTATTTTTAAACAAAAAGTAATCTTGCTTAATCTTGTGTGGGTGAAGAGATGTAGTTATTTTGAAGAGATAAAATTTTAACTCTCCAAAAAACCTTAAATCCATTGAAGTTTTATCATCAGAATAACATTTAGAAATTTTTGAAAAATTAATCGAAAGGGATTATCGTGCAGGTAGGTTAAATAATGAATTTTTCATCTAATTTTTCCTCTGTCATTATAGGTTCTTGGTTTCCCTCACGATCTCTTGTCTGTTTTCAAACATAAAAATATATTTTCTCATTGAGATACTCAATTATTGGTTTCTCCAATAGTAACACATTTATCTCACTTTTTTTATTTATATAAAAAAAAATCTTATATATAGAAATATTGTATTAATGATAATTTTGAAATTCTTTAGTCATTCAGTTATTCCAACTAATCATCCTGTGGGGGTGAAATAAATATATTGGGTTGTTATGCGCTTTCAAAAAAATCAAATTCAATCAATGAATAGAATTAAAATTATATATAGATAAGTGAAAGGAAAATTAAATTCTCTAAAAAAAAAAATTATTTGATTTTAATAGATATTTAAACTGATTTAAATATCAAATATTAATTATTTGAAAATTCGGTCAAGATTAATAACTTTAAGAAGAGTGAAAGAGGGGGAGAGAGAAAAAAAAATACAAATAACCAAAATAGGAAACCGCAAATCATATTATACTTATATAAATTAAAATTTATAATATTAATTAATGAAATTTTATTCATAAACATATTTTGCAATTTCTACATTTAATATATATATACAGAACTCATTTCGGATATAACCTAAATAATTTTTAACCTTGTAATATATGAAACAATGAAATTAAATTATAGGTATATTATAAGATTCAAGGTGAACATTTCCATAAAAAATCTTCTATTATCTCTTGCTCATATATATAATTTTTTTTAAAAAAAATATAGAAATTATAGGTAAGTAAAATAACAACATCACGCATTCTAATATAAAAGTTGTAATTGAAAATTATTGAGAAAATTATATGAGCATGCAAAACAAAATTTATATAAAGTATTATACTATAGTGAAGTATATATATGTATATAAACGTATAGTTCTAAAATAAAGCCAAAATTTTTAAAATATAACTTAATATAGAAACTTTTATATAGAGGAGGGAAAAGGGTGAGAAAGAGAGAAGGAAAAACTACAAAGATGATAATTCATTATTAATTTTAAGAAGATAATTTTCCATCATCTTATTTGATATCTAAAATAGAAATAATAAATATAAATACTCCTGTTTTCTCATTTTCTTCTTCCCCCCCCCTCCCCCTTCTTCATTCGCATTTTTGCCCCTTTACAATTGAAATTTACTTCTGACACATTTTACATTCAATCAAACCCTTTCCTTTATCAACCTTAGACACATAATCAGAAGATTCGGTAATAAAATCTTGAATAGTTGTGAGTCAATCAGTCAAGTTCTTAGTAAAGTTGATTTCATTGTAAGGTTTCATCCATTTGATAACTTTCCTTTGAATCACTTTAATGAATTATCATATTTCATGTTTGTGTTGAAGTATGCAATCAAATGGAACGATTAGGAAAGACTTTTTAAAGAATTAATATGTCTGTTTTTTTTTAAATAGAAATTGAGTACATGATGAATAAATTCAATGACACATAGAAAAAATTGTACTAACATTAACTTCACCCCTTTTATTATCATGCATTAAAGATTTTATTAATCATAGGATTACATTTAATAACTATTTATAATTTATGTGACTTAGAAAAATAAAATATAATCTACAAAACAGAATAAATATTTGTTTCGATAATATTGACATCAGGTGAGTAAAAATATAATATAATAAAAAAATTTACTCTCTGTTATGCCAAAACGACTAAAATCTTTTTTGCTCTTTTTCGATTTACACAATATAATGTTACGTTCCATGGATTGTTGAAGAGAATGTGAGATGCATACCTATCTGTTTTCAGACGGTAGATAAATTCAAATTTAACTAGCTTACGAATAAACAAATAAACTAAATGATAAAAATAAATATAATTGATTAGAGCTTTTTATAATGGAAATACTATCAAAAAAATAGCATTTAATTAACGAAGAGTTTTGGATAAATCTTATTCTTTAATTTTATTTAAATTATATTTTTGTAGTCAAAAGAAATGTTTATTTAGATATTTAGTTAGTTTATATTTCAAACATAAAAATCAGTGGCGAACTAAGGCTAAACTGGCCCCTGGCAACATTGTAATTCCAGGCCTATTTTTCAATCAGGACACATACTAAGTGTTTGGTAGTTTGGTTTTAAAGCATAAGTATGTAGGCCTATTTAATAATCGGATTCCAAGAAAAAGAGGGAAAATAATATATATATACAAAAAATTTCGGGGCCCAAAAATTACGGGTCCTAGGCGCGTGCCTAGATTGTCAGGGTCATAGTCCGCTCCTCATAAAAAATATAAATTATATAAATAATAATTATTATAATCAAATGATTTTAGTTCTATGCTTAGTGTAATTCGTTTTTTTATCTTATATTATATGAGAGACGATTTAATCTAATTTTTTATATCAAATCCTATTTAATTATATTTATTTCTTAAATACATTAAGAAAATAGTTTTAAATAAACGTTTATTCACAAAAACATGTGTATTATTAAAATAAAAATATAAATGATGAGGGCGCATTTTGAAACCGGGTGCTGAAAAATCATGATACTGCTCTGTAATCTGCTCCTCATTGCTAATCTACGAATATAAATATATTCCTAATTAAAAGAAATAAAAAAATACCTTTCGAGTAATTTAGAATAATTTAAATGTTTTGTTTTTAACAAACAATTTGTTATTTCGAAATTATTTTTTAGAAGAATTTATCTTATAAAAAAAATTTTCTCTAAAAAAAATAACGATATCACATAATAAAAGAAAACAAATGATTGAAATTTACCTGATTTTTCTTTCATGTCATACTCAACTGAAATCTTTATAAAAAAATTTTATTATTAATAATACCAATCAACCATCAGTTTTTAAAAATTATAAAAAAATATTGAAAAATAAGTAAGAAATAAATAAATACATTAATGGATTTAGATATTTTAACAATTTTCCATAGCAATTTTACAAATTTATTTGTATTCACTAAATCATATTTTTAATTCGACATATGAAATATTAGGGTTGAATCATAATAATTTTGAAATACTTCCAGGGAAGTGATTATGAAACAATCTAGATATAAAACTTCACAGATGATGAAAAATAATCTTTTGAAATGGATTGGAACAAAAAAAAAAATAATAAATAAATAAATAAATAAAATAATAATTCAAAAATATTTCGTGAACCACTCTCCAAAAAATCACGAACACATTTAATTTATTGTTCTATTTCTTTTTGCAATGACCTTTCATGCTTATTGTAGGTAGGCTTGAGAGGGAAATGATCTCAATTCATGGTCGAGAGACAGACTCACTATTTGTTTTGCGAAATGAGAGGTACCCACTGAGAGAGTGCCATGTTTACCTTCTCGTTCTCAGAACACGAATGTAGAAATCTTAACAGTCTCTCACGTCCAATCATTTTACTTATTGAAGAACTTTTCAAATTATTTATTGATTTTTTTTTTTAAAAACAAAGAAACAAATAATATATAAAATTCCATTCTAGTTATAATATTATCAAACATTTATTTATAATGAAGGAAAACCTTAATTGTTATATTTATTAAAATTATTACAAAAATAAATTTTTAAAATCATTGATTAAATGATTTGAAGATAATATGTAGTTATAATTAAATTTAAAATTTTATTGATCACAAAAAATGAATTTTAATATGAATGATTGATATATAAATGTAGATATTAAACATATTCTAATCAAAATAAAAGTTGAGAAGGTTCGTTTTACTGATAATAGAACACCTTTATCGAGATGATAGGTGTTCTTTCGTCAGAGGTTTTTATTTTATATATATTATATTATTTATAATAGTATATGTAAAATGATAATATTTATTTATTAAATTATTATAATAAATTTAATTTATTATTATTAAATTTGTACTTGTATTAGATGTAGAAAATATAAGTGATTGGACAAGAGATTGAAGTTCAATAACATTCAAGATAAATAAAATAATAAATAGTTAATTCTTTTTATAAATACAATTAGTGGTGATTCACAATTATTTTTACTTTCATTTTCACTATTCAATATATTAATTGACATTTTTTTATGAATTTACAGTAATCTAAAATCTTGAATATATAAGAAATAAATTTACATAAAATTATGATCATTTTTTTTGCCGATATTATCTTAAATAACTTATCTTAAATGTTTTAAAAATATTTATTAGCATATTCTATTGACAAGATAATTTTATTATTAATTTATCAGAATTAAAGCGTTATATAATTTTTATTAATAGAAATTAATAAAATAATTTGATTTTTTTGAATATTTTATTTTTCTTTTTTAAGTCTTTTGAGATATAATTAACCTAGTAAGATGTTTATAATATATTATACATAGTTTTCTTTATTTATAAAATCAATTACTAAATTTTTGTATTTTGTAAAATTTGAACCCTGTGATTCGAAAGTAGTTCACGACATTAATTTTTGATTTAAATAATATTTTTAATATTAATATATTATGCTTTAATATAATATTCTTCTATATTCACAGAATTTTGACAGGACACTGCATAGATTTTAAAAAAAATATACAATGGAATTACATCGCAATATTTTTATAAACCCTTATTTGAACATACAATATATATGTTATCAATATCTAATCAAAAAATGCAAGAAATTAATTTTTAAAAATTTATATTAACCTACGTATTATTAATTCGAAACGTTGGGTCAGTGAACATGTCCATGAATGTTGGACAATGAAAATATAAATATAAATTCTAGCAAATCCCACCCAGAAATTATTATAAGATATATAAATTTTTACAATATTTAAATATAATTTCAAATATTTCATTTATTCAATAAGATCACACTTTATTTAATTTAATAAAAGATAATTAGATCATATTAAATAAATTATTATTTTTTTATTTGAATATTTCTTTTTTTTCTTTTAGATGTAATCTATAAATTTTATCAAAATGAAAAAAATTATTTTATTAATGTTTTTTAAAGTGAAAATATTTTAAAAACGTGAAGGAGTAAACTTATTTTTGTTATTTTTGTTTTTATTTTAATTATATTTCACAAGTAAAAATGGTTTACAGATTTTACAAAAATTAAAATAAGAAATAAGGTAGTGGCACCCATAGATGACATGGCACCTATAAATGTCACTTTTGAATTTAAACTAAAAAAATAAGCAAATTGTAAAACATACGCGGAATTTTTTTTTTAAATGATAGTTTTGTTTTTCCACCACCTGAGATATCCTACAACAATACAATAAGTCGCCCTATTTTTTTTCTTTTAACTTGAAAAGCAGACCGGATCGTCAACAATTGATTTTTTCAACAAATCTTAAAGATAACCTTAAGGGAAGTAATGTTCTTAATTAGTATTTTATATTTTTATTTTCATATTTATCAAGAATTTAATAACTACATTATAAAATAAACTTAATATAGATATAAATCACTTCAATTTAAACACCTAAATTTTAAAAGTATCTTTTTTATCAACCGTGTCATCTATAGGTGCCCCTAAAAATTGTTTTTCCTATAGATGACAGCAATGTCAGCTATAAGTAGGTTTTTAAAAAAATTGTCTATTATATTAATAGATGTAAAGAGGAAATAATTTTATATAATTCAACCAAGTTTCATGTCTGATATATTATATACAATTAATAAATTTAAATCTTCTAAATTTAAAAAAAAAAAAAAATAATAACTAATAATAAGTAATCATATGAACCGATATATGTATACACACACACACACACACATAATTGGAAAGGTTGGAGATATAGAGTTAGTTTAATATATTTAATTAAAATTCAATCAAAAAATGTCGTTTGTATAAACAAATAAATAAAACTTATTAATTTATTTTTTCAAAATTAAAAAATAACTAATTAATTATGTATTTTATCATTTTTTATAATTATTTTTCTTATAGTAACAGAATTCATTTTTTTTCTTATAGTAACAGAATTCATTTTTTTTTAATTTTCATTTCCCAGCTTAAAAAAAAATTAAAAACGGGGTGGTTTCATAACAATAAAAAGAAATAATTTTTAATTTTATATTTTAATGATTTAATTTTAATATTGTTGGTGATATTTTAAAATTTTATTGTGTGTTTTATTGTGTACATCATCCGCTATTTGAAGGTTAATTTTTTTCATAATACTTTTTTCTTAATAATATAATTATTCTCCAAATACGCTCATTGTTTGTTATGGTTTTTTGGAAACGATCACAGATTTACTTTTATATATATATATATTTATCTGACATTGGCGATTGGAGGTCGCATTTCTTCAGCCTTCTGTGATGGCGCACTACTCCGTATGTATTCTATTTACTTTCTAGTGAAGGAAAGTGAAATCGAAGCTCGGTGCAGTCGCCGCGTCTGTTAAGTAACGGTGGTGTTACGCAAACGCAATTAAGGTAGCTGTCATCGTCGACGACCGAGTCAAAGTCTTTCAAAGGACCATTTGTCAACGTCAGATAAAAGGGAGGGTGTTTTTATTTTTATTTTATTTATTTATTTTTTTTTTTTTTATTTTTATTTTTGAAGTTGTAGGGAGACTTCAACGCGCGGAATTCCCCAAAAAAAAATCTATGAAGGAATAAAAGAATGGGTTTGGGGTGGAGGGTAAACTGCACTTACCTGTTTTGAATTTATTGAAAATTCCCTGAACGGCGTCACGCGAACATGTTGGAAAATCAGGATTCTTTGAGGTACATAATTGAATGAAATCAGCTGAAAAATATAATGTTTTTTTTTAGAATATACAATAATTATAATAATAAAAATTCTAATATTAATAATAAAAAAATAATAATAAGCATAGAGTTTAAATTATCATGCAATTTATCACGAAATATTATTTTTAAATAATTTTAACAATTTTTATTATTAAATATAAATTTATTGCAATTTGATCAAAGATTATTAAAAAAAACATAATGAAATGTAAAGAAAGATTGATATTTATTTGATTTAACTCTCATTAATAAATTATATTTGTATTTATTTTTGAAATTAGTTTTGAAAATATCAATAAAATTATATAATCATAATTTTTTTAGTGATAACCTTTGTCAAACTAATCCCATTTGAATTACTAGAAAGTAAAACATTTCTTTTTTAGATATAAAATCATATTTCTTTATAAATACATTAATTAAAATAAATAAATATTATTGAAAAGAGATTATTATATATTTAATTTAGAGAATTAAACAATTAATAAGAATAATAATTAATAAAAATTATAAAACATGCGATATATTAGGGAAGTATCACAATTTATGATTATGCTTAAGATTATGTGGACTAGGAGGAATTCCCTTTCCTAACTGAGAGCCTAATTCAATAAAAGATTTACAGGAATAGGTAAAATATTTCCTGTCAAAGTTGAGAAGGTACAATAACTCAATAATAATAAAAATAATATTATTGTAAATATATTCTACATTCTATTTAGACCAAAATTTTTTATTTCTTTATAATTATTCAAAAGACAAACATATATAATTTTTTAAACTTGTGATATACACAGTAAATAATTAATATTATTTATTCTATTATATTGTTTTAATATTATTGTTTTGAAAAATATTATTTCCTATATAAACTATAAACAAAAGAATGGACACAAATCTGTGGATAATCAAATTATATACAATAAAGATAAGATATGCAATGTATATCATTTTAATCTTTTATTTTATTAAATATTTAAAGAATAATTTAGTAATTTAAAAAATTGATGAATTTTATTTCAAAAAGAAAATGAGAAATCAAACGAACAAAAGACTGTAATAAATTTAACTTCACATAATTTGAACTCTAAATGGATTAAATTTAAGATTATTAGAATATTATTTGTAATAAAATATATACTATTTATAGGATGTTTAATTAAATGTATGTGTTTGAAAATTAATTAGAAACCAAAAGTTCATACATTTATTATTTCCATTAAAAAAAAATTATTTTTCTGTTTTCTATATTAAATATTTAATTATATAATTGAATAAATATTATTTTTTTAATGCTCATGTGTGTTATTGTGGATTATAGATTTGAAAGGATTTTTATTGTTTTTTTTTTAAGAAATACTCGTAAAACTTCAAATTTAATAAAACAAAACCCAATTTCTCAACTTACGTCAATGCTATTATATAATTCGATTAAATATAAATTAATATAACTATCTAATTGAAAGTATATGAGAAAATTCCTATCAAATTGAAACAATTCATGCATTTCATTTTCAAAGGCAAATACAAGATCAAAATACAATGTGATTTTAATTTAGAAAAACTAAAACATACAATTTTATTTTTCTCATAAGAAATAATATAAGAAAATTAATGAACATAAATTTTTTAAATTCAGACGGAATTTTTTATATTAATTAAATAAAAAATAGTAATATTTTCTCCAGTCTTATATTTTAAATCTTGTTTAAAACTTGTAACAATAAATAAATAAATAAACATATATATATATATATCTATATATACATCTTTTTTATGGGTGATATAAGAGGTAAAACTCCTGAAATCTAGAAGAGAGATCTAACATGATTAACATAACATTTTATTATATAAAGTCAATATGTTTTTCTAGTCTTGAAATTTCAATACAATATAAATTAAAACATATCGACATATGGGCATAAGGACATTAGATGACTTTCACTTACCAATTGTTTAGTATAATATATATAGATAATGAATTCAATTAATTTAATCAAAAATATATTTTCAAATTCAATTCCATATTATGATATATATAAAACTGATTTTTTATTAATATTATTCTTATTATTTTATTTGGTCATTTTTTAAATGTTATACTATCAAAAATTTTTATTTAGTAAAAAATATTTATTAATATAAAGGGGGGGTATTATTATATAATATTTAAATATTTATCTTTTATATATATATATGTATATCATATAAAATTTATCACTTTTAATTTAAATAATTTTCAAAAAGCTATTATTATTAAATGAAGATGAAAAAATAATTTTTTAATATAAATTATTAATTATCAATTACTTTAGACAGACAATGGGACTATATTATATTATGTCTAATATTAGAGATATATAATTTATTAATTATAAATTATATAGTTAGAGAGAAATGTGATTTTCTAGGTGTAAACAAATCCACTCACGTTGTTTTTGGACATATCCAAATGAAAATTGGGCCCCGAGAAGAAGGAGCGCCGGGAGTAGGAATGACATCGTGGTAGGGCAGACTTCTTGAAAGTAGGCGCCCGCGACAGGCGTCGTCGTTTATAACGAACGCCGAAGAACCCCCCTCTCTGATGGTGGCAAACACTACACATAGGACCTTTCTTCACAACACACGCGAGGAGTGGAAACATCTGCACTAGCAAATATTCATCTGTTTATGATGGATTGGTTAATAAAAGTGCATTTGCCCAATCGAGTTGACGGTCGGTGGTTGGGAAAGAAGTGCGCTCGTTCAGTCGCTCCCCTAAAACTAAAAATTCTAGTCAAAATTCTAGGCAATTTTATTTCTACTCATCCCCATACTCCTCTTTATTTTTAGAGATTTTTTGTTTTGTCATAATATAATCGTCAAAATAATATAAATAAAACTGAAAATTCAAAAATATTAAAATATTAAAAAATAGGCTTTCTCTATTTTACATAAAATTTAAAATTCGTTACTTTATTATAAATTCATTATTATTGAATTTTTAATTAAATTAGAATTACAAACATTTTGATTTATGAAATTCTTCTATAGAAGCATTTTTTTATTTATATAAATTTAAAAGATTATAGGAAATGTCTCCGCGGTTTTTTGTCATTATATTGTCAAACATCGAGCTTCTACGATTTTCAAATAATTGCAAACTGTCATGCGATTGATGTTTAGTCTTCTACAATTTCCTATTAACTGGCGTATAAATCTTGATCCACTAGAGCGAAATTCATCTTTCACACTTTGTTCAAACACAGCAATTTCTTCGTACATTTCATAAATTTTTAAAGTATAAAGCATCATATAGCTTATTTTTTCAGATCAATATCAAATCATTTTCAAATCAAAATAAGTTTTTTCACGATCAAAGTGTTAGGAAACTAACAATAATTTCACAAAAAAGTTGAACTGAAATGTCAATTTTTTAAGATTGTGTGAGCGTTGTCAGATAAATTGGCATCTAAACGCTTATATATATAAAAATAATATATAAAATGATATAATTTAAAACTAGATAAGTAAAAAAATAGTGTGTTCTTGTCTTCCATGCCGTTCTTTGTCATTGACAACAAAATCACCACTTTTAAATTGTTGAAACCAAAAACGAAAATTGGGATATGGCGGAGCATCATCATCATAAGTTTCTAAAAGTATTTGATGGGCTTCAGTATCTTCAAATGAAACAACAAAACTATTGAATGCCGAAAATGCAATTTTGAACGTTCCATGATGAGCGTTTATATACACTATGGATAACTTTTATTTTATGTAGAGAAATGTCAAAACCATCGAAATTAATAGTTAGGTTAGTTTATTTGCATTGATACTTCGCTTTTTAACCAATAGTTCTTGCTGATCAATATACATGCAAGCACCTAGTAATTCTCATTGTTGGATAATTAATTAAGCACTTGGTTCATTTAGTAACTGCTTGGTACCCTAATAAATGTATATATAAATATAGTGTATAATTGGTTAACAAACATATAATTCGTTCCAAGACGATGTTCGTATCCGATTTCAATTTCTCAAAAATTTCTCTTTTCATTTCCCGTTCATTTATCTAAACTAAAAGCAACCTCTTCTTTTTTTCACCTCTTTGCTTTGGAGTATGAATATTTAATTTTCCTTAACAGCTTAGTTTCCTTTGGCTATTTAAATCTTTTTGATGATATCTTTCTTAGCTAAGATTATGCATACTGTAGACATGTTCAAGATATGCTGCGTCACAATAACAGCCGCCTTTTGCCCATTCTCGCACAATTCTTGACATTGTACTCTATTTGGGCCCCATAATATTGTCAGGTGTTCAGGTTTATTAATAAATGGTTCAGAGAAGCTTATACGAAAATTTAGCATACGACAACCCAAGAGACCGAGTCGTGCCTAACTTGTACTTGACATAGGTTATTACCATATTATGCTCCGAGAGCCGAGAAGTCTAAAAGTTAGAATTCGTTATAGTTTGTTATCTGAAAACAAAATTCTTTTTGTTATCGGATTAGTTTGTCGTCCGGAGAGTTTGTTAACCAATCACCGACTGTAAATATATATACTATATATATAAAATATAACTTTGTGTAGGTTTTGTTGTTTTGTAGGTTTCTTAACGTTTTTCAAATATCTTTAATGTTTTGAATTCAAGTATAAAGAACCATAATATAATGTGTAGCCTAAAAAGCAAATATCTTATATAAAATCTGCTATTCTTAACTTTTATATATATTATTTTTGTATAACACATGTAGATATCATATATTGAAAATAAGCAAATTAATTTTTGATACAAAAACTTAGTAAGAATTGATATAATGCTTTCATCCTGTATAATCTGATGCTAAACATTTCCGATAATAAATAATAATAATAAATATTTTACAGTTTATTACCGACCGACGATAGTAAGGGAGGTATTGTTTTCACACCAAATTTCACATGAGGAGATTTTTTACATATCATCACGAATCATTCACTTTGCATTGGTTTTATACTCGAGAAAAATCATCTTTATTAGTTTTTTCTTAATTAAAATTATATGACGTCATCCAGCCATTCATGACGTCACAGCCTTACATATATATTATAAATAAAATAAAATTAAAAATATTTATGTTATATCCATATCTGTTTTTTATTACATTAATAGATATATTAAAATTATTTGAAATTGTTTCTGTAGCTGGAAATTAATTTACTTCAAACCGTCGGTCGGTTCGGACCTAGCCACAGGTCAACTTATTTAATTCTAAATATACTAAATTTTGCTTTTAATTTCCATTAATTAGATGTTTAATATGTGTTCAATTATTTATTTAAATTAATAATTAATTTTTTTTAATAGTATATATATAAATGATAATATAATAATATTTCAGAAGACATAAGAAAATTTATTTACAAAAAATAATTTAAGATTAAAAATTAATTGACTCATACAGTTTGATTCTTCAATTTACAAAATAAGTAATAATATACTTACAATTATCTTTTATTTGAAAAAAATAGTTTATTCGTATTTTTAAAATGCTTTAAGAGATAATAATAATACTTTTGTACTAACACTGTAAATTCAATATTTATTTATAGAAGGTAAACATTAAAGAGGGAAAAACATCAATTATTAAATGTAAATTGACATTTCATCTCCGGATTTCATACATCAATGTAATCATCACAAATGTGTTGAATCATTACTTTTTATTTTTATAAAACTCTTTACAAGTCGTAAATAATAATTCTTAAATATATTTAAATTTAAATATTGAATAAATGAAAGAATGAAACGCAATTAATTTATATAATAATATACATAATTTCGAAAATCGAAAAACTAATTAAATTCTATTAATATGATTTATTTTTAGTAGCCCTATGGATTTACTTATTTATCTGAATTATTCTATCACATCATATATTATAATTTTAGTAACTTGGTGTGAGGTTTGCATCCAACAATTTTAGTTGTATATGAAGCAATTCGTCAGGCTTATAGGAAAATTATTTTATTCTTTTTAGACCATGAGAAAAATGTTATTTTAAAAAAATTTGTATATTTATATTATTTTATTCTTTTTAGTGCAATTTTAATTTGATCAATTTATTTAATATAACAAGAGAAATAGAAAAGAGCAAATGTAATAAAACAAAAAAAAAATATTAATCTTCCAAAATTTATTTTGTCTATTTATCTTATGTAAATGTTATTATTGAATAATAATTATTATATTATATTTATAATTAAATAAATAATTAATATTAATATGATTTTTTATAAATGTATGTAAATGTATGTACTTATATTGTCTTCATAAAAAAAGGTTATTGCTTTGTTTCATTTTCTCTCATATAAAAAAGATCTTATTTCTATGTCATTTGTGAGGGAAAACCTACCTCTATTTCATTGGCGCTTCACCTGATTATTAAGAGTTCATCATTAATTTTAATGGTATAAAATATTTTTAATTACTTTCAAAATTAAAATCTATCATGAAATCAATATTTATGCTTCAGAATCCGTTGAAAAAAAATTAATTGGAGCAATACAAAAGGAGTTAAAAAAGTTAAGGTTGATGAAAAATTGATTTCAATTTGTCATAAGAGCGAATAGACAGACAGACATGAAGCGAAGTTGATAAAAACGTTATAATAAACTATATTTGTTTATAATTATGGAAGAAATTTTTACTTACTACTTAAAAAAAAATAAATACTAATTCCCAAATATATTATATAATTAAAATTTTTTTGAAAATTAATTTGAAATTTAAAATTTAATTTCATATTAATATATTAATAAAATTAATAGTAAATAAAATAAAATATTTTAATGACAAAATTTCAACATTGTTATTTTCAGACTGATTATGTCACGTCAAGATGCTTATCAATAAGTTATTAATTAATTTTATGAAATAATTTAATAATAATAATTAAATAACTATGATTTATTATAACCTAAAAACTTTGAACTTTAGCATGTTATATTTAATATATATTATTAATTAGAATTGTTTGGTGGTGATATTTATTTATTTTTATATCTTTTTTAGTGACATCTCAAATAAAAATGATATCAGATTGACCTGGATTCTTATTGGAAAAATAATTTATAAAATGGAAGGTGCTAAATGACTAAAATGTCGACGCGTCTTTAAATCGAATCAATCAAAAATCAATCCATTTTCACTAAATTAAAAAAAAACAATTTAATAAAAATCATTTAATTAAAATTTTTTAAATTATATTTGAATAAAGAATATTAAATATAGTTTTGTCCTCACCTTGAAATTATGGGTGATTTTTTAAAATAATTTTTTTTTTAATTTTATAATTTTTTGCAGAATTTTTATTTTAATTTAAAAAAGAAAAGTTATTGATTTTAGATTTTCATAACTCAATAAAAATTTCGGGCTTGCCATTTGAGCTTATCTTTACTTTACCTATCTTCAACTAATAATTAATATCAATTAATTTTAATATAAAAATTTAAAAATGATTATGGCTACATAGAAAAAATAAAATGTCAGAGTAAATAAATTAAAAAACATGTCGATAAAAATGTATATCCATTTTAACATGTGATTAATCTCTTATGATAAATTAATAATTCTCATTTCCAATCTAGATTTATAATCATTAAAAATGAATGTTCATATATCAATTAAATACAAATCGTTCATAAAAAAAACGAATTAGATTTTTGGTCAATTAGTTAAAATAAAGGAAAAATAGCTAATTTTATTGTCATGTAGTAAATTATAATGATTTGTTATTATAATCAAAGAGTTTAGAAAATAAATTAATATTTAAAATTACAAAAATATATATAATAAAAATTTCGAAATTATAAAAGAAAAATGTAAAAGGGGCAATATTTAATCAAGAATGCATATTTAGTCTATATTTTCATAGGACGTTTCATAATTATTTCTGTCTTGAATGATTTTTTCTAATTAAATAAAAGAAAACCTTTATTAGGCTATTACTACTATTCAAAAAAAGAAAAAAAGAAATTATTAATAAACATAAATATTTGATAAATTTCACATTACATAAAAAAATAATTCATAAATTCATTTATAAATATATAATTTATCTTAAAGTTTTGGATTATTTAGAACAGTGGTTCCCAAAGGTCTATGGCGGCAAATAAAAAATTTGGGGGTCCATGAAATGAAAATGGGGGTCTACGATATTTACATTATACTATCTTATAATTCAATTCAATATATCTCTAAAAAAAGGTAAATTTTTTAAGGTTTAAAAAAAAAAAAATCAATTTCAGGTTAAGTAGGAGGTCTACCCAAAACCGAAAAACGACGACACAAAAAAGTTTGAGCACCTATGATTTAGAATAAAAGTATTTAAAAATTGAATTATATATAGGTATATAAATGGATTTGATAAGGGGTGTTGCGATCGAATAAAAATTCAAATTTTCAGCATAAAGATACGCAAGCTTAAAAAAAAAATAATAATAGTTACTTGACTAAAATTCAGTATTATATTTATTTGCCTATGTCACGGACATTTTCATTAACGATCGGAAATGTCATATTGTGATACTAAAATCCATTAATTTATTATTATTTTACAATTTTCTCAAAAAAAGTTTCAAATCCTTTTATTTTGTACCAGTTCTTAATTACAATTTTACCTATATACATAAGTACTCTGAAAAAGACTAAAGAGTAAATTTTCAAAATGACTACCTTTAAATTACCTTTAATTTTTAATAATTTACAAACTAACTTTGTAAAATTTTTAATATTATTTAAATTTGATTGATATTGATAATTAATATCAGAATAAAATTGCAAAAGAGTGTAAATAAAATAAGAAGGTAAGCAAAAGTTGTGTGATATTCACACCAGATTTTTTTAAAAATATTTTTAATAAAACCTTAAAAGATAAAATATTTTATTTTTATCTTGAGAAGAATAAAATGGGAAAAGCAACATTCCCAAACGATAGAAATAAGAAACGAAATTGTGATTTCTCTCCTTTTTTCATAGCAATTCTTTCTCTTATGGTTCGAAAGCATCTTCTTACATGGTAGCTCTTATATCTTGCTAAAGGGAATTCATTCCAATGAATCAATCATGTATACTTACATTAGTATATATATATATATATATATATATATATATTACATTAAAAAAGAAATTGAACTTTTAAATGAATATATAATATAATTAGCTGGAGTGTCTCCACTCGACTATCTCGCAATTTAAATTGGATTAAATAACATAATATATTATATTTAAATTAAATTTAATTAATTATAAATTATAAATAATAAATAATAAATATTAAACCAGCGCATGTTTGGCTTTTTGTTGATGGCACCACGTCACGTGTTGGCGCGTGAGATTTGCAGTGTTAAAAAATTAATTCTGGTAATTTCAGCGAATCAATCAAGCTGAAATTCTATATATAGCAGTTTTATACAATTATTAATCATGTGAAAAATTATCAAACATATATCTTTATTTTTACGGTCACTTTAGAGGAAAAAAATCAAAACGTTGTAGGTAATGACCCTCTTCCGGTTGAGCTACATTTCTCAAAAGTTGATAGAAAACTATGAATTTTGAATAATGTCCATGTACCAAATTTCATCATTCTAGCTCAAACCGTTTTTGCGTAATCTTGTCTACATACATACACACACACACACACATACACACGCACACAGACATTTTTCTCAACCTTAGTGAAAATGATTCAGGAACCTTCAAAACGTATAAAAACATCAAAATCTCAACATCGAAAATTTTCGTGATTGCAATATTATCTCTGGCGAGATAGTAAAAAGTAAACTCTTTATATGAGTAATTAAAGGTTTTTCATTTTAAATAATAGCAACCTAAAACGAAATAATTTATAGGCATTTTCATATTAAAATAACTTTCCATTAGTTCGTAGATTGGTCACAAATATTATCAAATTTGAAGATCCCATACGAGTAGAAATCTGAAAAATTTCAGATTCAACTCAAAATAATTAATATTCTCATAGTTTCGATCAAGAATTTTTATAAATCATAATGGTATCCAGACAAGAGAATCAGTCTAGAAATATATTATAAACTAACATAATTAACATATATTAAAAATGTTAGCTAAGAAAAGGTATTATAATCTCAATTTTGCGGTGTTTCACAGATCTCCAGTCATTCTAATTCTCAAAAATTGGTTTTCCGGTTGGCATATTTGTGTGTGAGTGTGGGTAGTATAAATTTTGTGAACAAATCTTCCGTCAAATGGTAAAACCGATCATAACCAAATTTTATATATAAGATTCAATTGAGATAGTTTCTTAATTTTACTTTCATAATTTTAAACATCAATTTTATAATTTTTAAAAATTTAATACAATAAAAATTAGAATTAAATCTTAAAATCAAAATTATATTATTATTTCTTATATGATAATTAATCTTAAAAATTACTTAAATATGAGAATAAATAAAAAAATAATAATAATAATAAAATAAAATAATTTTATCACTTGAATTTGATGCTATCTAACATTTTATCTTTATTCATTAGCTTTAATATCTATTCATAATAATATTATTTATGTCCAGGTGTCTCATTTACAGTCACCTTAATAGTTTTAGATTATTTATTTATTAATTAATTCACAAATAAAAATTTTTCTTCAATATAAATATGCTGCAAATATACTCCACCATTATTAATCAAATAAATAAATGGAAATATAATTTTTATTTTTATTGAAATATAATATAACGCTATAATTACAGACAGGATACTCTATAATGCGCCCTAACTAATATCTTAGATATAATAATATCAATAATAATATTAGAAATAATTTTTTTTTATTTGATTATAATAATTACTCAATCAATTTTAATATTTCGGCAAATTCAAATCGGGACTATCACCTAATGTTTGTTTTTCATAATTGCCTGGATGTGCTTTCTAGAGTGGAAACCTCTTTAGACAATATTCGCATAATTCTCGCTCTTTTTATGGTTACATGAATTTGTAGAGAAATTAAATTTATTATACATCGAAGAATAAAAAAAATTGCCAAATCATTGAAATAGTTGAATTAATTAATTTTAAATTTAAATTTTTTTAATAATAAAAAAAAATTATTAAATAGAAATTGTGAATTTTTAAAAAAATAAAGAAATTGAAAATGAACAAAAGTCTGAGAAATTACATTTCGATAAATTGTTATCTAGCTTTATGAGGGGGGAAAATAAACCTCAAATATATATATGTACAATATGGAATGGTATGAAATTCAGAATAATAATTATTAAAATATTTTACCATTACTTTATGTATATAAATGAAATTTTATACTTATCCGTAATATATTAGAGATCTAGTACAGTGCTCCGCAACGTTTTTTTATTCGCGGCACACCAAAAGCTTTTTCTGGTTTTCACGGCACACCAAATTTAATAGGTATAAATATAATAAAACAACACGTATACACATCAGAAAATAATACATTAATTAATATTTTAATTCGTTTTATTTTACATATTTACGGTATTATATGTACATAACATATATAATTAATTACAAAACTACATTAATACAAAAAAATAGGCAAAAAGGGTAATTAATGTGATACTTGAGCTTGTTTCAAGGAACACAAGTATTTTATATTGGGCTCGATATTTGATAGTGCAACTCGAAGTTCTTGATCGAGATTTTTTAAGCAAGACCGCTTATCATTTTTAATTAAAAGAAGTGTCGAAAAGCTTTGTTCGCATGAATATGTCGTTGAAAAGGGGATTAAAATTGAAATAGCCTGTTTTGAAATTTGAGGATATTCATTCTTAGCCGAAATCCAGAAAACATCCAATGGAACTTCTCCAAAAGTAAGTTTTAACGTCCCGTCGTTACTCAGTTCAATAAACTCTTCTTTAAATTTAAGAGAAAATGCATCAACAGATTTTTTTGCATTAGTTGCAAAAGGATTGCGAATCCAATCATATTCTTCACTTTTAATCGAATGAAAATAGTAGTCGAAATTATTTTCCAGTGTTGTTAAATGGGATTGGGCCAGATCGATAATTAATTGCCTATTTTCAATTATTGTATTATGAACCCTTTGAAACATTTCTAAAGAGTTGTTACTTAGTTCATTCTGCCAAAGTTCCAGTTTATTTTTGAACCCTTGCAATTTGTCGGAACAGGTTAATAAGTTTTCATTCGGACCTTGCATTTTTCTATTAAGTTCATTAAGATGGTCGAAAATGTCAGCCATATATGCAAGTTTGGCGATCCAACTGTTATCTTCGAAGTGCTGGCCGAGTTCGGGCATATTTTGATTTAGTAAAAACTGATGCACTTCACAGCGAAGTTCAAACAATCTAGCCAACACTTTTCCTCGGGATAACCAACGTACTTCAGTATAAAATAATAAAGATTTATGTTCTGAACCCATTTCTTCACAAAGAATTTCGAAAATTCTTGTATTTAAAGCTCTTGATTTAATAAAATTTATAATTTTGATGCATTCATTCATAGTTTTTAAAAGTTGTTCTGGTAAATTCTTCACCATCAATACTTCCCGATGTATGCAGCAATGTGTAAATTGTATTGCCGGATTTTGTTGTTTTACAAAGGCAACAAAACCCTTTATGTTACCAGTCATTGCTGCGGCGCCATCAGTACAAATACTCATGCAGTTACTCCATTGTAGATTATGTATTTTGAAGAAATCATCAGTTACTCG
The DNA here is from genome assembly GCA_963082975.1 of Labia minor. Taxonomy (NCBI): domain Eukaryota; kingdom Metazoa; phylum Arthropoda; class Insecta; order Dermaptera; family Spongiphoridae; genus Labia; species Labia minor. Next base: position 91,825,123 of record OY720344.1, on the reverse strand, counting down.
AAAAATATCCTCTCCAGTAGTTCGTTCGGAAAGTTTTTTACAAAATAAAAAATTTTCTTTTATGCAATCTTCGCCAACAAAACGTACAATTGCAATTAATTGTGCTTGATTTTTAATATCCGTTGACTCGTCAATTTGAAGAGCAAAATTGTTAGCTGCGATCAATTTCAAAATAAGCGTGTTCAAAATATCTGTTGACATGTCGCCAATACGTCTTTTAATAGTTTCAGCTGACAGTGAAACCTTACTCACTTCCTGAACCTCTTTAGGTCCAAGCATAACTCGCACAATTTCCATACATGCTGGTTTAATAAGTATGAGGTTTCTTTTCACGAGCTATTAATCTTGCAATGTAATAGCTAGCTTCTAATGCTTTATCGGAAACAGATACGGTCGACATCATAAATTTTTTTTGTTTTAAATTTTGAGCCAAAATCCTTTGAAAATATGATATATCCTTTTTAGCACAATTCGGATGTTTTGAAGTTAGATGGCGATTTAGTTTACTGGGCACCATTGAGTCGTTTGTTAATTGTTCGTTGCAAATTACACATAATGGTTTCGGAGCCGCTTCATCGCCGCACCAATAAAAGCCATAACGAATGTAGTCTTCGAAGTATTTTCTATTCACAATCTTTCTTTTCTAAGCAATACTGCTTGTGCAAGGTTCATCATCTTCTGCCCGAGAAGTAGATTGTTTTCCAAATAAAAATTTATCCATATTGAAATGGGCACAAAAATAAATCACGTTAATAACAAACACGAATGGTTAATTTATAAACTTCTGCGATTTAATTTATAGGGGTGTATGTGTCCAGTAGAAATTCGTATCTAACACTGACAATATAATATAACTAGCTGATCAGAGCACATGGCAAAGACTTTCTAAAAATAATTGTTTTAAAAAAAAAACGCAGGGAAAACCCAGAGATATACCTCTTCGTTACCCCAATAGAGAGAGAGGGGTGGACAATTTTGCCAAGTGGCAGAGGAGGGGATGATTGGCTTCGACATATTTTGAATTCTCAATTCCTTAACTATACAATATACCAACTGTGGTCGACAATTGGTAATTAATAATTAATTATAAATTGCATTTGCTAAAATATAAATTAAAGTTCTTTTAATTTATATTTCTATTTTTACGGTACCTTTCAATTATTCTATTTCATCTTAATTTCTTGAGTTATCTATTTTAATTTAAATTCTTACAGTTTTATTAAATAAATCATTTTTAGTTATAATTTTATATAAGCATTTTTTAATTGAACCTATTCAATCTTGTCATTCCCTAATCAACCTACGCGGTTTCAATAACCCTTTTAATTATTCTAAATTCAATCCAGAGTGCTACCAATTAATTAAACTTATTTTTAACCCAATTTTTCTTATAAAATACCTCATCCCTAATATCTTATACACGACAATCTATATATAAGATGGTAGGTTTAATCAAATGGACTATAGACAGATTTGTTTGCTAAAAAAAAATTTTAAATAATTACAATAAATAGAATAATATATTCTTACCTAAAAACAAATTGGTTTTTATAGTCAACAATTCTTTAACACACATCAATTCCGTCTCATTATTGTAATACAAAGTTAGAAATATTAAGTTAATATAATTAATATTATTTATTTATTAATACCAATTAATAATAGTAATTACTTATAAATAATTCATAATAATAATAAATTGTGATACCAACTTATAGGAATATTAAAATAATATAATTATTATTTTACATATATATGAATATAATATAAATATTTTTAATTTTATTTTAAGAATAGATATATATCTAAAAGGAGGTAACTGTGACGTCACATATATACATTTAAATTAAAAACAACTAATGAAGATGATTTTTTCCAGATATGTGATCAATAAAACTAAATAACTTAAGAGTATAACTAATGATTTTCAATTTATAAAATCTAATTTAACACACAACAATTCCGTCTCATTATTGTATTGTAATACAAAGTTAGAAATATTAAGTTTAAAAAAAATTTAAAATATTTGAATTTTGAAAATTATATGTAGCGCCATCTGTCGATAGTTTTGTGACACTACAGACTTTTAGCAATATATTACTAATTAAATTAATTTTGGATAAATTAATTTTGGATTTAACTACACTAAAACCTTCCTTGGTATGCCCACAACAATTCCTGAAAGTTTCACCGTAATCGGACGGGTAGTTTTTGAGTCTATAAGAGACAGACAGACAGACACACAGACATTGCCTTTTATATATATAGATAAATATATATTTTATGTTAGAGATTACAATTTATAAAACAGTTCGTATTGCGATATTTTAAACAAAGTTGTATATATATATAAATATAAGTTACAAATTTGTTTAAAATTATGTTTAAAATAATATATAAATTATATATGTTGTAATATATAAGTATTCAATTTCAAGTAGAGAATTTAAAAAGGAACAATATACCGACAGATGAAATTAAAGAAATAAATAATGGATTGGAAAATAGAGAAAGTGAATTAATAGACCAGGTACCAGAAATAGTGAATTTAAAAGAAAGAATTGACCAGGCCCCGGAGGCAATGTCTATTAACAATATTCAAATTGCAAAAAGTTCAAATAATAATAACAATAAAGAAATAGAAACAAAAAGGAAAAATATACCGATGGACCCAGTCAAAATAAATTCTAAGGAGCCCACAGAGGTAAGGTAATGGATAGACATGCCTATTGTCTTCTTAGGTGTAGTGTCAGGTAGCGAAAAGCAGAGGACATTAAAAATGAAACGTGCCTGCAATACAATTGATAAAGTTAAAGAGATGCCTATTGTTCCGGTAAGCAATGAAATAAAAATGAAACTAAAAATGAAAAGGACAAGTAAGGCAATTGATAAAGTTAAAACCCACACCCCCCTTAGGCCCATTCATATTAGGGTAAATAATAAAAATAATTCCTTATTTATCTCCTATAGGAAATACCCGGGAGTTATATCGAATACAATTTTAGTAAAATACAATAAAAACAAGACGTCGCATATTTCGAGACATTCGAAGCAAGGCACCCGTCCCAAGCTTTTTTATAGAAATCAATTAGTAGTTGTTTGCAAAATTAAATATCATATTGGGTTAGTAAATTATATTAGATCATGGCAAATAGCCCCGTCACTTTCTCCACACATTAATAAGATAAGGAGAAAGATATCAAAGAAATGGAAATATCATTTAAGACGGGCGTGGACAAAATTTAAATTTAAATTGTATAAATTTGTTTTATTTCGGCATATTATAATATAAGTTTATTTTTTTTCTCTATTTGTTTTAGGAGGTACCTTAATGATTAGAAAGAGTGCAAAATTGTATTAATTGTTAAAAATTCCTTTTCGATATCCACCAACCACAAAGGTAATCCAAATAAATTCGAGTTATAATATTAATAAAAAATAAAATAAAAACAATTTAGTAAGTATATACAATTCGTTTTTATAAATTGTAAATTTGTATTAGAGTACATTGCATTAAAATAAATATGTTGTGTAATTTCAAGCGGCGGCACACCTGTGTTTCAGCTGCGGCACACCGGTGTGCCGTGGCACACCGGTTGCGGAGCACTGATCTAGTATATATTTTTTATTTATTATAATTGTCTTGTATATACCTATTATATTTAAAATTTTCACGATAAAAATAAGGATTTTATCTGTATATTAATTATAACTTATTTTCATTTTTTCCCTTTAAAAAATTTTAACTGCTTCTTCAGACATATATGTTATGTTGATTATTATGAGTACCAATTTTTATGCTTATTATATAAATAATTTCTGTTTATATATAAATTATATATCATATTTTATTCAAAAAATTTAAAAATTAATTTTTGTTAAAAAATATTTAATAAGGATTTATATACAGGTTCTTCATCTGATTCTAGCACCAAAAAACAAAATTAGTATTAATTCTAACAATTTTCTCAATATTTAAAATTAAATTAAATTTTTTATTTTATTAAATATAATTTTTTAAATATTATTTTATGGTGTATACTATTTCAGTCAGTCTTGGTAATTAGAAATTATTTATTTAATCTTAATTCTAAAGAATTAATCTCTCGACAGACTAAGTTCGGTAGACTAAACTAATATCCTGGTCCGTTTAATGAAATTTGAATTAATTAAGTTATTCTTTCAATCTCTCTCTTTCTCTCGCTTAAATCAGTGGTCATCTGTTGAACTGTTAAATTTGAGGGTGTAAATCTCATCAAATTCACAAAAAATAGTGACCTCGCTAAATACAATTTAATTTCTTTCTTTTAAATCAACGTGATATAAATATTAATTTATTCATTATATTTATTTTTATTTGATTCCAAGGAAATTATTCAATTTATTTTATAACTTTTTAAAATACTTTTAGTAATCATGAAAGTACAACTTTCAAGCATCAAAAAACATCAATTTAATCAATGTTTTGATAAAATGTTTTTTAGAATAAAATAAGTTCGGTTTCTTTTATACTTATTCATATATAAAAATAATTCAAAAAAAAAAATATCAAAATAATTTCCTAGAAAATTGAAAAAGGTTTTAAAGCATATTTTTATAGAAATACTTTTTATTTTAATTATTATTTCATTTTCATTTAATATTTTTAAAATTTTCTTTAATTCTATTAAATTTTATAGAATTTGGATGAATAGGATGGTTCGTATAAATAATAATAGGAATAATTAATTGGATAGAAATTAAATATAAATGTGTCATGATTCAACATTTTAATTCATTCCTCTCAGATCGAAAGTAAACAAATGTCATTCGCATATGAGAAAAATATTACTAATATACTCGTACCAAAATAATAAACATAGAACAAAAAAATTTATAATAAATAATACTGCTATATTAATTATATAGATAAAATTATTTATCTGGTTTACTATTAAATATTTATAAATTAAATCAAATCCGAGAGATAAAAATTATTATAAATATATATATTTAAAAATATCCTTACTCTCTATAAATGGAATTTAATACCACAAGACTATTTAGGATAAGAATAATCTAAAAAGATATATTGGTTAGGAGCCAATAAAATTAAAAAATATATTAGAGGAAAGAAATGAGAAATTATTAATAAAAAAATAAAAAATATAATATTTAAAGTGATGAATTAAAAATAAATAAATATGTAAACGAGCTAATATGGGATTAGATCCTTAGAAATAATAAAAAAATTTATTCTATATATAAAAGTTATCAATGTTATTTATATAAGGATATTATTAGATAATAATCTGAATTTATTTAATTTAATTAAATATCAATTTATATTGATAAAATTATTATGATTGATATAAATAAAATCTTTTTTTTTAAATTAACATATAACCATTGTAAGTTGAATTTTTTTTTATTAATGTCTGTTATTAATTACTTTAATTTATAAAATTATATTAAAATTATTTTACTCACAATGTTGTTTTATTTCATCTAAAATAAATTGACGATAATATTAATAAATTACAATTAGTATATTTCCATGAAATTAAAATTATTAATTTATTGATAAAATTGAGAAATAAGGATGTGATCGAAATATGCCTATGGATAATAATAGAAAAATTTAAAACAACCTGACATTTTGATTGCCTATCATTCAGGCGTATCTATTCTGTAAAAATAAACACGTTTTTCTTTGGTGTAAATGTCAATCAATTTCATAACATTTTCTGTTTTATTATCATTCGTATTTTATATAGCTACCCTTTAATATTAAGGTAAAAAATAAATTATACACTTAGGGAAGTGTATAATATCTAATAACTATATCTAAATCTCGAATATCAGCTAAAAGAATTTTTTAATAATTTCTTGAAAATAAAAATAAAAATAAAGAAAATAAAATACTTATTTAATAGATTAAAATAATAGTAAATAAAAATGAATATATAAATATATATATATATAAATAAATATATATATATATCATTAATTTTATAATTTTTTTTTAAATGAATAAATCAAGAAAATAAATAAGGAAATTGAAAATTAAATTTGTAGAAAATTAAAAAAAAAATTGTAAATATTATATAATATTTATTTATTTATTATTATATATTTTATTTTTTAAAGAATTCTTTTTCCATGGATCAAATCGAGAAGATCCTGAAGTGTCATGTTGTTCAAGAATCCATTGCCAATTTTCAGGATTGTGTTGATTGCATCTTGACTCACTTCCTCTTGATGGATATTCATCTGTTCAGCTCCCTCTTCATTGATTAAATCATTAAAAATTGTCTCGAAATTGTCTTCATCACCTTTCAACCCAGTGATATTCACATGGATACCGCCCATATGAAACGAGAAGTCAACATGACTAATATTGAGATGGGCATTTGGAAGAAAATCAATTTTGACAGAGACATTAAATTGAAAATCAGTTATATTGAAACTATATAAAAAATGAATCATACAGAATTAATATTATGTAGATTAATTAAAAATTATATATTATATATTAGAGAGATTATACTTACTCGAAATTGCCCTTTCCATTATAAGTGATATTGTTGAAAAGAACACCATCGGCTTCATACAATCCGACCGCTCTTAAAGTTGGCAAAGTCATATTGATAGTGAAGCTTGGTGGAATCAAAGCCAAATGAACATGGGACACTTGAAATTTCGAAAGATCTGTTACGGTAATATCAGTAAAGATACCTTTTAATCTAAAAAAAATATTTATATATATATATCTATTGTTGTAAATTATATGTGGGTGTAACTAATAATAATTTGATAATTTGATTATTTTCAACCTAGACTAGTAGATATTTAGTCGAACAAATTCTCTTTTTATTAAAATATCTAAGCAAAGATTGTAGGTATCTATATATTATGTCTTTCTCATCTTGAAAATCCAATAGACTTTATGAAATTTAAGTAAAAGATTTTTGAAAGGTGAAAACATGATTTGGATATATGGATATATTTTAATTATTTATTTCTTATTTAAAGTAATTAGTAACAGGTGTCTATATTAGAAATTAAAATCAAAACTTTACATTGTTTCAAAAAGGCTTTGGAAAACAAATATCTTATTATAATCGGACAATCAACATTGTATGTATCTATCCATGTCTTTATAATTTAGAACATAATTTTTATGAAATTCATAAATTAATTCATAAGTAAAGGAAACCCCCTTTTAATTATTTTTTTATTTAAAGTTATTATTAAACAGATGTCAAAACATTACAATGTTTATCTTTGGAAAACTTTATGCATATTTATATAATAATTGTTGTGAATTTATTATAATCACACTTTCTGTAGGAAAATTATAGATTGAAATTGCACATAGCTCATTTTATATAAACGGTTTATTTATCTTTGTTAATAAAATTACATATGAATTGTTAGTAACAATTATTCATGTGGCCGTTACTTGGAGACATAATATTCTCCCCTACTTTGATTAGAACATTTTGAATTAGTTTGATTAGAAATTGTTGAAATTAAATTGTTTTAAACAGAGAATAAACAAATAGTCATGTTGATTACAAAAAAAACATATTAAGAATAATAAAAAATCAAATATAGTCTTTTAAATAACTGGGTGGTTTTCTCACTCTCACCGGTCTTGATCTCACTGGAGGTTGTTGGATTGTTTCATTTGTATTAAAATTTCGAGTAGGTTCTTTATTGTTTTTTGTATATATAGGTATTTGCAAATGTTTTTCTTCGATACTATTTGGTTTTACTTCATCATCAAAAGTTACAGTCTTCTTAATTTCTGTCTTCTTTAGCTGGTTTATGTGTCGTTTTAGTTTTCTCCCTTCGTCCAATTTAACAATATAATGTAATTTTCCTAGTTTCCTTTCCACCACTCCTGGTTTCCATACTGTTTGATTGTTGATGTAAAATGATGCCAGAACTCTCTCCCCTTCTAACATCTCTCTAGTCCTTGGAAGAACTTGTTGATTATTTCTACTTATAACGTTCGGTTTAATGGCATCTAGTCTAATTCGGATTTTCCTTTTCAAGTATAATTCTGATGGAGATTTTCCATTTGCTAGAGGAGTTGCCCTATATCTGAATAAAATTTTCTGTACTTTTTGATAGATTGGAATATTTTCATTTCCCATGGCCTTCAATTTGATTTTAACTGTTTGTACATTTCGCTCAGCCAATCCGTTTGTCGCCGGATGTCCTGGAGCTATGAATCGTTGCACTATTCCATGATTTTTACAAAATGTCATGAAGTTTTCGCTTTTGAAAATAGTAGCTATATCTGAAACCATCATTTTTGGATATCCATGGGTAAAAAAAATTGATTGCAAAAGTTCGATTGTTGAGCTTGTCGTAGGTGGGCTTTTTGAAAGTTTTATTTCCAACCATTTTGATTTTGCGTCTACCAGAATCAAATAATAATATCCTTCATAAGGTCCTGCATAATCAATATTAACTCTATCAAAGTTTTCTTCTGGTAGATCCCATGCGTGAACTGGAACCTTTGCCACTGCATTCTTTAATAGTGCACAATCAGCACAAGCTTTTACCATGTGTTCAATGTCTTTATCTATATTTTTCCAGTAGACATATCTTCTAGACAATTGTTTCATTTTAACAATGCCTAAATGGGTTTCGTGAAGCTCTGTTAAAATTTGTTGTTGTAAAGCTTTGGGTATTACAACTCGATCATTTCTAAATAATATATTATTATTTAAAGTGTATTCACTATTTGTTGATTTTGATTTAATCTCCTGTACAATTTTATTTAATTCTTTGTCTCTAAGTGTTTCTTGGGCAATTGTTTCTGCTGTTATAAATTCTGTAGATATTATAAAAAGTTTTGATGTACAAATTCTATTAACCTCTTCATTGATTGATGTTTCACTTAATTTTATATTTTCTTGTTTGATAGGAGCTCTTGAAAGACAATCCACGTTAGTATTATCCACTCCTTTCCGAAATTTAACTTCATAATCAAATCCTGAAAGGAAAGAAGCGTATCTCAAAAGACGAGCTGATGTCATTCTGGGAAGGCTGGATTTTTGATGAAATATTCTTGTTAATGGTTGATTATCTGTAATCAGGATAAAATGTTTTCCATAAAGGTAATCAAAAAAATAATTTACACCAAATATAATTGCAAGTGCCTCTCTATCTAGTTGAGAGTAGTTTTGTTCAGAAATTGTTAATGACCTTGATGCAAATGCAATAGGTTGTTCATTTCCATTGATAAAATGAGAAATTACTGCTGCTATGCCACTCGGGCTGGCATCCGTAGCTAACGATACTGGTAGTGAGGGATCAAATGGTATTACTACCCGATCACTTGCTATCTCATTCTTTAGTTTCATAAAAGAAACCTCACACTCTCTTGACCAGAAGAATTTTTGATTTTTCCTTAACAGTTTACGCATTGGATAAGTTATGGTAGCAATATCTGGTAATAAACGTGAATAATATGTTATCATACCGAGAAAACGTCGGACGTCTTTTACACTTTTAGGTCTTGGCATATCTATACATAATTGATTTAATTTTCGATTCCGATTTTGTTATTTTATTATGTTCGATTGTATACCCAAGATATTCAACTTTTGTCTGGAAAAAATGGCATTTGTTTTTATTTAGATGAAGATCAAATTTTTGAAGTCTTGTTAGACATGCTATTAGATTTTCATAGCATTCATTTAATGTCTCTCCATGGCATAAAATATCATCAAAAAAGGAAATGGTTTTGTTCAACCCACATAAAATCTGATCGATAATCCGATTAAATTCTGAAGGTGCTGGTTTTGTTCCAAAACTTAGTCTATTCATAGTGTAAGTACCTCGATGAGTGGAGATAGTCTGGATGTTACTACTTTCTTTATCAGTTTTTACATGAAGGTAAGCTTTATATAGATCCAGTTTACAAAAATATTTTGATCCTTTTAAACTATTTAAAATGTCGTCTACTTTTTTGATAGGATGATTCGAATTTACAAGTTTCTCATTAACTGCCACTTTGTAATCAACACACAATCTTACTGTGCCATCTTCTTTTGGAATGACTACTAATGGCGAGCCCCAATCACTAATTTCAATCTATAATTTTCCTACAGAAAGTGTGATTATAATAAATTCACAACAGATTGGCGACGAGGTAAAACTATTATTTATTATCAAATATTCAGAAGAAAAAGAAAATATCAAATAAAATATAATATTCAAAAATTCCCTTGGATCAACAATAGCTCGTTGTTTTTTTTCACGCATCCACAACATAAACAGGATAAGATAATACGATATTTAAACATAGAAATTGTAAGTATTAACTATATTTTATCAATATATCAAAAACAAAAAAATAAACATGAATAAAGAACAATTTGAAATATTTATGGAAGCCATGTCGAAGATGATGTTACGTGAGCCTACTTCACAAATTACACACATTCCAGCTTTTGATGCTTTTGACTTATCAAAAGAAAGCTTTAAAAATTATAAACAACGGTTTGAAAATTATTTATCCATGCACTCAATCAATGTAAAAACAGATGATCAGGCTGCTAAAATTTTATTAAATTCGAAAGGTCGCTCAAATCACAATACACTGGCTGCATTAGTTGCACCAAGAATTCCATCAACATTGTCATACGATGAACTAATTATATTATTACAAAATCACTTAGCACCAAAGAAAAATGTACTAGTATTTCAACACATATTCTTGTCAAAATTCCAAACTGACCAACAATCTATTGCTGATTATGTCGCTGAATTACGACGGGACATAGCAGAATGTGAATTTAATGTAGAATGCACATGTAAAAAAATTGTTTCTGCAGCAGACTTATTCCTTAGAACTCAATTCATCAGAGGTATTAAAGATGATCAAATTAAGGCAATGTTAATTAAGTCAAAAACTACAGTTTTTGAAGAGATAGTAAAGGAAGCTATTGCTCAAGAGGTTTCTAAGTCAGATACACAAGAACTATCGAAAAATATTACACAACTTAATCAACAAATTAATAAAGTTTCAAAATTTTCAGCAGATAAAAGAAAAACAAAAAGTAGCGACTTAAAACAAGGACATTTAGATTCCAGATCAAATGAAAATAGAAACTCATCAAAACAACGATCATTATCAAGAGGGCGCACAACTGATTATAAATACAACTTGGATTATAAAAAATTAGGAATAAATAACTTATGCCTAAGGTGTGGAAGAAATAATCATCGATCAAATGAATGTCGAATCCCAAAACATAAATTATATTGTGAGTCATGTTCAAATAAAGGTCATGTTTCCAAGGTATGTATCAAAACTCTTATCTCTGATTCGAAAAATAAGACATTTAAAATCGGTTATTCGAATTCACCAGTCAAACAAATCCAAAATGATAATTTCAAGAAATTCGGAATTCATCAAATAGTCAACTTACATTCTATAAACCATATTCAAAAAGATACAAAAAAATTTCATGTCACCTTAAAAATAGAAAATTATTTACAAAAATTCGAAATAGACACGGGTGCAGGCTACACTCTAGTTCCTCAATCAATTTTCAAAAAAATGAACATAAATAAGAAACTTAAAACAACAAAACTTGTATTCAGATCATATACTGGAAACATATTTTATCCTATTGGGAAAACGTACGTGAAAGTGCAATATAAAAATAAAATATCAAATGAAGAAATGTATATATTACCTGACGGGTTTGAGCCATTATTAGGCCGTGAATGGCTAAGACATCTAAAAATAAATCTGGAACAAATAGACGAGGAAGAGAATAACATAGAATCAATCGATGAAAATAAAATTTTAGCTATCACGGACATATCAACAATCGAAAAACAATTCCCAATTATTTTTGAACAAAGAATAGGATGTGTTCCTGGATATGAAGTAAAATTTCAATTGAGAGAAGGGGCAAAACCCTGTTACACTCCAGCCAGAAACGTACCATTCGCCTTGAAAGAACAAGTGGAACGGGAGCTTGATAATTTAGAGACAGCAGGGATAATTACGAAGGAATATTATGTCTCCAAGTAACGGCCACATGAATAATTGTTACTAACAATTCATATGTAATTTTATTAACAAAGATAAATAAACCGTTTATATAAAATGAGCTATGTGCAATTTCAATCTATAATTTTCCTACAGAAAGTGTGATTATAATAAATTCACAACAGATTGGCGACGAGGATGGGATTATTAATAGTATTTTTAACATTATATGCAAGGAATATGATTTTCTTGCTCTTTAATTGTTATTCATTTATGATTACTAAATAATATATTATGTAAATTAAAACTATAAATAATAATAATAAATTCATTAAAATAAATTAAAAAATTGAATTATAGAATTATTTAATTAATAGAATAAATATTTTAATAATTCTGGATGAGAATATCCAAAATGAATATTTTTGTATTCATTGTCAGACAGGTAATCCTAAATTATTATTATTAAAATTAATTTCTGGTAGTTTGGAAAAAGAAATTGTTTTATTTTTTATGAATTACGTAAAATTGTGGTAATTATAAGATAAGAATAGTAGAATAGAGATACAGTTATAATATGCCTTGACAAAGGAACTTTATGGAAAACCATGAACTCAAAATTTATTTTATAATATGGTTTGATTTCAAATTAACTTTATATATATATATTGATGTTTAATATTTAAATAAATAACATTTCAAATTGTCAATAATTAAATATAATTATAACTAATTATTAAAATTACAAGTAGAAAATAATTTTTATAGTAAAGGATTTAAATAAAATACTTATCAAAATATAAGTAAACTATATCAATGAGGGAAATCATTTATAAAAGAAGAATTATATAGAATTTTATTTTAAATTTTTTATAATCAATTTATATTCAAGTATGTTAATTATTATATATAATGTACTAAATATTTGATATTTGAATTTAATAAATTATAAAGAATTCTATTACTACCATTAAAATAACTTTTAACTTGTAATTAATACACATTATATTATTATTTTATCTTTTATGTTAATTTAGATAGTTGTTAAAAATGTTAAAATACTTACATAAGAAGTGCAAATTCAAAATCTAGATTTACTGTTTTTAAACTGAGTGGATCGAGAGTAGGTAATCCCAGTTCTTCATTGGGAGCACCCATTCCATCACGGATCTTCTCCAAGAATGCCAAAATATCATCGTCCACAGATACAGGATTAATACCAATTAAATTTTCTTTAATTACTAAATAAAAAAAATATAAATGTCATAAAAAATTAAATGAAAGATTTTATTTTAAATTCTATAAACAAATAACAATGTGAGTGTGATTTAATGAGAATAAAAAATAATATTTAAATACTTATAAAAGTAAAGATGAAATGAATATTAGAGATAGCATAATGAGAAATTACATGATCTCCATGCATCCTCCTTAATAGTTATAAAATATAAGAGTTATAAAATTGAGAAAGAATTGTTTTATTATCTCTAGAAAGACAATATTACTCAGTCTACACATTTGATTAATTTTATTCCAACATATTAAATATTATATTTTAAATTTTTGGTAAGATTTGAATCTGCAACATTTGGTTCATTAATTCAAAATTTTACTATTGAGTTTCACTCTTGATTATCGAGGTGATTACTTTGAAAGGAATATATATGTGGAGTGGGAAGTAAAATTTTATTTATAAACCTTAAGCGGATAGACAATAAATATATATATGATATATGTGAAAGAAATGAAACAGTAATTGGTTGAAGGTAGCTTATAAAATAGGAAGGATGAAACAATGTAGAATCTACATTGTAGATGTTATGGCCGAGAATTTTTGTCTTCACTAGCGAGCGCCACAGATATAGATGACATTAATCATATGATAATAAATAAAAAAAATGCAATAATAAATAAATAATATAATTTTATTTATTTATTTAAAAATTGGTTCAATAAATTTTTTGAATGAAAATATTTAAAATTGACTCAAAATCAAAAATTTTATTGAATCATATCATATCAAATCATATGATTTTTGTTAATTTAATTTTTTTTTTATTAAAAATTAAAAAAAAATAATATTAATAATAAAATAATATAATAAATACAATAAATAAAAAATAAATAAAAATAATAGGTGAAATATAATTTATAAATTATAAAAAAATGTTACTTGTCTGGAGTATATCTCGAGCTTGTTGGGTGCCTCTCAAATTTTCAGTGAGATGTGAATTAAGAATGGGTTCAAGAATCTGAGGTAATAGATTTTGATTGAAAATTTCCAATTTTGAAGGATTTTCTGATGCTGTCGAAAAGACAACAAACAGACAACTCAATAATATAATTTGTCGCATTTTGATCGTTACTTTAATAAAATTTCAAATGAAAATGCATTTATATATCAATTATTATACAATTAGTATATTTAATATTATCAATGGAAAGATATAAGTAATCTTATTTTTTTTATTCGTTTTATTAATGAATATAATTTGATTTTTTTTTTATATAATTCAATTCAAGGATTGATTAATTTAAGAAATGAAACAAATGTATTTTTATTTGAATCTTTTTCTAATGAATATCTTTTATATTTTATATGATAAAAAAAATATAAAATAATAGATTATTACATGATCTAAAAATTCTAAATTTTTAAATTGTAACTTAAAATAGAGTTTAATATATATATTAAATTAATTAAAGATAGGATCTTTTAATATATTTAAATTTTTAATTATAAGTGTATATGTTTGCTTATCTGTCCCAATTTACTATCATATCTGATAATAAATAATATTTTCAGAGAAAAAAAAGATTGAATGATCCAATTATAGCTCAAATGGTAGAGTTTATTTACGGAACTTAAATTATTAAACTACACCTAATTTAAAAATTTGAAAAAATAAATAAAATAAAATGCATTAATAATAAAATATTTTATTGATCTTGCTTATTGTTAACTTAGATGGGGATTTTTTTATTTATTAAATAAAAATATTTTATCAAAATAGATAAATTAAAGGTCGGAGTTTGTTAAAGAAATTTTGTTAATTTTGTGATTTGCTGTAAATTTAATAAGCAAATATTCATTCAGAAATTCTGCTCTCGCACTCTAATACCTTATATACCTTAGATTCAGGATTGGATCCTGATGCTAATAATATGAATAAAGTATTAGTTATTCTTAAAAACTATGAAGAGACAACAAATCATCTGGAACTTGTTAACTGAGTAATTTTATTTAACACTTTAGTTTTTATTTTTATTACAATGTTTTTTGTATAAATAATTTTTTGTTAATTATAAAAATTTGAAATTTTTTTATCTTTTTATATTTTTTATATACTGTTATTAGAAGCCGTTGTTTCTATGTTAAAAAGGTGACTTAACCTATTTTTCTTGGGAAGGATTTGTTAATCTAATGTTTTTTTTTATTTTTTTAAAAGTTACCAAAATTATTTGACACCAATGACGGGTCTTCTGTGTCTCTTTGAGATTACACATGACAATCTGAAAGAAATTACACCCAGACTTTTCAATTTTTTTCAATAATTTTGGATTGTGATAAATTTAAGCTACATTTTGATTTAATATTAAAACCACAATAAAAAATAAAAAAATCACAAAAATAACATTTTAGGCCAAGATCCTACTTTGCGATTTTCGAATTTTTCCCAATATTATTTTGAAAAAATAACAATTGAAGTTAATGAAAAATTAATTCTTGAGCTCGATATTTGTATAAGTCCAAAATTTGGGTTTTTAAATGTAGAAAATCTACGAAATAGTATATCTGAAATGTGCTAACCTACGAAAAGAGGATAACTTTTCGTTTTGACGGAACAACGATATAGGGCACTTTACTCTTGAGCGAGGCACTTCTCTCACGGGGTTTTCATATATAATTTAGAATATATACCTATAGATTTGCTTGACAATCTTCAAATTATATATTTGATTAGAAGATACAAAAGTGGACAATAAAAAGTTGACTAACACTGTTTTTAAACGTAATTATTGTAATTATATTGTATGCTTATCCCTCCTTTCGATTTAGAGTGAAAAACATTCTTTATTAATCTAAAATATAATAATTTTGTATACAAACGAAAACTTGTATGTGAACTATGAGGAGTGGACTGTATGTGTTGGTATGCGTTAACACCCACATATTACAGTTATGAGATCCAAATAATGTGTGAATAAAATTTCGTTTTAAACATTTAGTTAATTTAATGTAGTATAAAAACAATTATATATTATATGATATATGAACAATTTATAAAATTTATAGATTTATAAAATTAATAAATAGTTTAGTTTGGGATACAGTCCTGGGGCTCCATAACTTAATTAGCTGGAGTGTCTCCACTCGACTATCTCGCAATTTGAATTGGATTAAATAACATAATATATTATATCTAAATTAAATTTAATTAATTATAAATTATAAATAATAAATAATAAATATTAAACCAGCGCATGTTTGGCTTTTTGTTGATGGCACCACGTCACGTGTTGGCGCGTGAGATTTGCAGTGTTAAAAAATTAATTCTGGTAATTTCAGCGAATCAATCAAGCTGAAATTCTATATATAGCAGTTTTATACAATGTTTAATCATGTGAAAAATTATCAAACATATATCTTTATTTTTACGGTCACTTTAGAGGAAAAAAAATCAAAACGTTGTAGGTAATGACCCTCTTCCGGTTGAGCTACATTTCTCAAAAGTTGATAGAAAACTATGAATTTTGAATAATGTCCATGTACCAAATTTCATCATTCTAGCTCAAACCGTTTTTGCGTAATCTTGTCTACATACATACACACACACACACATATACACACACACACAGACATTTTTCTCAACCTTAGTGAAAATGATTCAGGAACCTTCAAAACGTATAAAAACATCAAAATCTCAACATCGAAAATTTTCGTGATCGCAATACTATCTCTGGCGAGATAGTAAAAATGAAGAATTTTTAAATATGCTTAAAATGAAACGTAGACTAATGCTAACTTCATTTAACAAAATAATTTTATTTATAACTTCAATGAAATATTAAAAAATCATATTGAAGAATTTTAATGCCTAAGCCCTAGGGCACTAATTGGTTTTTAAGACTGATAAGAAAGGCTTGCAAAGAGAATAAATATTTATATAACTGTTAATAATAATAACATTAATAATATTAATCATATATAATATTTTCTAAAGCCTTGAAACTGTAGGTAATATTTTGATACCTTTTATTAATTATTATAATTAAAAATAATAATAAAAATAATTATTCTTTAAATGAGACATATACATGTCCATTCTTCCTCTAAAAACTTCTTAATAGCTAACTGTGCATAATTTTTAAGATTAGATATATATATATATATATATATATATATATAATACAATTTTTGGTAGAATAATATATAAGATTAGATTAGATAGATTAGATAAATATACATTGAAGAGTGATTCAGTCTGAATAACTCACTATCATTTATTTTATTAGGAATACATACATATTAATTACGTAGTGTTCAACAATTATCTCGATATATATATATATATGTATATATTGTCAAATTTCGAATCAAAATGAGGGTGAATTTCTTGAGAGCTAATTTGAGATTCTTAGCTAAATATGAATTCTCTTAAAAGAGTATGTGGACAAACAATATATGAAATAGTAATGTTATAACACCAATTTTTTATTATGGTAATTCATATTTGAACTATATATTATGTGTATGTTGATGTAAGCATGATATCATGCCATCTATTGGTATAGGTAAATGTAATTACTTATTTTTACCGACCGACGATAGTAAGGGAGGTATTGTTTTCACACCAAATTTCACATGTGGAGATTTTTACATATCTCCACGAATCATGCATTTTCTTAACAGAAAAAAGTATTTTTAGCATGATGTCTGTCCGTCTGTCCGTCCGTCTGTCCGTCCGTCTGTCCGTCCGTCTGTCCGTCCGTATAGATGTGTACAGCCTGAACGGCTCAACCGATTTTGATGAAATTTGGTATATTTACTTAATGCATCAGTGGGATGAATTGATCAACTTTTGGTGCAATTCCGGAAACCGGAAGTGGTAGTATTAGCGATCGACGATAGGAAGGAAAGGGTTATTTTCACACCAAAGGAGATTTTTTTATATATCACCACGAATCATGCACTTTGTATTGGTTTTATCCTCGAGAAAAATCATATTTATTAGTTTTTTCTTGATTTAAAATTATATGACGTCATCCAGCCATTCATGACGTCACAGCCTGGTCTTGCATATATATTATAAATAAAATAAAATTAAAAATGTTTATATTTATTATTTATGTATCCATATCTGTTTTTTATTACATTAATAGATATATTAAAATTATTTGAAATTGTTTCTGTAGCTGGAAATTAATTTATTTCAAACCGTCGGTCGGTTCGGACCTGGCCACAGGTCAACTTATTAAATATGTTATCATCTGATTTCAAATATTAAATTGTTGAATAAATCAAAATTATATATTATTATTTGATTGTCATTTGTTTAAAAATAAAAATAAAAAAGGCATCATCTTCTTGTGTAAAATTTCAAATTGAATAAATTTTATTTATTATATTTTAAATGGAAATTTAAAAATTGGTATCTATTTCACTTAGCAGTCTCAGAAATTAATTTTGGCATAACCATAAAATATAAAGCTGCCCTTTATTTAAATCAGTAGTTCCCAATGTGGTCCCTACGAACCCCAAGGGGTCCCTGGGATCATTCAGGGGGTCCTTGGAAAATTCAAATCGATTTGGGATCCCTGAACAATGTCAAGGGTCCGCGTAAGGTTTAATAAAAAAAAAAAAATTGTGACACATTCTTACTAATATGGAAATAAAATAAAAAACAATGAATAATTGTTAGCAATTTTTATGTCCTAAGCAAAGTATAAATGTAGATAGATGCATTTTTATGCAAGTAATATGGTAGCCCCCGAAAACCACGCAAGAATCATCCGAGTATGGCTTCTTTCTTTTCCATGGATGGAAATATGACAGCACTTGGGTCACTCGAGCGTAGTTTTTCACTCAGAGTTCTTGGGAAAGGGTTTTTTTACTATGAAAGGGGGTCCGTGGGCAAAAAGAATTTGGGAAACTAATTTAAATGAACAGAATTCATTAATAAAGTAGTTTGTTTTTAAAAATCATATTGGCATTTATAGGGTCATTTAGGGCCATTTCGACATTATGGAGATCTCGACATTTTTAAGAAAATCTATTCGAAAAAGTTCTGCAATCTAGCTTCGCGAATGAAACTTCTCTATTGGAATAATCAGAGAGAGTAGTGTTGTGTTGTTAATCGAAACTCATGAAAAATCAATGTTTGAACAAGTAAATAAACATTAATTCTCGATTACATTAATTCTTTATAGTTTACAATACTTAAAGTATAATATTAGTATTGATAACGATAATAAATGTTAGCGATGGTTTCAATTTTGGGGGATTTACAAATGACTGTCTTGTGAGATCAGACGTTCAAGAATATGGCAAATCGGTCCGAGACAAATGCTGCCATCTGTTATAGAAATGTGTATTCGGGGAGATTTCGACAGTCAAATTCAATGCCGAGTTCTCCTTGATTTAATTCATGTCTGTAAAAATACATTATTTATTTATGTAGGAGCTTGCGCCTCTCTTGTGTATGTATATTTAATTAATTTATTAGTTAGGGAAGAACTCAACTCAGTACCTTAGTGATCTCGAAAATGGTGAACCCTAGTTTACATGCAACAAATGTTCATAGTTATAGGTTGGGAATGTAGTGTGATATTATTAGTAAGTATTTAGTCCGTATAATCTTTTGGTTGAACTAGTTTCTACTTAGAAAATCTATTGTTCTGAATTGCACTTGCTGGCATCTGTGGAGATCTCCCGTATTTAAGGGAGATTGTGGACTTTTCACTTATAGATTATTTATTATATTTTATTGTATTTTTTATTTTTTAAGGCAAACCAAATAGTCACAATGTGATATTAATATATGAATACATATTTTCTAAAAAAAATGATTAAATCTTTAAATGTTAAATGTTATACATTATTTTCCCTTTAGATGTTGCGATATTCTTAAAAGACTATATAGGTATATTAGTAAAAATAAGAGTACTAATAATATTTATAAAGGAATTTCGTAAAAACTCACTGAGTCCGCACTGGACGCTCGGACAGTGCAGTAGCTTGATAACGATTGCAGAAATAGCAATGTGTATTTTTTGAATAAATTTACAATAAAATATTAATATGTGATTTTATTTAGAAAATTCCCTTAGAATTAATAATATTAATATTAGTAAGAATTTTTATACACAAATAAGATAATATTTTCCAAAGACTCATTTAAATCATGGAAATGTTTTGGAAATTTATTGACATCAGATTATATAACTTCAATATCAATACAAGATAAATTATTGGTGGTATAATAAAGTGGATTTATTTTATTTTCTAAAAAAATATTATAAAATAAAAAATCTAAGCAAGTTTATTTATATATAATAGATAATTTACCTTACCTTGACTTAATTAATTAAAACTTCTTATGAAATCCAACATGTAATAGACTAAATTTGAAATGTTTCACAATAGGACAAACATAATTTGATACAAATTTGACAATGTAAAAGAAAATAATTTAAAAAAAATCTTTATTTATTTTATTCTTATAAATAAGAATGGTTTTTACAATTTTTTTATTAGTGTTTTATAAATATATTGTGTTATTTTATATACTTATTATAAATTCATATAATACATAGTAAAAAAAAAAAAATTATTTCTACCCAAGCATACCCAGAATATCTTGTAATGTAAGGGTGTTAAGTTTTTTATTGATCATAGTAGAAATAACATTAACAGCAGTAGCACTAATTTGCTCTTCCATTTCATTAATTTTCTGAGTACCAATATCATTAATTATATCATTGACCATTTGTCCAAAGTCACCGCCACCTTCCAATCCTCCGATATTTACATGAAGATTGCCTAATTTATATTCCAATTCCATTCGTGTAATATTTAGATAATTTCCAGGAATAGATCCGATATAGGCACTTGCGTTAAATGAAAATTCAGTAATATTGATTCTACAAAAGAAAAAGAAAAATAATTATTAAGTATTTTAATTGTTTTGTTGTTTTTAAAGAAAAACAAATTTCCATCTTTCAAGGAATATTTAAATTAAAAGAAATCAATTCACAAACTTTTAAAATGTACTTTATAATTATATCATATATTAAGTGCGTAACATATTAAATTTTTAAACATAAGAACAACAAATCAATTTTTATCAAATAAACTAATATTATAAGTTGATAAATAAATATTTGATATAAGACATTTTCAAATAATTGTGTAAAAATGAGCATATAATTAGATCCCTTGTTTCTTTAATGTATATATAAAACCTCTGAATTTTGATCACTCACTTGGATGAACTCTTTTCCCATATGGCTCAGCTAAAGAAATTTCCTTGAGGGACTTGAGGAACTTGAACCCGGGACTATTAGGTTTTAAGTAAATTGCCGAAGCAGTTCTGAAATGCGCTTTCCGGTATGGCCATCAGCTCGTTTTTCGATTCCGACTTGATCTCATCAATTATGACCAAACGCTTTCCTTTCATTGGTCTTTTCAGGAATAGGAAAAAGTCGCAGGGAGCCAAACCTTGTGAATATTGTGGTTGAGGCGGTTGATTACAGTGTTGATTTTGGCCAAAAATTCACGAACAAGCAATGATGTGTGAGCTGGTGCATTATCGTGATGAAGAATCCATGATTTGTTTTTCCAAAATCCCGATCGTTTGAGCTGTATTGCTCCACGAAAACGTTTCATAACTCCCTTGTAGTATTCCTTATTAACAGTACGACCTGTTGGTAAGAACTCATGATGCACCACAGCATTGTAATCGAAGAAAACAGTGAGCAAAACCTTAACATTTGATCGAACTTGGCGTGCGTAAAGCTCTTGTACCACTTATAAACATTTTTTTGAGAAAGAGTAGACTCGCCGAATGCCACAGTCAACATTTTAAGTGCGTTGGAGCACTTTATTCCATTTTTAACGCAAAATCTTTGATTCATGTTTTTTAAGTAAAAAATCCAAGAACATACAAAAAGGTGACTAACTTTTTCAATTGTCAAAATCAAACTACTAATCCAATATTGTTGATAATGTCAGCATATGAGAAAGATATGTGTACCAAAAATTCCGATAATCGAATGTACACATTCCGCGAAAATACAAAATTCACTTCTTTTGAACATACCTCGTATGTACATTAATACGTTTCAATATACAATATAATATTAAAGATAATTTTACTAATATTTTTATAAAATACATAATTTTGTTCCTTTTATTTAGATTATTAAACTCTCACTTCTACACAGCGGTTGCCTAATTTGCTCCTTAGAGAAGTTAGTATTTTATAATTGATATTACCATTCTATTTCTTATCCTTACAAGTCGTATACTTTTATTTATTAATATTTGATTAGTACTGTTCTTTTACGTTTTTTTAAATAATTATTTTAATTATTTTCAAATTTATCTATTAACTATGTGGTAATACTCGAAAGAAATATTAATTGACAGAGATGGAAAAAAACACAAATATAATAACATCTTTAAGCGAGGGGGAAATCCCTACAACTTATTTTGGTGTATCAATGTTTTCTTCAATGTTTTCAAACTTCTTTTTACTTTTTTATATTCTGCAATATTTTGCAAATGTAATATATATATATATATATATATTTCTTATTAAAGAATTTGTACTCACTCGAAAGGACCTTCTCCATAAACAGGCAAGGCTCCACCTAAATTTCCATTGGCTTTATAATTTCCTTTGGCATTTAATGATGGCAATGTCATATTAATAAAGAAGGCTATTGGGGCTATTGAAAGATGAACATAATCGACAATAAATTTGGAGAGATCAGTTACAGTGACATTATCCAAAGTTCCCACCAATCTAAAATCAAAAATTAATTTTATTATTAATATAAAAAATAAAAATGTATAATTATTGAGTAAATCGTATATATAATGCTTATTATCTATCTATCTATCTCTTTGGATCTGCGGAATTCTTGGAATTCTTGACCGCAGCATTCACATTTTTGGAAACCTTCCGAACTATCTTGCTATATCTCCATTCAACTCATATTTTCTTCTATTTCACAAGCCACTTATCTGTTTAATAACAGGTGTTACCAGATGCCAACTTCTAATTTAAATTATTTTCGATTGATACTATCATTCGTGATTATACGTAGAACATAAGTATTCAAATTTTTTTACATTTTCATATTCTCTTTTTTATTTAATAATTTTCACTTTATTTATATAATGACACATTATTCTTGGTAAAACAAACTTACCGAAATATTTAATTGTGTAATATATAATAAAATGAATTATTATCAATAAATGTATTTACACATTTTTTTAATGATGAATAATCAAGTCAGGTAACATTATATCAAAATATAATAAAAATAGATTAAAGTTTAATAAGATAAGAATGCATTATCAATTGATACGCATAGATACTGTTACGACTCATATAATTATGTTTAATTGATTTTTGAACTTACTGTACGAGTTCGATATCGATATTGAGATCAGCATGTTGGATGCTTAAGGGATCAAGGGGAGGCAAACCTAGCTTTTCATTAGGTTCTCCCATTCCTTGGCGAATTTCCTCAAGAAAATTTAAAATTTTTTCTTCATAAAAGTGAGGATTGATTGAATGAATTTTTTCAAGAATCGCTAAAAAAGACAATTATTTTAATTATTTATTTACAGTACATGGTTCACAGAGCCACCGCTCGGTACTTTAAAAAAATTATTTTTTATGGACTGAAAATATTGTTTTAAGATTATTAAGGGTTTGGCTGAGAAGATATTCATTATAAACGCCCTGAAAAATTAATTATACTACTGATATTGAATTTGATTATTTTATAATCTTACTTCTGTATCTATTAATACATAGAAAATATCAATTAATTTCTTTTTTTTTTGTAATTTTGGTATAAAACATTTTATAAGAATTTATTAAAAGTTCGGTGCTATTCACTCTATCCTCCTGTCTTCTTTCACAGAACCAACATGTCCATACATGTTCGATAGTGAATACAAAATTCTAGTAATTCACAAACAAATTTATTCTTATTGATCGATTATAGATTTTTTTATTTATAATAATCAAATATCATTTAAATTATTTGAAATAATTTAATGTAATAGTTCTCATTTTAATTATTATAATATAATTTAATATTATTAGATCAGATTTATTCAACAATTTATTTAGAAGAAGATATTCTTTAATTATGATTTTAAATGAAGAGCAAATAAAGAAAGAAATTCATTTTAAAATATAATAATTAGTGTATATTGACAATTTTCAAGATCAGAAAGACAGAAAGATAATCTGTATAATACCTATAATTTTTGTCAGACTAATAGAAAAATTTTACATTATATTATATAAATTTTTAACTACCACACCGTATTTGTACATAGAAAATATTAATACTTTAATTTAAGCTCCCTGCTGTTTGCCTCTTTAAAAAAAGAAATAATATTTATCTTTTTTTCATTTATAATTCTTCATATCTATTAATATAATAATAATAAACTTTATTTGCTTTTGCCAATTCGGCGTACAAATTGTACAATTTTTTTTGTTCACAAAATTACATATTAACAAATATAACGACTTAAAATAAATTAAAAAAACAGTAAATAATTATATATAATACATAATTTGATATAATGTGGGGATAATTTTTTTCCCCCTTTTACGTTCTCCCTCCCCTAATAACAAAAACAATAACAAAAGAAAAAAACAAAAAATCAAAAACAATAGCAAAAAAAAAAACACAAAAATCTAACGATCCATACTATTAATATGTTGCTAATTTTATTAATATTTTTTACCGATGATTTTCGTGATTTGATTCTAAAATATTATTAAAATAAATATTTTAAATTTTATTTCGAAATTAAATTAAAAACGAACTAAACATTTTAAAATATTTTAAATATAATAAAATTATTAATACAATATTAGGGCAACTCTCAAAGTGAAAGCGCTGATGTCGCCATTTTATTATTAAAATTCCTATTTTTCATTTAAGAAAATACTAATATAGTTGATTTTTCCCGAGGCTGAAACCAATAAAGATCGATTTTTCTTTATCAAAATTATCTATATGGTGTGAATTTCAAAAAAATCCTTAGAGCGGTTTAATATTTCAAAAATACAAATATATATACAATTTTTGCTATTATAATAAGATAAGATATATCATATGTATATCTGATTGATAATTAATTTTAATTTACTATATATATATAAGTATATAACCTATGCCCATTTATTAGGTTTCTCATATTTTTTTTAATAAATTGATTTTTTATAAATTGTATGAGGTTTGAATCCTCGTCATTAAGTTTCAATTAAATCAAGCCTATAAATCTGAGTTATGTTTGACCTCAAATATACATATATATATTTAAATATTTTTTCATATTTTTTTATATTTTTATACAATTTTGTTTACTTTATATTATATAAATGAATTTTTATTTAAAGAAATTAATAAATAATAATTATAATAAAAATAATATTATACAAGTTGAAATTTATATCTCCACTAGGACTACGTCATATATTCATTTTTTCTAAATAAATTTTTAATCGATATTATATTTAGCCCTATATACTAGTACATGTGTGTGTATATATATAATATTAAATAGTCTATCTTCCGTTTAGTGCCTTAATATAGAGAGAATAGTTATTTAAGTTTTTTATTATAACTGAATTTACAAGTACACTTCAGTAGATTTTATTAGAGTAATCAATTAATGAAAATAATATAAAAAAAAATAAATTAAAACAATAATTTACCCTTCTTTATAATTTGAGCCAGTATTTCTTTATCAATGATTCCATTATTATGTGCTGTCTTAATATCATCTCTTAACTTTTCAAAATTAGTTTGATGGTGATTTTGAGGCAATGCCGTAACAGCAGCCACCAAAACACAAAAGTAGAGAATGATCTTCATTCTAAAACAAATCAATATGAAAAAATCAAAAAAATAAATAAATAATTATGGTTAAAAAATGTGCAATGAAAAAGAAACACTCACCTGAATATGAGATAGCAATCCTTCTAACTGATTTACACAACACATGCTTTTATAACTTATCTTCCTGTGATAACAATGAAAATGCTATCTTTTCAATAAATGACCAAAAAAAAAACTTCTCAAGGACATACTGATAAATGTAATAACGCAAGATTTATTAAATATTTGAGAATTTTTAATTCAGTTAAAAAATATTTGTATATAGATCATTAAAGAAATTTTTGTTTTAAAGAGGTTTAAAAATTTTGATCCTATTAAACATTAAATGATAAAAAAATGACATTTAGTATAATTTCTCCTATACAATATTTTATTAATGGATTATATAATATATATATAAAAAGAATCTATTATAATATTATTTTCAAAATAGAACTTGTTAATTTTTATTTCAAAAAGAATTTATATTTAATTATTTTTTTTTTAAACTTTTTAAATTAAAATAATACTAATCTTAATAATAATAATTATGTACTTATTAAATAAAAATATCTTAGTTTTTAATTTTAATTACTATAATTATTAATAAATTTAATAATAAAAATAAATTAACTAGACACTAGTTGAAACATTTTCATGTATGTAAACTTAAAACGTCCCTAACAACTATAAAATTATTTTGATTTTTGGTTTTTTATTGTTTTAATTAATTAATTTTTTAATTTATTGGCCTTGTTTTTAATTTTTTTTCATTTTATCATCATTTTTGAACATATTTATAAAACTGCATTATAATATACTCACAATAAAGGCAGTAGAGAATTATACTAAGCCAATTTGATTATATAAATTTTATTTATATTTTTTATATCTATAGTTTTCTAAATAAAAATAATGATTACAAATTAAATTATTGTATAATAGTTTCACATTCTATTTTATTTACCGTATATCAAATAGGTTTTCAGTAGTTTATTTATTATTTAATTTTTTTTTATTATAAAAAACACAAATATGACATTTAATTTTATATATTATATTGAATGGGGAAATTTTCAAAATATTTTAATGGGTAAGTGTAAAAAAACATGTTATAATATTTAATTAAACTGTGACTAATATATATTTTACAACTAATGGAGAAATGTTATACGGTTAACGGCTGGGGCGTCCCCTGCAAGAGACGCACATTGTCAGCACCCGGGCGATGTGAGAAATGGGTTAGGGTTACCCACCTATGGACGAGGTGGGCTAAAGAAGATAGTCCAACATCCACATCCACATCAATATCAACATCGACATCATCACCGACACGAACATCGTCACATCGGTCAGCATCAGCATCATTGCCATCAACCTCACTCAAATCGTCCACATCTACATCAAAGTCGTCAACACCATCATCACCGTCATCAAGGTTGAGTACCAAAGACCGCGTGGGAGGCTAAAACCAGCTGGTCCTGCCGTATAACGGGAGATCTAATGGCATCTGATCTCTCTACAGACGACGCCAACAACAGATTTAGTTGGCGCCAATTAACGAGAAGAGCCGACCCCACACCCCGTGGGAAATAAGGCTAAGAAGAAGAAGAGTGACTAATATATATTTTTAATTTATTATTTCTAAATTTAATACACTTTTTACAAGATAGATTCAAAGATTTTGTTATAATATTAAGATATACCTAAGTGATTCGGGAGAATGTAGAAATCAGAGCTGTGGCTAAAGGCGACAACCCTGGACGCATGTCCAAAGTCTCCCCTTTTCGCTTTGTGCCTTTAGTGGATTGTAAATTTTGTATTTTGAGATATTATATATTTATATTCATTATTTAGTTTTATGATAAAATTGTTGTGGAACGTCAAATAGCCCGGAGAACCGGAAAAATTGATTAACGTTTGGAGAGGTGAAAACAAATCATGAACAATTTTCTATTAGAAATGGATTTGTTTGCATAAATTTAAAAATTCACTGTGAAACGTATGAAATATAATCATCTCAAAAATTGCCCATACAATCCCAACCCTTGAGGGAAGGTGGCTTCCAACTTTAAGAAATAAGAAGCGAACTAAGTAAAAGACAAATGAAATGCTCTTTCTTCAGTATCAAATGCGAAGTATCATTCTGGAGAAATAAATAAATAAATTTGAGATAAGAGGACAGGTAAATAAAATAAATCCGTGACTTTTTGAACCCATTTCTTAAATGAAATGACAACACAGCTCCTGTCGACAGGTAACTTCAGCTGACCTCTGTCGAAATTTGAACCCGCTTGGTCTTTTAGTTTTTGTTTGACATCCATTAATAGCAGACTACCTTGTGATTTGAGAAGAAAATGGAAAAAGTGAATTTCCATGAAAATCTATGAATTACTCCCTCATTCGCCCTATTCTCCGGATTTAACCCCGAGTGACTATTTCTTGTTTCCAAACGTGATGAAATGGCTCGGCGGAAAGAGATTTGACTCTAATGATTAAATCATCTCACAAACAAATCTATTTTGATATCCTCAACAAATCTTACTTTTTAAAAAGGATGAAAAAAATTGGAGAAACGTTGGGCTCAAAGGAGACTACTTTGAAAAATAAAATAATTTTTTATCCAAAAACCTGTGTTACATTCAAAAAGTCACGGACTATATATATATCAAATTTTGCCTTTCTAACTGCAATTTTTACTAGTAAAGTAAATATTTTTATCAATTCCAAACATTTTAATAAATTTTTGATTAAAGTTTTCCATTAAATTAATAATAAATATAAAAAAATTAGAATAATTCAAACAATTCTTAGTTTTTAATACAATAAAAATGTTTGAACTTTTAGTGGGCTCGTGTGCCTCTTGGTTTTTGAATCCATCTAAAATGAAAATTCCTGTCCATTATTCTGATCCTCAAATGTTATATGATTTGGACGCCAAATTAGGAATAATTTTTAGTTTTCTATCCGTGCTTCTTTTATCAAACCGTTTTGAAGAATGGCTTCCCAAAAGAAATGGCGTGTCAATTCTTTTCTCTATGACCAATATTTATATCTTTTGGGCTGGATTTGTTGTTTCAAGAATATCCTGGAGAATTTGCTGGCAATTACCATTGTAAGCTTGCCAATTATTTTGTTTTTATTTTATAACTATTTAACATTTATTTATATCTAATAATTTAGTATAAACAGAGATTCTTTACCATTTCCAAAAATATAAGTCATAAATTATAATTTATGTAATATTAGTAAAAAATGTTTTATTCCTAGTGAACATATTTTATAATTTATGAGAATTAAAAGAATAGGGAAAATTAAGATTTAAAATTTTAAGCATATGATCAAAAATATATTCTATATCTAAAACCATTTAAACATTAATTAATATATATTCCAATAAGATTGAAATAATAGTGGAATGATTCAAATTAATGAATTTTCACAAAAAAAGTAAAACCTTTAAATTTAAGATAAAATTAGATAAATATGAGTTCAAAAATCCTCAAATCTATGTATAAATAGTTTTTAAAATTAAGAAAAATAAAATAACATAAAATAAAAATAATAAATAGTTCATTACTCACCGACATATTAAGGAATGTAATCCAAAAAATTAGGATATATCGGATTATTATTGTTTTTATTGGTTATAGGTATTATTCGTAAAAAAACTCATTTAAGATTTTTCCAAAGAACTATACACTTATTTTTTCACATATATATTGCAAATAAAATGTTTGTTTATTCATATTTATATTGAAATATTGATTTCTTCAAGGAAAATAGATATTTTGTAGAAAAAGAGTATTGACAAGATCTTTCGAATTTGCATATAGATAATTGCAAGTGGGGTTTTCCTAAGTCGTATCTGGTGCATCTTAACAATTTTGTTAACTGAATTTAAAATTAAATATCTTAAGTCTTAAGTTGTATCGAGCAAAAGTATTACAATAGTATTGCTATTGTTACGACAAGGCTTGTTTTGTGGAGAGAACCGAGAAAAAAAGCATAATCCAGTACTCCAAATGTAAACACTGGGTGCATGATTTGTGTACAAAATCAAGAATTATGTTTGTCAAGACTGTTCGTAAATAATCGAATAAGTTAAGAAAAAAAATACTTGTATTTTTTAATGGTACTACTTAGGACACTTTAATTTCGTTTGTTTTGAATTTTTTTTTTAATAAACCATATTATTTTGAGTTTTTAATTTTTATTTCTTTCTTTACATTTCTCTTTTTATTCCAGATTTTTCTTAGGGGTATGACTAATTCGCAACCTAATATATAATCTCTGTGGCTCTACGGAATTAGAAAGTTCTTGGCCCAGCAATTACATTCCTGCAAGGCTCCATATCCTGAGCCACAACCATCCAACTCCCACCCTCACCTATCTCTCTCACGTCCCTTCTTAAATTGGTCACCCACCGCAACCTTGGTCTTCCAAGCAGACGTTTCCCAATCGGTCTTGCCACCAATATAATTTTCGCCATTCTTTTCACTCCCAAACCATCACAGTCTTCTCGAATTTATAACCTTAACTTTGTCTGGAGTCTGCAATTCCTCGTTTTGTAGTCTCCTATTTCCCGGTTTTCTTATCTTTTTTAGGCCTATAAATGCTGCGAAGAAACCTAAAAATCTACTCTCGTCTCCCAGAGTCATAGACCATGCCCCACACCCATATACAACCGGCAAAATAATTGTTTTATATATTTTAATTTTGATCCCCTTTGATAATAATTTTGACGAGATAAGCCCCTTTACTACATGATAACAGGTCATTTCTATTAGTCTAAAGAAAGGAACAACCCAATTTTAGTAATTTTTTAGCAAATTTAATTGAAATGATTCACATATATAATATACATATATTCTCAAAAATGGTGAGAGGAATATATATTTACGTAGATATAGATATAAAAAAAATTGTTCTATTTAATAGAATTACGCGTTTTCCTAATAAAATTTCTTCTAATCATTATAATCTTTTTAAAATCATCATCAAATGAACTTTTTAATATTACTTCTATTATTTTATCATATTAGTCCATTATCTATATTATAAAAAAATAATACTATTGATTTTATTTATGTACCTATTTATTTATTTTATTTATCAAGAAATAAAAAAAAATGCTTGATGTCTTTTGATGAGACATTCTATTTCCAATTTCTTAAATTGAGGCCGTTCGATATAAATTGGATATATAAAAGTAAATATTAAAAATGGAATGAATGATAGATATAAGTTAAGTAAACATCATTATCCATTAATAGAAGGAAAAATTGATTTAGAAAATGGAATATCTTTTATATATATTCTTTTTAAATATAAAAAAAGAGTTGATTTGTTTATTATTATAATTTATTTATTCATTTATTCTAATTTATTATTATCTATAATTTATTTTGCTTTATATATATATATATATATATATATATATATATATTTCTCACTCTATAATATGTTTATATAGCATTCGAGAGATTATCCCATCCTTGGGATTATAAATGGATTGGATTTTTATTATAATTAATATTTTGAAAATGGAGTTGATAATATTAAGATTTATATTGATAACAAAAAATAATTTTTCTCCTATATATTATTATTTATTATTATTATTTCATCTAGTAGTTGTTGTTATATCAAGGCATACGTTTCAAAATCTGTAACACTCAACCTTCTTCAGGAGAAATCAGTATATAATCACTATATATATATATATATATATATTAATATTTACTAAAATATCTCTAATAAAAAAATGCACAAATTCCTACTTGTATATCGCCTCCTAACAAACTCTAACACAAGATCAACACTCATTCAAATCAAAGAATATTAAACTTTTTATTTTAATTAAATATTTTTGAATAAATAATAGATATTGATTTCATTTTGTTTTGAGTCATTTCTTTTAATATCTTTGTTATTTCTTATGATTTCATTTTTGTTCAACCCCTAGGATTGTTTTGATTTATTTATATATATATAAATATATATATACCTGGTTCACCGAGCCACGGCTCGGTACTTTAAAAAAATATTCCTTATGAACTATGAATATTTAAGATTTATATTATTAGTACCGGGACCCCGAGCCTCGGCTCGGTACTTAAGTTAAAAAAAATGATTCATTATTATTGAATTTGGCTGGTAATATTAATACCTGAGACACCGAGCTATTGCTCGACCCTTTAAAAAATATTGATATACAATTTTTTAATAAAATCTCATATCAAAAAAGAAAATTTATTAAAAATTAAAAATAAAAAAATATAAACAAAAAGTTTAATGTATGGATATATGTGTTCATGCAATGAAAACAGATATCGGTATAACAAATATTTTTAATTTTATTTAATAATTATAATATAAATAATAAGATATAAGAAGCGGTGGCTTGATTGAATAAATGTGTTAAAATTTAAACAAATTCAAATATTCTTTTATATACAATTGTAATAATAAATAATAATGATTTGATAAAGGATATAACTTTAATTTGGGCGCCAAGATAATAAGGGTTGATAAAAATAAACTTTCACAAAATATTTGTATATTGTTAACGGGTTTAATAGAAAGAAAGAAAACAAAAATAAAGATAAATTTACCAAATATTTCAGAACATGGAACATATAAACATAAATTTAAGGATTGAGTACCATGCCCTATCTCATCAGCTCAATGGTTTCACAACGACTCCAACGACTGTCTATCATAGCGAGCCAAGGGCTGCTAAGATCTTTAGGGGAATCCCTTTTAGTTTGGGCGGGCTCCATCTGAGCAGCACCTCCTGGGAGCCAATTCCAGTGGATGAGTTCACCAGGTTTAAATATAATTACAAATAAAATAAATGGTCCGCCCGTTACACACACATATTATATACAATTTAATATTATTTTATATATATTTATATTATTGAATATATGTGTTAAAATTTAAACAAATTCAATTTTAAGAATATATATATATATATATATATATATATTAAAGAAAGAAATTGTTTTTAAAATATCCTAAATAATATGTAACAAT
The DNA here is from genome assembly GCA_963082975.1 of Labia minor. Lineage (NCBI taxonomy): Eukaryota > Metazoa > Arthropoda > Insecta > Dermaptera > Spongiphoridae > Labia > Labia minor. The sequence continues at coordinate 91,791,930 of OY720344.1, read as the reverse complement.
TTTCAAGATAGAAATTTATTACAATATTACTATTATTAAATGTTGCATCATTGCATCAATCTGATTAAAATGAATGGAACTTCGGGTACTCAATAATAATAAATAAATAATATTAATAAATATTAAATGATATTTTAGTGAAGAAATATTAAAAATTATAAAACTATCTAAAACTTAATTAATAAAATAAAATAAAAGAACAATGAATAAAAATGTGCAGCATCGTACACGTGGCGGAAGTGAAACTTCTTACAATCTAGAGAATAAGATAAATTTTAGTTGAGAGTGTGAGTGAGAGAGAAATAGAGAAAAATAAAGGGATCATTTCGAAAGACATATAACAGTATAAAATTTTCGTAACAAATATTCGCTTTATTATTATTATTATCTACTCTATCATCATATCTACATTGCCTGTACTATTGTCGGTTGGTGCTTCAATTGGTAATACTGATATTAATGGCTTGTGATAACTAAAATAAGATATATATGTTCGTGATTCGACATTTTCTATATAACGTGTAAAAACAGCATCTATTGTAGTTCCAGATTTTGTTGTTGATTCCTTGGGATCGTTATTTATAAGCAGACCAAATGTTTCTTGAAGAAAGTTGATCAACGGCAACGAATCATCAGATCCAAAATTTACATTAAAATCTCCCCCGAGAATTAGAGGGATTTTATCTTCGCCTCGTTCAAGTGCATTAGCACCTGTGTGGCTATAAACCAGTAGTGAACGGTGTATGAAATAAATAATATCGTCTAAATTTTGGTCGTTATTTTTTTTCGGCATAGTGAAATCTGTGGAGTAGAGAAAAGCAGTTTTAAATGCAATAATAATTTTAAATCGATTTAGTAGTGTTAAAGTAATGTTGAGATTCGGATAAATAACGTGAATGGTCATCGACGCACATAACTGTATGTGTTGGCGTGTGAATCGCCGGCCATGTTCACACACACAATTACATGCGTCGGTATGCGTGCACGCTGTATATTTGACTTGAGAATTTTAATTATTTCACGATATATATATATATATATATATAAATATCAATTTTTACTATCTCGCCAGAGATAGTATTGCGATCACGAAAATTTTCGATGTTGGGATTTTGATGTTTTTATACGTTTTGAAGGTTCCTGAATCATTTTCACTAAGGTTGAGAAAAATGTCTGTATGTGTGTGTGTGTGTGTGTGTGTGTGTGTGTGTGTGTGTGTGTGTGTGTGTGTGTGTGTGTGTGTGTGTGTGTGTGTGTGTGTGTGTATGTATGTAGGCAAGATTACGCAAAAACGGTTTGAGCTAGAATGATGAAATTTGGTACATGGACATTATTCAAAATTCATAGTTTTCTATCAACTTTTGAGAAATGTAGGTCAACCGGAAGAGGGTCATTACCTACAACGTTTTGATTTTTTTTCCTCTAAAGTGACCGTAAAAATAAAGATATATGTTTGATAATTTTTCACATGATTAATAATTGTATAAAACTGCTATATATAGAATTTCAGCTTGATTGATTCGCTAAAATTACCAGAATTAATTTTTTAACACTGCAAATCTCACGCGCCAACACGTAACGTGGTGCCATCAACAAAAAGCCAAACATGCGCTGATTTAATATTTATTATTTATTATTTATAATTTATAATTAATTAAATTTAATTTAAATATAATATATTATATTATTTAATCCAATTCTCAAATTGCGAGATAGTCGAGTGGAGACACTCCAGCTAATTATATATGACTTAACTAGCGCGCATGCGCGCCATGGACTTTGGACCTAGCGAGAGGGTATTAGAACGAAAGACAGCACAAAAGCAACACGCAGATAGCCTCTTTCTCAAAGACGAAAGACCGGACAAAAGAAAGACCCAGATAGCCTCTCTCTCAAGAACGAAACACCGCACAAAAGAGAGACGGAGATAGAGGCTATCTCATTCTCACTCGTTATATCTATATCTTTTTTCTCTCTTGCGTTTCGTAACGCGTTACGAAATTTCAATTTTTCAATTCACTCTCCATTCTCAACCAAATGTCAGGACGCCGCTAAAGAAGTTTCACTTCAATAAATATAAAATAGTAATTTATTAAAAAATAATAGATTAAAAAAAAAAAAAAATTATTTTCCGCCGGTTTCGATCCTGCGAAGTTGAATTGTCAGACAGTCGCTCTACCCAATAGACTAATAATACTTAGATGATGAAAACGACATTTTTTACTCTCTTAGCAAGACGTATGTTTTTTTGTTTTTGTTTTTGTTTTTTTTTTGAGAGAGATTAATAAATATCTATATATATTTTATTAAAAATAAATATTTTTAATTTTATTTCGAAATTAAATAATAAATTTTAAAATATTTTAAATAAAAAAAAATATTAATACAATTTCAGTTAAAAAATAAAAATGGATGCTAATTTTGACGTTTTCCATATATAATTTTTAATTAAGAAATTAATAATGAAAATGAATTTTTCAAGAGATGTGATCAATAAAACTCAATTTTTCTTTATAGATACTATATCTAGTGTAAATTTGAAAAAAATCGTTAAAGCGGTTTTTGAGAACCAATGGCTATATATATATACAATTTTAGCTAGCATAATAAGATAAGATTTAAAATAAATAAACGACAAACAATTTCCAATAATATAAAAGAACATAAATTAAAAAAAAATAGTCATAAAACATACAGTCCTTAAACGTACGTATTTAATACATCGAAGTACAGAAAAGTATGGCCTGTGGATATAACATATAATGTATATTTCGTAGTTTGATTATAAAATATTATTAAAATATATATTTTTAATTTTATTTTATTTATAATATTTTGTATTTAAGAAATCACTGTCCGTCCGGTGTTGCCCGGCGCCATTTTTTTTTATTATTAAAATTTCTATTTTAAATTAAGAAAAAACTAATTGAGATGATTTTTCCCGAGGGTGAAAACAATACAGATCGATTTTTCTCTATAAATATTATCTATGGTTTGATTTTCAAAAATAATCCTTCGATTGGTTAAATATTTAAAAAATACAAATATACATATATACTAGCAAAATTTGTATATATATATATATATATATATATATATATTATTCAGGAAAATCGACAAAGATTGTGTCTCTAAGAGAATTATAGAAAAATAATTGAATTAAATTATTTTTTAGTTTATATATACTTAAATTTTTTGTTGTCTTTTTTTTTACTTTCCCGCATACCTCGTATAAGGGAAGTATTGGAATCGTCAAAAATTTCGACTTCGAGATTTCAATAGATCTTGACGTTTTAGAACTCCCTGAGTCCGGAAATACCATTTTTCGAATTATGTCTGTGTGTGTGTGTGTATGTAATGTTTGTCTGTGATTAAATTTACTCAGAAACTAATCAAGCTAGGACTTCGAAATTTGGTACACCGATATTATTCACAGTTTGTAGATTTCTATCAAAATTTCGTCAAAATCGGTTAACCAGAAGTGGTACTTTACCTACACTGGTTGCGTTTACCTTTCAAGTAAAGTACCAGTTTGCTTCGAGATATTTGCTTCATATTTTGTATATTTTTATTGAGGCTCTAGGAATTTTCTTACCTATATATTAACCATTTGTTTGTTTTTTATTTCAATGCATTAAATATTATTTTTATTTTCCCAATAATTAGTTACAAGTTCCTATTAAGGAAATCAATAAATTGTTGGTGACATTAAATATTATATTTTAAATTTTTTAAGGTGATTGAAACCTTCATCATCAAGTTCAGTAGTTTAGCATTTCCCATGAGTTACTTCCTCACACTTATTATATTATTTTATTTTATTATATTGTGATTTTTTTATATTTCTTTCGATCTTATAAGTATAAATATAATGAATAAAAATCACAATTTCCTAAATTATTTCTTATTTACTATTATTTATTTATTTATTTGATCATATTTAAGGGCCAAGTATTCTATTTATATGGCTTTTGGAATTCATTTGTGCCTTCTTATTTTGGTAATTTTTATTCATTGTATACGGATTATTTATGAAAGATATAAAATTAAAAGAATTAAGAAATTAAGAAGAATATCAATAGATTTCATCCGCCAATTAAGATACAATGAGGTATTTATTTATTTCATACAGTCGTCAATACACAAAATATTAAAAAATATAATTTAAAAAATATTTTTTTTTTGAGTTGGTGGGAGCTAAGTCTAAGTTTCTATTTTTCTTTTCAAATTGAAAATTTTTTTTTTATATAATAATATATTTTTACAATTTTACAATCCTGAAATTATTTATTTTATAATATATTAGAAAAATTATTGTTTTATGTAATATAATTATTTATATTAATTAAATTCTAATGCTACAGACTAAGTAAGTAATTAAATTTTTCTCATTTCAATTTTAACCCATTTAAATTTAAAATATTAGATAGTTTATTATTATTATTAGAGAATAAATATTTGATATGTATTTCTAAAAATAAAGAAATATATTTTAAAATTTATGTTTATCAAATTGAATTAGAAGATATTTCAAAACAAATATTAACCTTTCTTTAGAAATTATTATAATAAAAGTAATTTATTTTTGAATTAAACTTAAAAAAAAAAATTTTAATTATTAATATTTTGATTTTGTATTTTAGAAAATTCCTATTTGCCAAATTAGATTAGGCAATAAAGCTTGTGCCACAAATAAATGTTAACTTCAGTAAATATGGTAATTTTTTTAATTTCATTTATTTATTTGCTTTATTTCTTTTTTAGTATTTTTAGTATTTTTTATAAACATCATCATTATTGAAATTAATTATATATATAATAACTTTTAGATATATATAAATGATTATATTATATTATTAGGTAATTAAATTATTCAGTGGTAGGAATGATTTACATAAATAAATTAATTTAATTATTTTTTTTTTGTAGAGTTTTGATTGAAAAAACCGCTAAGGGAAGTTTTCATGATCGGTGGCGCCTCAACACGAATTTTCCCGATCGGGATGTGAACTAGAAGATCGATCGAGAAGTCGAAGCCCTCCATAAGACCGTCGTCGGCTCCTTTCGAGGATGAAGATCCGTAAAAAAAACTACAACAACCTCGTCAGGAAGTTTTTTTATTTATTTCTTGTTGTTGTTGATTGTTACCGCTACCAACAAAGTGAAGCAGCAACAGCTTGGGAAGAGTGTCCGCGTGGACCGGCAGATGCTGGCGAGCGGCCGTCCAATCGATGGTCGCCAAGGCCGCTGCTCATCAATACACTGCAGAACACGGCAATCATTAGGGCCGATGGAGCCTCGGCCACCAGACATTAGAGGAGGAGGCGAAGGAGAATGGGTGGCTCTTTTTTTCTTTTTCTTTTTTTCCAGGAATCATCAGGACAAAGAAACGGGAAAAGAACCATACGGAGATCATCACAGGACAACCAACCACGTCCCTCCTCAATTTCCACCCACCCTACCCTATTCAACCCCTAAACAACAAATAGAATAAAAAAAAATAAAGAAAACAAGATCTCAAATAAAATATTTCAAATATTCCGATGAACTTTATAATATAAAATCAATAAATTTATTATGAAAAAATAAATCAATTAAATTATAAAAGGGATTTGTGTATAAAAATTTAAACGCAAAAAAATTCAAGTGTTTTTCAGATAATTAAATATTATCTATCAAAATGATTAGTGAAAAATTCTTATTGAATAAAATGATTAATTACAGAATAATTAAATGCATATTTTTAATTTTTACTATCTCGCCAGAGATAGTATTGCGATCACGAAAATTTTCGATGTTGAGATTTTGATGTTTTTATACGTTTTGAAGGTTCCTGAATCATTTTCACTAAGGTTGAGAAAAATGTCTGTGTGTGTGTGTGTGTGTGTGTGTGTATGTGTGTGTGTATGTATGTAGGCAAGATTACGCAAAAACGGTTTGAGCTAGAATGATGAAATTTGGTACATGGACATTATTCAAAATTCATAGTTTTCTATCAACTTTTGAGAAATGTAGCTCAACCGGAAGAGGGTCATTACCTACAACGTTTTGATTTTTTTTCCTCTAAAGTGACCGTAAAAATAAAGATATATGTTTGATAATTTTTCACATGATTAATAATTGTATAAAACTGCTATATATAGAATTTCAGCTTGATTGATTCGCTGAAATTACCAGAATTAATTTTTTAACACTGCAAATCTCACGCGCCAACACGTGACGTGGTGCCATCAACAAAAAGCCAAACATGCGCTGGTTTAATATTTATTATTTATTATTTATAATTTATAATTAATTAAATTTAATTTAAATATAATATATTATGTTATTTAATCCAATTCAAATTGCGAGATAGTCGAGTGGAGACACTCCAGCTTATTAATTATTATTATCAATATTTTTGTCATCAAAAAAAAAATAATCAAGTGAATTTATAATTTATATATATATAATATTATATTTGATGGTATCAAATGACCTAAACATTCCATTGGCGATGGTATATTTTTTCAACAATCCATTTAGTAACTTAATCCTTGAGTTAAAGTTGAAGTACCTTTTGCATCCGGTTCATGAGGTAGATTGAGCGACAAAATTAGTACCAAGAAAACTTGGTTTTCTATTCAGTTGGAAGTGATATTTTACACCCACTCAAAACTTCTAACAATTAGCAAAGCCTGAATTTACCTAAATCTCTTGAGAGATGCTTTCAAGCATTATCATGTCAACCGAAATGTAAATCACAAACAAGTCTAAAAGTGAACTGAAACTTCGAGTGCCCTTTTCCTCAAGTCTTTCATTTTACTATATTTAATATTATACAATTTAAAGTGGTGTTCTAAGAATATTTTTAAATTAAGGAGAGAATAATATAGAAACTACCTGGTTCACGGAGCCGCGACTCGGAACTTTAAAATAATTATTTCTTATGAACTATGAATATTTAAGATTAATATTATTATTTAAAATAAATAAACTACAAAATATATGAAACAATTTGAAATAAATCAAAAAAAAGTCATAAAACATACATCCCTTAAATGTACGTATTAATTAAATACATCACATAAATTACCTTGGGATATTTAATGACGTGCCACAAGTTTATAAAAACAATAGAAGAAAAAACATGACAACGTTAGAAAGGATCAAAGAGTAGACAATAAGGATCATCTATTTTAAAGAAAGAAATATTACACTAAACACTTCTAACGAATAAAATAAAGAATATTTTCAATATTGGACTCATGAATAAATTCTAATTAAGATAAATTCTATAAATTATCTGAAAAGTTCAAAAAAGAAGATATATATTTATTGAAAATTTACCCGCATAGAGAAGTGATTTTAGATTAAAATTGTAAAAGGGAATTTTACTTACTTCTTAAAATAAGTTGACCTGTGGCCAGGTCCGAACCGACCGACGGTTTGAAGTAAATTAATTTCCAGCTACAGAAACAATTTCAAATAATTTTAATATATCTATTAATATAATAAAAAACAGATATGGATACATAAATAATAAATATAAACATTTTTAATTTTATTTTATTTATAATATATATGCAAGACCAGGCTGTGACGTCATGAATGACTGGATGACGTCATATAATTTTAAATCAAGAAAAAACTAATAAATATGATTTTTCTCGAGGATAAAACCAATACAAAGTGCATGATTCGTGGTGAAATATAAAAAAATCTCCTCATGTGAAATTTGGTGTGAAAATAACCCTTCCCTTCCTATCGTCGATCGCTAATACTACCACTTCCAGTTTCCGGATTTGCACCAAAAGTTGATCATTTCATCCCACTGATGCATTAAGTAAATATTCCAAATTTCATCAAAATCCATTGAGCCGTTCAGGCTGTACACATCTATACGGACGGACGGACGAACGGACGGACGGACAGACATCATGCTAAAAATACTTTTTTCTGTTAAGAAAATGCATGATTCGTGGAGATATGTAAAAATCTCCACATGTGAAATTTGGTGTGAAAACAATACCTCCCTTACTATCGTCGGTCGGTAAAAATTAAACATTCATAAGTAAATATAAAATTATCATTATTTTAAATATAATTGAATTTTAAATAAGTTTAATAAGTATAATGATATTAAACAAAAATTATAATATATTTTTATTTCAATATTTCAACATTGCTATCTTCAAATGGATTACATCATATGAGATCAGACTATCACAAATTAATATTATATATATATATATATATATATATATTAATGTTTATTAACTTATATAGCGTCAAATACTTAATGGCTTCAATCTTAAGAGACAATTCAAAAAATGTTTTAATTTTAAATTTTGTAGAACAAAATTATAAAATAATTATGAATATTTGAAAAAAGTTCACTATTTTTATATTCAATTTATTAAAAGTCTATTAAAATAATAGATATTAAAATTTATTTTGACCAAAATAGTATCTTAGTGATTATTGACCTGGTTCGTCGAACTCTTGAGCGAGTCCTCAAAACTCACCAAATTCACTTTAAGATTCAGATTAAATAATTAAATTCTCATCATGTTAAGACCGACTGTAGATTCAAAAGTCAATAATATTTTAAAAAACAAGTATATTTTGCTTTTTTTAGAATTATAATTAAATAAAAACTATAAATTATATATGGATGTGTCATAATAAATATTAATGTTGCATTTCACTCCCTCTCTTTTTTGATTCTGATATCACTTTAGATTATTTATTATTACTAATTTAGACTGTGGTAGGTTAATAAATGCAAATTCTGATTACATAAATATTACCATAGATACACCAACGACAGAGAATATCAGAATGTGACCATCTATCAAAATCTTAATTTTTGAACAAAAATTTTGAACTAAAAATAAAAATTAAAATAATAAAAATAAATTTTAAATAAAATAATAAAAATAAATTTTAAAAAATTTATATGAAAAAAATCTATAATGTAATTTTTCTTTAAAAATTCTTTCTTTTTCGATATCACATAAAATTATTATCAGATAATATTTCTATTTGTCGATGAGTGAATTTGATAAGGCTAAAGTGGATTCATTAAAAATAAAAAAAAAAAGAAAGAATTGTCAGTTTTGTTGTTTTAATATTGCCCATTAGAAATTTAATAACAAGATACTGATGTTAGATAAAATTCAACAGTTAAAGAACAAATAATCAACATTTGCTATCTTGTTTCTTCATTATTTTCATTATTGATAAATCATTGATAAAATTGAACAAAGCTCTTAAAGAAATACTAAATTTATATGTATAGTGTCATGATACCGATTATCCAATGACCAAGTAGGTGTAAAATAAAAATAACCTACTTATAGACTACTATACTACTTATATTACAATCTATAAAAATGTAAATTTGAAAAATTCTAAAAAAATAAGATATATCAAATAAATAATTTAATCAAAGATTAGATTTTAAAATATCTTAAAAAATCAATTTCACAATTTTCATTATATTACTATATAAATTTAATTTTCAAATATTTTAAATATGATTTGATTTTTACTATCACGCCAGAAAATTTTCGATGTTGAGATTTTGATGTTTTAATACGTTTTGAAGGTCCCTGAGTCATTTTCACTAAGGTTGAGAAAAATGTCTCTCTGTATGTATGTGTGTGTGTGTATATGAAGATAAGATTAAGCAAAAGCGGTTTGAGCTAGAATAATGAAATTTGTTACAGGGACATTATTCAAAATTCGTAGTTTTCTATCAACTTTTGTATCTCATCCGGAAGAGGATCATTACCTACCACGTTTTCATTATTTTTTCATCTAAACTGATCGTAAAAATAAAGGTATAATATATGTTTGATGGTTTTTCACATAATTAAAAATTGTATATAAAACTGATATATATAGAATTTGCTGAAAGTCATGTCGTGGTGCCATCAACCAAGAGCCAAACACGCACTGGTTTAAAAAATATTATTTAATGATTTTAATTTATAATTTAATTAATTAAATTTAATTTAAATATAATATATGTTATTTAATCCAATTCAAATTGCGATATAGTCTAATGGAGACACTCCAGATTTTTCTTTTTGTAAATCAGATCGTATAAATAAATGAATTACAGCATATACATTTATCTCTCTTTAGAAGATTTAAGTTCTTTTAAGCTATGCTAAACATTTTATTTTTTATTTAGAAAACCAGTCAGGTTTAGCAGTAGCTCTATTGTAGATTACATCATCCTATTATTTTTTAATCTTCAATAATTATTTAAATATGATAAGCGTTTAAATTAAAATAGATCACAAGTCAGCAATCAACCAGCAGGAAAAGAAGAGAAGGTTTAGAAATGAAATTCTAAAATTTCTTTTTCCAACCAATTCGTCAACGTTTCGGTTTCGTATCGGGTCCATCCTCAAGACGTTGGTTTTGTTATTTTTTGCATGGAGGGCATATGCATTTGTACATGTACTCTGACAGAAAACAAGAGAGTTTAGCGCAGCAATTTTCTCAAAAGATTTAATATATAAATCAAAATTAAAGAAATTAATTTTTAAAACATTAAAAACATAAACAGTCAATCAAAAATTAATTTCTTTAACTTTTATTCATATTTTAATGCTTATATATTAAGACACTGTGATAGCTATATGGCGTTATCTTTTTTCGTTATTATAAATAAACCGCCGGCCCTTTGGTTGAAAAAGAAATTAAAGAGCTTCATTTCTAAAATATCTGTTTTTCTGCTGGATGTCCGCGCTGACATACTTACATTATAATACATTATACATTTTCTAACAAATCAAAATCATTATAAAACTGTTTAAATTAATTTTATAAAAATTACTAAAGTTTAGTTTTGATAAAAGAATTATTGTATTTAAGGTTGGGTCATATTATATAATAATATTAATAATATAAAAGAAAATTTAATTTAACCTCTATAAACCAGTGAATGGGAGAAATTAATAAAAACTATAGGTATTTATAATTAGATTGGGAAAGAAAAAAAAAGTTAAATATCTAATTCAAATTACATTCATCCGTGAGTCTCTTAACGCTAAAAATTTAATGCTAATTATAATAAAATAAGGGAAAATGATGATTATTAATTCAGTAGTGAAAGGTGAAAACACACACAATCACATGGAAATAAATCATACAACTTTTTGACAATACTTTACAAAAACATCTCTTAATAGTCTGAATAACTGAATCACAAACTATAGTTATTTCTATAGTTATAAAATAATTAAAAGGATCAGTGAGGTTAATCTTGTAATTATTCTTTGAAAATAAAAATTAAATATTTTATTTTGTTTCTCTAACCGGATTATCCTGAAATTAGAAATGTAAACAATTTTATAACTAACAAAAAACAAGGTTTATAATCGGTGTTATCATGGCACTGCATAACCACTTTATTACAATGAGCATAATTACAATATATTATATTTCATCAATTATACAATACTATATATAACTACTATAAATTATATTCACCCAAATATAACAAATTTATTATACCTAAAGAACTTAAATGTAAATGATGATAATTAATAGAGTGGGATAAAAAATAGAATAACCACTTTTTATTAAATCATGTAAAATTGGAAATAAACCGTGACATATCAATTTTGTTAAAAAAAATTGGTTTGATGAAATTTTTAATCTTTAAATCGAATAGTAAAATTATTAATTAAAAATAAAATGGAAATAAAAAATATGAAAAAAAAACAATAACCAGGTATATAGATACTCCTAATCAATTGGTGTGATAATTGATTAATTAAAACCTTTCAATTCCATTAAAAATAAAGATTTTTTTATTGTTGTTGATAATAATTATATTTTTAAAGAGAAAAAAAATCCCTTTCACTTTTTAGTGAGAAAGTAAAGTAAAGAATTCTTAGCAGGTACTTAACTAGAACAATCAACGGCAGAAGCTAAGTTTGAAAAGAAAAAAAAAAGCAAATGGCCAATGCCTGGGCTCAACGGACTGACCCCTCAAGGAAATTAAGTGATGAACCTCAAGAATATCAATTGGAAATTTAACTGCTTCTTTTCATCTGTGTTCATAAAATGGCGGATTGCTGAAAAATAGCTGATAACAATTTATGCAAAAAAAAAAATCTCCCAAGAATCATTTAATTTTTTTTTTTTAAATTTTATTAAAAATATTTCAGAATTAAACATCTGGGAATGCGCAAGCTTGCATTGCCAAAACGAACTTAACTTCGGATTAATTTAAGTTATAAATAAGTCAAGATTAAATATAAATATTATTGAATAAAATTATTTATTTTAAATTTGTAGTATAAATTAAATTACAAAAAATGTTTATATTTAAAAATGTATTTTATTATTTTAAAAAACAATGTCGATAGATAAAATTTTATAATTATTAGAATTTAATGATATTTATATAATTTATAATAAATTTCAATTTATTTACATATTTAATTGAATATTTACAAAAAAATTTGATTAATATAAATTTTAAAATTTTTAACTTTGGACGCCATTTTGAATATTAAAAATTTCGACTTTGGACGCCATTTTGACCATGTTCCCGAGGGGGTATCAAAAAATGAAAGGCACTTTACACTACTACTTTTCGATGCTCTTTCCGAATCTGAAGTCAGAATTTCAAATTTTTGAGTTTGATGTCGGACAGAACGACAGACTGAACGATTTTATAAACTCACTTAAGTTCGTTGAAAATCGATGAAATTATTTTATTCTAAAAACAATAAAAAATTAGATTCTTACCCAAAATATAAGTATATCTCTTATTTCGAAAATACCTTAAATTAAGAATAAAAAAAAATTCGTATTTTTGCTAATCAGGTATTATTTAAAAAAAATATATTGTTTAATAATCTACATTATTAGATATTTAGATATATCATATTTTTCAATTAAATAGGAAATTAAATATTTTTTTTATATTTAAAATATATATTATCTATAAAATATTTACAATGAAATCAATTGGTTAATTATAAACTAAATTAAATTATTTCAAATTCTATATTTATTTATTAAGAAGTTATTTTCTTTTGTGCGCTTTAATGTTTTCATTTTCTAAATAATTATTATATAATTATTAATAATATAATATTTTATATATATAGATACATACTAAATATTCAATTAACATATAAATAAATAAACAAACAAGATTAATAAATTTGATTATACTTTCTATTTGATACAAAAATAACATCATAATATTAAAACATTAATAATCTGTCGAATAAGTGGCGTTTGGAGATATAATAAAACAAGATCTGGCTTTTGAATATCTATGCAAAGAAATTGCCTATAAAAACGGTTGCGGCCTAAGTAGGGTAAAAGTGAATATGATCAGTAGAACGGATCGTCTCAACCTTTATCTTGATTTTCTTGATTAGAGGTTTTTATGTTGATTTTATCCACACAGTAAAAAAAATAATTATTTTAAAATTTAATTTTTATATTCTTCTATAATAATTTTGATGGTTAAGGTCTCGTCGTTATCTAATTAATTAATTATAATTATTTTAATTTTTAATGAAATCCAAATTAAAAATAAGAATGAAAATTATGTAAATATTTATTTAATATAGGAAACTCAAACAACTCCATTTGAACTACATGAGGAATTCATGAAATATTTTTTTTCTGTTTCAATTTCAAAAATTCTTGTTGAGAAGGGAATATAATTTCAAATTAAATTTATTCACCAACCAAAGCCCAAATCCCACTGCCGCACACTAGTAATAAATGTAAATTCATATGTTTATGTTTATTATTATTATTTGTTGGTTTTGTTTTGTTTTGTTTTGTTTTTTTTTAATTAATTATACTAACACTTCTCACATCTCTTAATCATTAGTCAGTATTTTTTTTCCTATGCCAAAATGTATACGGATCATTTAATATTTTTTCCCTTTATCCGAAATCATTTTTATTCTCTTCGCCAGGCTTCTAAATTTGCACCTGCATTGATGGTAGTTTACTATTCACGGCTGACATTTGCTCCAAATACTGTATTAATGTCACATGCTTTAAATATTCAAATGGTATACACATCGATAATATTGTGATGAAAAAATCTTTCCAGGACACAGTGCTTTTAATATGTATATGATATATGTATTATATATTTATGTACTCAGAATATATACATACATGTTGTCTCATTTAATTGAAATATCAAATATTTACTATTATTAAAGATAGAATTATTATATTTTATTAAAGATAGTACTATTATATTTTTAATTGATTATATTTCGATCAATAAATTCATTAAAATTTAATTTTGGAAAGTGATTTTAAATTATCTTTAAATTATAGAACTATGATAATTTCACTATCTACTCATGTACTAGCCGTCTTTATGTTAGGATCATTCATTTGCAACCTTCCAGGGAGAACTCGATCACAAATTGGAGACATCAAAATTTATAAATAATAATTTTTAAATTAAAAATTATATATATATATATATATTATAAAAATGCATTAGTTGTTAAATAGATATATTTAAATATATATGATAAATTTATTTTCACGTGTTTGTATGAGATTTCAGTCTCGGGTGTGATAGAGCCAGAAGTATTTTAGTGTCAGTGCTAGTGCTTAGGAATCCTCAGATCTTCAGAACGCGCGCGCGCATTAAGTCAAAGAATTCAACCAAAAATCTCAACATTTACTTTTAGTCACATAGACTAAGGCCCAGAATCCCAAAAATTCTCTATTAAAAAAATTAACTTGGAATGAGGGACAAAACGTTAATAATTTTCCTTATATAAGTATACACCAATACTTTAATGTCGATACTATAAATAACATTTTTTGAAATCTCTAATAACTAATTTATGACGGTCTCTGTCTGCCTCATGTATTAAATTCGAAGATAGTAATGCTGAAATATTAAAAAATATATATTAAGTTTTACTTATTAAATTTATTTTTTAATTAATAGGTATATTAAATATTAATTAAATAAGATTAAGGTTTATTCTAATTTATGATATAGTAAAAAAATCATTTTAAATTTTTTATAAAACGAAGCATTTAATTTGTAATTTAATAAAATAATTTTTTATTTCTAATTAATCCAAATAAAGAAACAAGTCCCCGCTAATAATATTTTCTTGTATAATTTATGTTTAATTTATTTTTGGATTTGGAAAAATGCCCATTTATTCAGACATCGGGTTATAAAATAAAATAAAGCAAAAGCTATATAAAGAAGATAAGAAGGAATGGTTAAAGTGTCAAGTTTTCACCAGAGAAGAAAAACCAGGAGTAGGAAGTAGAGAAATCATGAACTCACGTGAGGACATAAATCCTAAATTAAAAATATCTCCAATTAATAAATATTTTTCTTTTATATTATTATTATTTATTTATATTTAATATTATCTTAGAAAAAATAAATCAAACCACATTTATAAAATTATATAAAATATTTAAAACCTCTTATATATATTCATTCGGTTCATAGGTTTTAATTTAAAAGAAAAAAAAGAAAAAAAAAATTGAATATATTATTTGGCATAAAATCTGGACTTGGCCTTTTCATTAACGACCATTGGTCCGATCTCCAACAATGATAAGCAACGTACTTTAAGAACCACCATCTAAAGATTTTTATCAAAACACCAGAGTTTATGGTCTAATTTGAATAATTGCAAAATAATAGATAGAATTGGTAACAAAATATATTCTCATTTATCTTCTCCAATCTTTCAACCACCACACAAAACAAATTCACTATTCTAAATATAGTGAATACAATAAATAATTATAAATATATATATATACTTAAGTATGCTCAGAAAAATAAAAATTACTTAAAATGTATATTGAGAAAATAAAAAAGTGAACAAATATTTTAAAAAATATGAGTTGTGGCCAGGTCCAGAACCGACCGACGATTTGAAATAAATTAATTTCCAAACAACAATATATATATGGTATATATATTATATATACAGGGTCCGCCATGTAACATTTTTTTTTAAAATGCAATAAAACAAAAAGGGTTGGATGAATTTTCAAATTTATTTTTTCATAGTGAAGTATAGACCTTCCGATTATTTATGAAATACTATTTCATTCAAATGGCTGCCTCGGCTAGCCTTGCAGTACGCCATACGGTCGGTCCAATTTTTGAGTACATTTGTGATAGTATACGGCTCTATTTTAACTATGGCTGCACGAATGTTGTCCTTCAAAGCCTGAATTGTCTCTGATCTGTCTGCATAACATTTGTCTTTGACGGCTCCTCACAAATAATAGTCAAATCGCAGCTCCAAGACGGCCAAACGACATCAGAATTTCTGCTGATAATTCGGACTCCGAAGAGAGTGCGCAAAAGATCGATTGTAAGTTTAGCTGAGTGCCGTCTTGTTGGAACCAAATGTTGTCCAAGTCTTCCTTCTCAAGTTTCGGGAACAACCAATCAGAAATCATGGCGCGATAGCGGTCGCCATTAACCGTAATGGCGGCTCCTGCCTCATTTTCAAAGAAAAATGGCCCAATGATGCCACCAGACCAAAATCCGCACCAAACCGTCACTCTCTGAGGATGTATTGTCTTCTCTCTGATAATGTGTTGGTTTTCCGTCCCCCAGAATTTTGTTTGTTGATGTATCCGCCAATATGGAAAGGCCAGCCGAGGCAGCCATTTGAATGAAATAGTATTTCATAAATAATCGGAAGGTCTATACTTCACTATGAAAAAATAAATTTGACAATTCATCCATCCCTTTTTGTTTTATTGCATTTTAAAAAAAAAATGTTACATGGCGGACCCTGTATATAAAATATTAAAAAAAAATTTTAAAACTTGAATTAAAATGACTAAATTATATTATCTTGGTTTTTATTTTTAGTTTAATTACTCAATTATTAATTACTACTATATTTTAAGTGAAATATTTTCTGACAATGAATATAAAATTAATACTTTGGCCTTGGTTCTCAAAGCTTGAAGGGGACTTGGGAAAAGCGGGAATTACACTTGATGAATTTTGGTTAACGTGCTCCACTTAAGATAAAATAAAAGCATAACGGGGTTTTCAAAAAAAATATATAAACTTAAAACTAGTCGAAAGTGAACTGAAGAAAGGAAACAACAACATGGAGAACAAATGCGACAATATTGGGCAGACTTCAAAGCTAAAGGAAAAAGACATTTGAAATAACATGGTCCTTAGATGGCTTAAAAAAAATATGCCCCAAAATGTCATTTGATTATATTTTAATAGGGCGATGACAAATATCATAATAAATTATGTCAAGATGAATCATATTATTTAATCCTCATTTTATCATCTGGATAAAAATAAATTCTAGAAAGAATAAATATCTTATTATATCAATATAATGACGCAGACATTTTTTATTTGAATTTTCTCTTTCTATTTACAATAGAAATGATCACAAAGCAAAAAAAAAGTTAAATTATCATAAATAAGATAAAATTGAGTAAGTAAATAACATTTATAATGTGTAAAATATTTTAATATGAAATATGATTGTAAATATAAATACATTTCATTAAAATTACAGTTATTAAATATATACCTAATAAGATAAAAAAATTCAATGTTAAATTATAAAACATAATCAATTTGAAATTGGTTTAAATATTATTATAATGGCTAAAGCAAATAATGAATATTTTATTTTTATTTTTAAAAATATTTAAAAAAATTTCATAGATTGTATATTGTTTCAACGTTTTGTTAGCTAATAAAAATATATATTAATTTCCAATCTGGGAAAAAAAAAATTTAAAATCGAATTAGTTATATAATTTTTATTCTTTTTTTAAAAGATTTTAATGTATATATATATATTACTAACTACAAGGTAATAAATAATAATTTAATAATAAAATCGTTCACACCTTTAATTGATTATATATATTGCACAGTTGGATGAGTTTAAAAATTTATCTAACCTCTATTTATATATAAATTCTATTAATTAGGGTTTTAAAATGTTAGGATGTGATGGACGGTAAAAGTGGGTCGAATTCGTGAGGATTTTTTTTTAAGGGGAAATTATAAGAAACATGACAAAGGACATATTGGGTAGAAAAAATGTGAGGGAAATGGGAGAATTTAGAAATTGGATGGAGGTGGATAAGACAAGAAATGTGTTTTCTGCAGTTTTTAGTTCTAAAGCACATAGACAGACAAACTACTATTAATAATAATAAACTTGATTTGATTATGGCTTGATATTATGAGGTTTAATTTATAGTATTCATTTCTCCAAATTAGATATCTACTGAGGGAGTGGGCTGGGTAAAATAGTATATATGGCTGGTCATATAGAATATTGATTTTAATTGATAATAATTCTCAACATTTAGATATCTTGTAATTGGCGATGTCAATTCTTCCTCTTCGTTTATTCTTGAAAATTTTAAGATAAATTCTTCTCTTTATGTGTTTATCTGTGTCTTTTTTTTAAATAAACGTTGCAAGAGGTTGGATGAATTTTGTTCGAGTTAGTAAATGCTCGTTGAAAACAAAAATCAATACTATAAAAAGAGAGCGAAATTAATTAATTATTAGCAAACGGGTACGAGTGGATGGAGACTACCCAATAAATAAAAAAAAAAATGCCGAATCCCTTAGAGGAAAATCCATCAAATATTGATTCTGTTGACGGATGACATTCATTAAAAAGGTAGGCCGAATATTTCATTAGTTTTTCTACAAATTTTTTAAATCCAAATTCATAGAAAAAGAATGATTGATGTTTTCGTTGGTTATTTGTTTATTAGATGTAGGTATTATGGAATAATGTTGGTAATCATGTTTTTATTGTTTTGTTATAATCGAATTCTAGGAAATTAACAATTTTAGTGGAAATCCGATTTGTGTCATTGAATGGAAACTTGGATTTTAGACAAAAACTAAGATTAACATTGAATGAAAGGCCAATCCTTTGAAATTAAGGGTTAACTTTATATTGAATCAAAAATGACTGGAAATTATTTAATTATAATATTTAGCTATAATAATTCAACATTCTAAATAATAATAATAAATTTTAATTCAAGTAATTTTAATTTTCTTACTCCACCTACACAAATCTAAAAAAAAATTAAAGACGATGTTATATGTATTTATAAGAAATTAATTTATTAAAATTATTATTAACTCCTTTTTACTATCTCGTCAGAGATAGTATTGCGATCACGAAAATTTTCGATGTCGAGATTTTGAATTTTTTTAAACATTACGAAGTTTCCTGAGTCATTTTCACTAAGGTTGAAAAACATGTCTGTGTATGTGTGTGTCTCTGTGTGTATATGTGTGTATGTAGATAAGATTACGCAAAAACGGTTTGACGTAGAATCATGAAATTTGGTACACGGGCATTATTCAAAATTCGTAGTTTTCTATCAACTTTTGAGAACTGTACCTAATCCGGAAGTGGGTCATTACTTACCACGATTTAATTTTCTTTCCTCTAAACTCACCGTAAAAATATATATATATATTTGAAAGTTTTTCATATGATTAACAATTGTATAAAACTGCAATATATAGAATTTCAGCTTGATTGAATCGCTGAAAGAACCGGAATTAAATTTTTAACATTGCTAATCACGCGCCAGCACGTGATGTGGTCCCATCAACAAAGACCCAAACACGCACTAATTTAATAAATATTATTTATTAATTTTAATTTATAATTAAATTAAATTAAATATAATTAATTTAAATATAATATATGTTAATTAATCCTTACTTTTTTCAAATAAATTGAAATTTTAATATATATTTTGAATAAAAAATGACTGGAAATTATTTAATTATAATATTTAGCTATAATACTTCAAAATTCTTAATAATAATAATAAATTTTAATTATAGGATTTCAAATAATAATGTATGTACATACAATTATACAATTAATGTATGAATTGTCAATGTATAATTGATATATAATTTTTATAAATTGTAATAAAATTGGCTGATAAATTAAACATTCCAAAAAACAACCATAAATATTAAAAGAGTTTTTACTATTATTTTAATGCTAACTCATAATCAAACAATAATAGACTGACTTTATCATAAATTTATGAAAAGTTCAATACAAATTTAAAATTTATTAATATTATCTGATCTATATATGTATATCCTTTTTCTTTAATATTATTTTTATGTCAAATGAACAATAAATATCTATAAGTTATCTTAAAATATTACAAAAAATAAATAAAAAGTCAAAATATGTTATGTAAAAAAAAAGCTGGTCACTGCAAATTTTTTATATTTTTATAAAAAATTTTATAATTTTTATATTTAAAACATTCTGAGTAAACTTTCACATAAAATTTTGATAAGTTGAAAAGTCAATTTTTAATGAAAATATTTTGAAATAAAAAGTTATATAATGAAATTTAAAGTATTTTCTTTAAAGCTAACGGATAATAATTGTTCTGGCGTTAAGCCTAACAGTATGGCATTTTAAAGATTCAAAATTTGGGTATGGTACACCTTGGAACAAGTTTAAATGGTCCACCTTGGAATACAAGTATATGTCAAGCTAACTTCTATTTTACAAAAATATATTTAATCTTCGTAACCTTTATTTATTTATTAGTTCTAATTTCTTCTTTTAGGAAATTATTAGGATTAATAATGACGAGTATTACTCGTAAAAAAATATATCAAAAAAATTCGTTGTAAATAAAATTAATTAATTTTAAATAGTTTTATCATTTTATTCCTTATAATTTACCAATTTAAATATTGTTTTTGAAAATCAATTCCATGTAAAGTGCAATTCATTTATTTATCTTTTTACATTTAAATTCAACTCTCTCTCTCTCTGTCCCAGATTATAAAACTTTGTAGAACACACAAATCTATCAAATATTTTTTAAAATATTTTTATTATGGATTGAAAGTTATATAATTATATTGAGAAAGGTTCAACGTACACTAGGTAAAATTTTGACAATAATTCATCAATATAAAAAAAATTAGAATAAAAAGTTATCATAAAGTAAGTCACTCTCCTCTAATTAAAAAAAAATGTTTAAAAATGAACTAAAAACGTTATTTAAATAAAATATAATTAAAAACAGAGCAGGAAAATGGGTATTTTTGAAATCTACCTTAGATATGATACAGTAAGACATAATTTATAGAAATTCGTTGAGCTTTTTGGAAATTTTTTTTTCTACTGTATTTTCAGGGGAGAAAGAGAGAAACAAAGGCAATCATACAAAAATAAATTACCTAACTTCTTGAATACATTCACCAAATATACATAGTTCTATAGTTAAAAAAATATTTCAATTGACTAACGAGGTACTTAAATATTCTTCTTCTTCTTTTAATGCTGCCATATGGCGTCCGCGACTATTTGTTTATATCTCTCTCTGTCGTGCACTGCGCGTAGGACTTGTGCTGTTGTCAGATGAAGCCAATTCTTGATGTTATCCATCCATGTTGTTTTCCTTCTGCCAGGTCGTTTCTTTCCTTCTATTTTTCCTTCTAAGGCGATTTGTAACAGGTTGTATTTGCCGTTGTTTCTTGCCACATGTCCCAAGTAGTTACATTTTCTTTCCTTGATGATTTTGAGCAACTCTTGACCAGTGTGCATGTCATTCAGGACTTGGGTGTTAGTTATCCTGTCTGTCCAAGAGATTCTTAGCATCCGCCTGTATAGCCACATTTCAAAGGCTTGGAGCTTTTTCGTTGTTGTTGCGGTAAGTGTCCACGCTTCAACTCCATATAATAGTATTGGCCAGATGTAACATTTTAATGTTCTTAATTTGAGCTTGTTGTTTAAGCTCTTATCAGTTAAGAATGACTTCCATTTTATGAACGCCGTTCTAGCTTGCTCGATACGGTTTTTGATTTCCAGCTCGTGATTCAGTTGTTCGCTAATTATTACACCAAGATATCTGAATTGCTGTACTTGTTCCAGTTTCTCGTTATATAGTTTTATTGTGATTTTGCTTGGTGTTCGGCTTATCTTCATCACTTTTGTTTTCTTTTTGTTTATTTTTAGCCCCCAATTTTGGCTTTCAGTGTTGATCTCATTCAGTATGCTCTGTAGATCTTGTTCTGAATCGGCTATTAGTGCCGTATCGTCTGCATATCGTAGATTGTTGATATAGTGTCCATTCACTCGGATACCAATGTTCTTCTCAGCCAGGGTATTGTCGAAAATCATTTCCGAGTAGATGTTAAATAGAATAGGTGATAATGGACAGCCTTGTCTGACGCCTTTTTTGATTGGGATTGCATCAGTCATGTCATTGTCATATTTGAGTCTTGCAGTTTGATTCCAGTAGAGAGTTGTGATGAAGTTGATATCTTTGCTTTCCAGTCCGATTTTTCTGAGTTGGTCAGCTAATTTATCATGTTTCACTGAATCAAATGCTTTCTCATAGTCAATGAAGCATATGTATACTTCTTTTTGATGTTCGTAGCAGCGTTGCAGCAGCATTTGTAGGCAGAATATTGCTTCTCTTGTTCCTAATCCTTTACAAAAACCAAATTGTGTGTTCCCTGTCACATTTTCGCATTTACACCTTATTCTCTGCTCTATTACCTTGAGGAAAACTTTTAACATATGGCTCATCAGACTGATCAATCTATAGTCTTCACATCTTCGGTTGGTTGCTTTTTTTGGTATGGTTACGAAGATTGATTGTAGCCAATCGGATGGAATTTCACCGGTATCATAAATTTGATTGAACCAATTGGTTATTTTCTTGATGTTGTTATAGTCCAGTTGTTTCCATAGTTCTACGGGTATCTGGTCTGGACCACAGGCTTTACCTGATTTTGCTATTCGTATAGCATATTCTACTTCAGATGGTAGAATGTAAAGGTTGTCGTCCCGTTGGTGTTGCCTCATTTCCGGTTGTGTCCTGTTGTCATCGAACATTTTGTGTATATAATTTGTCCATGTGTCCAGTTTGTCTTGTTTGTTTAATATGGGCTGATTAGTATCGGTGTATAAGGTTGGAATAGGAGCTTGCCTGTAGATGTTTCCCATTTCCTTGAGCTTCTTGTGCAGGTTGAAGTTATCATTTTTCTTGATTAGTACTTCGACTTCTGCACATTGCTCTTCCAACCATTTTTCTTTCGCTTTCCGTATTTCTTGCTTGATCTTTTGCTGCATTTCCTTATACTTCTCCCTGTTATTGTTCTTGAACGATCTCCGTTCTTCCATTAGTTGTAGTATATGCTGGGTCATCCATCTTTTCTTCTTTTTTGTCGTTTGGTATCCAATCAGATTTTCCATTGTTGTTCTGGTACATTGTTTTATTGATTGCCAAAAAGATTGCACATTTGTTGTTGTTGCGTCGATTGATCTTATTTCGGTGTTTAGGTGAAGCTGCACTTCTTGTTTGTTGGTGTTGTTCTTCAGCTTCTCCATATCTATTCGTCGTGAGCTCATTCTTTTTAGTGATCGTAGTTTGAGACGCAGTGTTGCTGTCACAGGGTTGTGATCGGATGAAACGTCTGTCCCAGGATATGTTTTTGCATTGAATATACTTGACTTATATCTGGTGTTGATTAGTATATAATCGATTTGGTTCCTAACGATGTTGGTGCCTGTGTCTTGTGGTGAGGTCCAGGTGTATAGACGTCTAGGTGGTAATTTGAACCAGGTATTGGCTATGGTGAATTTCTCTTCCTGACAGAACTGAATAAGTCTTTCTCCTCGTTCATTCCTCGTCCCCAAGCCATGTTCGCCTATTATGTTTTCTAATTTTCCCTGACCCACTTTGGCATTGAAGTCGCCGAGGATGATGGTGATGTCTTGCTTCCTCAGCGTTTTTAAAGACGCTTTTAACCGTCCATAAAATGATTCGATTTCTTGATCGTCTTTGTCGGTTGTTGGGGCATATACCTGTAGCACATTCAGGTTGATCTTGTTGCCTGCCAGTTGTAATAGTGCTATTCGTTCAGACACCGGTGTGAAGTTGACAATCTTATTGGCCAATGTTTTATGCACGACAAGTGCAATGCCGTATGTTTGTTTAACATTATCCTCTCCCCCAGAACAAAAAACAAGATGGTCGTTAGATTTAAACTTTTTTGTTCCAGGCCACTTGGTTTCGCTGATTCCGAGTATTTTGATATTTAAACGACTCATTTCCTGGATTACGTTTGTTAGTTTTCCTGACTGTAGCAGGCTCCTGACGTTCCATGTTACAATTTTGAGAGATTTCTTTGAAGCAAGCTCGGAGATTCTTAGCACCCCTGTCCCATTTAAGGGACGCCGATACTCGGGGCCGTGGTTAATTTTGCTTGCTATCATTGAAGTTTTCAAGGGAAGAATAATCCAAGTAGTTTCCCGTTGCTTTCTTGGATCACACTTTATTTATAGGTCGCGTGGAGACCTGCCCAAGAGAAGAGAGAGTAAACAGTAAGAAATGAAAAAACCCCTAGCCCTCGCAAACCTAATAGCATCGGGGTCGGAAGAAACAAGAGTTGGCCAAGTGAGGCCAGATAGGAAAGATAAAAGAAAGATATCTAGTACAAGTAAGTGGAAGTAATACTAGATATGGCACGGGACCTCATGGTTGCCAAACCATATGCTCACTAGTTATGAGCCCCTCAGGGAAATATTCTTAAAAAATATAAAAAGAAATAATTTATTTCCTAATCCGATTAATCTGAAATTATAATTTTGAATTTATGAAATAAAAAAAGTTGAATAGTAAATTAAAACAAATATTAGAAGTAAAAAATAAATAATTAAAAAAAATTAAGTTACAGTGTTTTATTTATAAATGCGCTAATAACTAGAAAATAATTTTTCTCTTAGCCTCAATAAGTATATTCTTCTTCATGATGGGGTTGTACAATGATCTGCCGCCTTAGCACTTCAACAACAATGGTCTAGATCAGTGATTCTCAACCTGGGCGATCTACATCTTAAAGGGGGCGATTATTTGACTAAACGATTTTGGGGGGCGATAAGTTATTTTTGGGGGGCGAAATCATTTTCAACTCTAAAAAAAGGTAAGATGATTTTGCGAACAGGCTTTTTAAACATTTCCTCTTTTTTCAATTTTTTTTCAATATGGTTCTAAAAAAAAGGTGAGATGATTTTGCAATCAGGTTCTGAAACTCGATTTTTCAATATGGCTCTAAGTATCACTTAGTGTACCTACCTTATATTAGGGATTATCATGCAATTTTTATCTGTAAAAAATTATAGGGGGGCGAATTAAGAAGCGGGTCTTACAAAGGGGGCATTTGGTCCAAAAAGGTTGAGAAACACTGGTCTAGATACTATGAATAAAGAGTTAATTAGTTAATTTTTTTTCTAGGGATCTCTCATTGCATTTAAATTAAAAATGTGACAAAATTAAATGGCAAGCCTTTTATTTGAAATTTATTTTTTTTCTAGTTTATTTTATTATTATTATTTATTTTAGTAAATAAATTTTTAAGGTTTTAAGTTTTATTTGTATATACTTGGAGATTATAAATGATATTTAATGATGGGTTAAAATATATTAATTAAATTATTAATTAATTAAGAAAATGAAAACTTTATTTCATATTCATGTATTGTCATCCAAATCTGAAAAGTGTGCAAAGTTTTAGTTCGATTGTTCAACTGCAACTGTGTTAAAAATGAGTTACTAGATTTGAACAATACGGAAGGACAACAAAGCAAGTTAAATATAAAATTGTAATATTTATTCATAAATAAAATCTCTTTTAGTGTATCTTTTAAGTATTAATGATACGGTATGTATATACAACTTTATTTTCTTTTTTCTAATTTGGCAATTTCTAAAAATTATATTTTGATTTTAAATTGTTGTTACATTTAAATAGTTTCAATTTCTATAAGGAATACATCTAATCTTATTATGGTAGCTATAATTGTATATATATAGGTATATATATAAATGGGTTCTCAGAAACCGCTCGATCGATTTTTTTGAAATTCACACCATAAATAGTATTTATAAAGAAAAATCGAGTTTTATTGATCATATCTTTGTGAAAAATCATCTTCATTAGTTTTTCTTTAATTTAAATCACAAGTGACTTCACAGCCAGCGCCTGTAAGATATATCTATTCTTAAAAGAAAATTAAAAATATTTATATTATATCCATATTTATTTTTTAATATTTATTAATAGATACATTTAAATTATTTGAAATTGTTTCACAACGTTTAGAAGATTCAATTTCGTCATTCAGCGCCTCCGCAAATAATCTGTACAATTTTGAGTCTATATCGTCAAAATTTCCTGACAGAAAGACTTAATTTCTGTGGTTATTGAATATATATCGAAAAAATAGAGGTATGTAATTTCATTGAAATCGGCTCAGCCAATTTTGACTCTATAACATCAAATTTCTAGAAAGATAGTCATGAAAAATTCTAAAGTCACTCTAGATTCTAGAGGTCATGAAACGCGAAGATATGCAAAAATTTTAAATTCACAGAACTGTGCAGAGAAAAACCTTTTTATCTATATTTACATATAAATAAATCATATTTACGAAAATATATATATTTTATATCAACAGGTCTACTTTACAGTCTTTCAGTGCATTAATACATACGTTTAAGGAGTATATGTTTTAATAGTCATTTAAGTTCTTTTAAATTATTGGAACAGTGGCTCGGTGAACCAGGTATTATTATTGAGGACCCCAATTCCACTCATATTAATCAGATTGATGCAATGATGTTACATTTGTAGGGTTGGTGGCTTCGATAGTGAAGCAGATGTATTAAAAAATATCGTTTTTGTTGAAAAGTGTAGCAAAAAATATATCGTTTTTATTGAAAAGTGTAGCAAAAAATATATCATTTTTGTTTAGAAATATATACACAGAAAAAAATAAACGTCTTGGAAATCTTCGGTTCTTCGTTCTTTGGATATGTTCTTCTTAACGTCTTGAATCACAACGGACAACTGCTCCAACTGCCAACTGCCCAACTGCTACTGCCCCGGCTAGCCTGCTTCACGGCCTTTTATACTCTGCTGGTGACGTCTAAGCAGAGTGGTGGGGGCTCTCGACGACCAATCGCGTGTTAGGCACTGAACGAAGACCCAATAGATGGCTCGCTTATTATTGCCAATCGTAGGCTTCTAAGAGGGGGTAGCGAGGTTTTAAATATATGTCCCAGCTCAACATGAATTTGCTTAGTCGCTCCGAGAACATCTTCATGAGAAAATAAATAAATTTCATTTTTTCAGATCCTATACATTTAATAATTGTATATCAATATTTTTTAAAGGGTTGAGCGTTATATAATATTTATATATATGAAATTAAAAGTAAAAATTATAGAAATTAAAATAATTTTCATTTGTTTACTTCATTCATACTACTCCCACATTCCGATTTGTAAAACAAATAAAAACATATATAAAAACAAAAATAAAAAACGAAAAAGAAAAAACAAATACAAATTATAATAAAAGATAATAAATAAAATCCAGAGAGAAGGATAATTTATATTTTATTTAATTTTATTATTATATAAATAACAGGAAATAATGAATCTTTTCAAAAACAAGTTCGTATAAAACAAAAAAATGATTAAAAACATCTGATCTCGAAAAAGTATATTTTTTTTTGTTTTAAAATAAAATGTAAAAAAAAATAGAAATTTACTTGGTTTATTTATTTAAATAGAAGTTAGATAATCTAACTCAACAAGCGGGGCGGAAAGTTTTCCGAACTCGCTAAGAAACCGTACGTAAGGCGGAATTATATATACTATATATATATAAACAACTCTAAATTAGATATTCATGAGATGCTTAAAAAAAATGAAATGAAAACAATTACTTTTCTCTCTTATTTCAATATTTTTTTTTCTTCCTAGCCTTATTGAAAATTGTACTAGGAATAATAATTGTTTGCATATTATTTAGATTTCTAATGGCTGGTTTATTCTATTGAACTCCCTTTTGATGCAATCCAATTATAATATACATATACATATAAATTTTCTATGTAAGTACTTTGATAGTCAAATGTATGTTATTCCGGATTGATACATTGTTAATTGAAATGGATATTTATTTTTATTATAAAATTTACTCTATTTTGATTTAATATGTGTTAAAGAGAACCAATTTTATTAATATATACAATATATTCAAATCTATTTCTATTTATATAATAATATTTATTATAATTAATTTAGAAATAATAATTATAAATTTAAATCAATTGACAATAAAAATCATTAAATATATTTCAACTACTCTGTATGTCTTATGTGACATCATCAGTCTTAAGATGGCAATGAAAAATTTAAATTATATAATTTATATTTATATTTATTATTATTATGTATATATGTATATCAAATTAATATTCAATTCAATTTTAAATTATAATTTAATTTTCAAAAAATTTGATAATTATATATGTGTATAAATGATTTCGAGAAGAGTTTAAAGCGAGGTTACAATCGGGAAGCGCCTGTTATCATGCAGTAAAGGGCTTATCTCGTCAAAATTATTATCAAAGGGGATAGAAATTAAAATATATAAAACAATTATTTTACCGGTATGGGTATGAGGCATGGTATATGACCTTAGGTGACGAGAATAGATTTAGAGTATTTGAGAATAGGATTCTGCGAAGCATTTGTGGGCCAAAGAAAGATGAGGTCACCGGGGAATGGCGAAGATTGCATAACGAGGAATTGCATGACCTCTATGCATCTCCATATATAATTAGGATTATAAAATCGAGAAAGCTAAGGTGGGCAAAGCTTGTGACTAGAATGGGAGAGGAAAGAATGGCGAAAAATATATTGGGGTGTGAAACGCCCATTTGGAAGACCAAGGACACTTAGTAGGAAGGGAGGTGAGAGAGATGGGAGAGGGTTGTGGCTGGATACTTGGAGAAGTGTGGTTGCTGCGGCCAAGAACTTTCGAGCTCGGAAGAGCCACAGAGAAAGATAGATAGATATAAATGATTATTTTTTAAGTAAGTAAAATTCCCTTTTCAAAATTACAACTTATGTACAAACACGCTTCAAGATGATTTTTATAGTATACTTAATAATTTTTTTTTTTATAAATCAACTAGTTTTTTTTAAAATAATAATAATAAAAAAAAATATGTGAGTTATTTAGAGCCTAAATTCTACATATTTAAATTTTTTAATATTTCGGATTGATTTTTTTCTTTGTTTTTTCTATTTTTATTCATTTTAAATACAATTTTTTATTATTTTTTGTTTTTTGACTTTATGTAACACATGAATTTAAAATATATATTTAAAACAATTATTATTACTCATGATCATTTTATTTTATCAATTATTACTTTTAAGTTTAAATTTATTATTAAAGAAACAATGTTCAACATTGCCTAATTTTATTCATCAATTAATACTATTTTAACCTCGAGTTTTTATATTCAACAAATATTTCTAAAGCATGTTTATCTAATAATGGTCAGCCAAGAAACAAGTTCAAATTGCTTTTGAAAATGTAGTCCATTAAATTTTTATATTTTTGACAATAAAATATGTAATGGTTTTCAATTAAAACTTTTATTGTGTATGCCATTTTATATATATGATGTTAAATATAATAAAAATATTATTTTTAGATTGAGGATAGACAGTGAATTGTCAATAAACTGTAATACTATTGTTTTAGAAGAGAAAGTTATTAATTTTCCGTTCAACTTTTATAATGACCATATCCCTACCTCCCCCCTAAATCACACACACCACAAAATATCAAATTTTAGTTAGTATGATGTTATTTTTTCACATGTTATAATGTTCAACTCTATGCAAGTTAAATGTTTTAACTCAAGATTTAAAAGTAATTTAATATTTTAAAAATTATATTTATTTAATTTATCTATAATATATTTATATAGTTTTAATAGGAAATAAATATTTTAATATATTAAATAAAATTAAAATATATTTAGACCTACAACTTCTTATTCAATGATCATAAACCTTTTAAAATTTATGAATTACCTATTTAATTTCTCCAGCAGGCACGGCAGGTAAATTTTTATGATTACTGTTTATATTACAACCCAGAATGATTAAAACTTGACAAATTGGAATGAAAAAGAAAAAAAAAATTGTTCTTATTTCTTTACATCTTAAGTAAGTAATATCCGAAACATAAATTTCCAAGTGTATACGTTAGTACTCTTCCTCTAGAGTTATTAAAAGTATGTTCTCTGGCGTAATTTCATTTATGACCTAGTTGAATATTGCCTGAGTGCTATTGGCTGCCATTCTTAATTAAGATAAAGACCTAATGCTGTTTGGAGATGAGAAGAAAATGCCGACAGCACATAAATCATAAAGTTATAAATTCACGTTTCTTCTCCTAATTGTTATTCAACACTCCGCCTGGTTCTTATACATACATACATACACGTATAATCAAAAATGCGAGTGCAAAATCGAATCCTTGCTTTTTTCGATTTATATATTAAAATCTTATTTATTTTTAAATAAATATTTTAGGGATAAAATTAATATGAGTAAAAATAATGTAGGCCATCTTAATTTTTAATAATTACTTTTTAAGTATTATTATTTAATAAAAATGTTCTTTTAAATTAGAATATTACCTAAGCATACTACATATCTCAAAACTCGGTAACTAATGTATTTAAGTTCAGGATGTAGACAGCGGAAGAGCAAAAATAAGCCAATACTTAAAACATATTTAAAAAAACAATGATTAAAGACTGCAGAGTAGTACCAAGATTTTAGTATTTATAAAATAAGATCTTGTAGTATTTTTTAAAGCATTTATCTAAAAATAAAACTAATAATAATAATTATTATAAATAATAAGATATTATTGAATAAAATATCAATATATTATCACATATAAAAAACGGAGTATATATATAATACTTTTTTCATTAGGTAGTCCGAACAAGCAATTCTTAAACTATAACAACACTAAAACAACATCAAAAATGATAAACAATATTCATATTATTTATTCAATTTTAATTATTAAAAATGACAAATGAAATAAATTTACCCCACAGGAGCGAGGGGGAGGGAGGAGGATTTTTTTATCTAATGGTTGCAGCATATTTTTATTAATTATTATTTATTATTAATATTAATAGGTACTTGCATTTTGATCTACGACATCTATTGGTTACGATGCAAAGTGTCAATGCAAACAAACTAACCTAACTATTAAATTTGATAGTTTTGACATTTCTCTACATAAAATAACTGTTTCCATTTACTATTATTGAGTTATTCAGTGTATATAGGCGCTAATCATGGAACGCTCATAATTGGATTCTAGACATTGATTACTTTTATTGTTTGATTTGAGGAAATCTGCTGCTGAAAAGCCCCTCAAACATTTTTAGAAATTTCTGGCGATCCTGCTCTGTCACAAATGATCGGAATACATCCAAGCATCTATTATCATTATTTATTTTTTTCTTAGTTTAAAATTCATTATTTTGTATAATCTTTCACTAAGTAAAGAAAAAAATGTGATACTACCATTCTAAGTTTTAAATAGTAATACCTTATTTTTTTGATATTTTAATAATGAAATTTAAAAAATAAAATTATTAATAATTATAAATATTTTTTTTAATTATTCTTGAAAAAAAAATTATCAAAAATTCAAAATACTTGAAATGAATTTCCGATCTCTGAATCGTCTATTCCACACTTATTAAAACCTGATATCTAGATAATATTAATCATTAAAATTATAATAGTTATGAGAAAATTTCAATTTTTTCTAAAAATGTCTCAATCCATATAAGAAAAGAAAATCTAATATGAGACGGTTGAAATAATAGATACTAGAAGAAACTAGTATGACTTGTCTTCCACTCTCTTCTTGTTGATATATTCCAGGTATTATCATCGAAATCCTAGATAATTCCACATTTTCACAAGTAAGAAGTCACCGACTCGATGAGATGGTGTAAATTTCTTCTCCAAGGTAATCCAGCCTCCCCAAAGGGACCTCTGTATATCAACGGCACCCGCAACAGCCAAACATAAATCAAGATGGCGGCAGGTGCACTATTTGGGGCTTAACGAACGCCTTCCACTGAATTAGTTTTATTTATTATTTTATTGCACTTGCGTGCCCGTCTGCTGATTATGGCCTATATTTTACTGACTGAGGACAAAAGAATTGACCTTAGAATTTTATAAGTACCTACTTACCATTTATAAGGTCCGCGACTAGTAAATGTAAGGAATATATATATGTTCCTCTCTAAAATTAAGGGTAATATGACTCACAATCAGTTACAAATAGTGAAATAATCAGCATTTAGTTTTTATCACCAATTAAATTGTTTTATTTAACAAAATTATTACCTTGTAATGATATAGTAGGTACAATAAAGTGAATAGAATTTTTATATGAATTTAATAAGGGGAGATAAATATTAAAATAAATAGAAAGTCTTAATTAAAATCAAATTATTAAATCACTGAATTTAAAAAAAAAAATGAACAAAATAATGATGAACTTTAAATTATATAAATAAAACTTAAAATTGTAAAAGTAATTATTTTTTTTCTTCAATTTTTATCAATAGTATATTTATATATTTTTGTTGTATTAATCTTTTTAAATGATAAAAATTAAAATTAAAATAAAATGATTATAATATTATTACTGTATTAATCTTATATAAGAAAGATAACTAAATTATTTAAATTAACTAAGAAAAAATAAGAATTTTATTAATTTTTTGAAATATTAAATATAAAAAAACTGAATAAATTAATTTATTTATTACTATTATGTTATATTTTTTTTATTCTATTGATATTATTTTTATATTATTATTATTGTCTATTAGTCAGAAACATTAAAAATTCTGATCAATTAAAACCTCAAATTTATTTTAAAATATTACTAGAATATAAATAATTTTATTTAAAATGTAATGATGACAAACCAAGAGAATTAATTAAATAATTAATTTTATATAAAAAAAAATAAAACAGTCATTTATATAAGTTTTATTAATTATCGTATAATCAATAATTATAAATATTTATAAAAATTCTACTATTATATATTTTCATTTAATTTGAATAATAAATTAAAAATGAAATGAGCTCTTGCGATAAAATGACAAACTAAACTAACATTGTAATTTTTAAAAAATCATCTAATTACTAGGTTGATATTGTTTCTAATTTTTGATTTAATAATGAATTAATTTTCGAATGAAATTTATAATAAATCATATTAATTATTCTTTGTTCTCAGCTGAGGACGGTATATTTTTTTCATTTTATTTAGATTGATTATCGATTCACTTGGATGTTCTGTTTGTTTCAAGTGCATCTAATCCGTAAATAAGCATTTCTGGGGAGGAGAGGATAGAAGAGGGTGGTCGCAAAAATAGAAAAATAACGATCGTGACTGAAAAAAAGCAAAAAAAAAAAAAAAAAACCTAACCATATGAATAGTAAATTCAAGTTTGTTTTCTTATCTGCTGGAAATTTTTATTAATAATCACTTTATATATCATCATCATTGGTTGACATTAAAATAAAAAAAATACTTGTAATACTCTAAGACTTTTGTAGTATCTACTTATATACCATAAAAATATGTTCTTTAAAAAAATATATTTTCATTCGAATAAAATTTATTTAATATCTTAACTTTATAATATAATATTGAGACCTTATTTATAGGCAACCAACCTAACAGAGAAGTGAGTTTGGTAGAAAATATTCCATTAAATTAAAAGTTAATATATTCTTATTACTTATTTCAAATTAATTGATAAATAAACTAGTAAAATTACTTAAAGTTAGTGAAAATAAAAAATTTAATATTTATTTTTTTCAATTTTATTGGCTTTCGATCTCAAATTCGCTGGTGTAGGAATAAAGTAATCCTTATAAAAATTATTAAACATATTAAAAAATAATTAATATGAATTAATTTATCTACATAGAAAAAAAAATCTGAAAAATTATTTTCTAATGTATATATATGTCAAAAAAGAATAAAGAATTCGTTATTCATTAATTTTTTTTTATTTATTTAGTTTAAGCTTTAAGTTTTGTAATTTAATCTGTTTTTATTTAACATTTTTCAAATTATATTTAAAATTATTTTTGTTACATTTTAAGACGATAAATTTGATATGAATCAAGATATAAGAAAATATTAATATATATTTTCATTATCGATTTATTTATTGTTTATTCAATATCTCTTTTAGATATCAATAGCCGATTTTATGATCATCAACTTTGCCATAAGTAATTTATCAACTTTATATTTAGGCCTTCTAGTAGAATACATCAAATTTGGAGTTTATATCAATCCATTTCTCTTATAATGTTATTTCAGTTGTCATAATCCATTTTTCTCAATTAATATCATATTTTCACGATGAATAAGGAAATATTAAATAGGATTATAAATCGAAATTTGACATTATATACTTTGTATCAATTAAGATCGTGGTGATTTTTTATTTAAGTTTAAGAAAAAAGAAAATAACCTGTTTTCCTAGAAACAAAAATTTTTTTTAATAGAGTAATCGAGTATATGAGACTATCAAAATACTGTAATTTACGGTAATAATAATAAATAATAAAATATTCAAGAACCATAAAAGAATTATTGATTTTAATATCAAAGTTAACAGAAAACTTTTAATAATACTTAAAAATATTTATTAAATATAAGCAAAGAGGTTACCAGAGTATTTGCTTTTATTCATTTTTAATGTCATAATTAGATTGTACCATATATGTAACTATTTTAAAAATATCTTAGCATAGTTTAAATGAAAACAAACATTATTCATCTTTAGTTTATTATTACAATAATTATATAATATAATAGTTTTATATATTTTAACTTTAATCTACTTAATTAAAAAAGATAATTTTGATGAGATAATAATAATATTAAATAATTTTTATAGAATAGAAATTGGATAGAGTTTTAGGGTATTTGAAGGAACTTTTGAAATCAGTATAATATTTTATTTTATTTCTTTTTTTAATTTCAATAGTTTTGGGGATCTTTGTTTATTTTAGCCAAAATTCACACTTAATAGAATTCGACGGTTTAGAAAGAAGTTCCCAATGTGGTCTATGTCGTCCCCCAGGGGTCTATGGCAATCTACAAGGGGTCTACGGCAGCGAATAAAAAATTTAGGGGTCCATGAAATTAAAATGGGGGTCTACGTTAGTGGATCTCAAGCCTAATTATTTACATTATACTAACTTATAAATCAATTCGAGAAGGCTTTAAAAAAAATGTAAAATTTATTTACAAATAATCAATTTAGGGGGTCTACCCAAAACCGAAAAACATGGCAAGAGGTCTATGACACAAAAAAGTTTGGAAACCTATGCTTTAGAACTATAACTATTAAGTTATTATTTTGGACAGTATAAAATATTTTAATTTAATTTTAAAAAAATTAATATTTAAAAAATTTGATATTTTTTCTCATCATCATGTATCTTACATATATGCATCATTTTTCTGTTCTGGACAACACTTTAGTGAAGTAAAAGAAACAAGCAATGATAAAAATAATTTTCCTCAAATTCTGTTAAACATTTAAGGAAAAAATCATGTAATTAAAAAAAAGTTAATATTAAAATATAAGTGAAATTATCTTATATAATTATTGTCACATCATCATGAATGCTCAGCTCCTTTAATGATGGAATCAATTTAATTTTAATGGAATATTATGGAAAGATATATTACTAATTATAGCAGCTGAAAAATAAAAATAATAAATTTCCATGATATATTAATCTTTTTTATAATAGTAATAATAACATTGTTTTATTAAAAGATTTATTCATCTTTTGGAATGTTTGACTTGAGGATTAGTTATTGTTTTATAATTAAAATCTTATGAATGTAATATATCAGAGAAATACAAGCAACATATCTAGCAACTGTGTTAACATTCAACTCAATCCAATAAATCAATGAAATAACACACAAGCCTTGAAATATTTCTACAAGGCATCAATTTGGCTTAAAGCCAACCAACAGCGATTTCTAACCCCTAAATGAAAATAATTTTTCATTTTTAAAAGGCACATAAAAAAAAATATGATCATTCAAACTATAGTTCAATTAAATTAACCATTCTTTATTGATGCATTTCAATCTCAATTTAAGACAAATATTATCTTATTTCTTTAGTTTTGATGTATTTTAAATTATTCAGATGAGAACTTTAAATGTTTTAAAGAAGACTATTGAAATAATTTTAGATCTGATCAAATAACCATGTTATGTTTTTTCAAGTGGGGGTCCGCAGAGTACATAAGATTAAGAACCTCTGGTTTAGAGGAAAAAATGAAAACGTGGTAGATAATGACCCTCTTCCGGATGAGGTACATTTCTCAAAAGTTGATAGAAAACTACGAATTTTGAATAATGCCCGTGTACCAAATTTCATTATTCTAGCTCAAACCGTTTTTGCTTAATCTTGTCTACAAAAACAGATTTTCTCAACCTTAGTGAAAGTGACTCAGGAACCTTCAAAACGTATAAAAACATCAAAATTTTCGTGATCGCAATACAATCTACTAAGTAAAAAAAAATTAAAGTATAATTAGGTATAAGGAATGTCCCAGCAAAAATTTATTTTTACTATAAAGACCGACGATATGATCCTGAATCTTATTTCGATGTATGATATACAGATTTAAATAAGCAGAAAATTCAATAAAAATCTAATGGTTTCAAAAATCCTTCAAATAATATTTATTCATTTAACTCACTTCATTCTGACTGATATAAGAATACAAACAAATAAATTAAAAATACCAGTCTTCTTTACAATAATAATACTTATCCCAAATTAGCTGGAGTGTCTCCTCTCGACTATCTCGCATTTGAATTGGATTAAATAACATAATATATTATATTTAAATTAAATTTAATTAATTATAAGTTATAAATAATATTTATTAAACCAGCGCATGTTTGGTTCTTTGTTGATGGCACCACGTCACGTGTTGGCGCGTGAAATTTGCAGTGTTAAAAAATTAATTCCGGTACTTTCAGCGATTCAATCAAGCTGAAATTGTATATATAGCAGTTATATACAATTTTTAATAATGTGAAACATTATCAAACATATATCTTTATTTTTACGCTCACTTTATAGGAAAAAAAATCAAAACATTGTAGGTAATGACCCTCTTCTGGTTGAGCTACATTTTTCAAAAATCGATAGAAAACTACGAATTTTGAATAATGTCCATGTACCAAATTTCATTATATTTCAGTAATCTTCTCTACATACATACACACATACACACACACACAGACATTTTTCTCAACCTTAGTGAAAATGATTCAGGAACCTTCAAAACGTATAAAAACATCAAAATCTCAACATCGAAAATTTTCTTGATCGCAATACTATCTCTGGCGAGAAAAAAGCACTCTCAAGAAAGGCAAAATCTTTAAAAACCTGAACTGACAACAGACATTAGAATAAACTCCAGTTTAAGTTAACATTTCTTGCTTATAGTTTTGATAAACAATTAGTAATATTCCTTATTTCTTTTTTCCTTCCCTTTTTCATCCTTATTTTCCTAATTTTCCTTTTTTCCTCCTTTCCAAAACATATATAAAACAATTGACACATTATTCTCTATTCAACAGATTTATATATATATAGGTATCTATAAATATAAATTAAATAAAAAAAATAAAACCAAATTAATTTGTTTCTGAAATTTCATTGGATGAATCATTTTTAAATATAATGTATTTTGAAATCTCATTACATACTATTCAAAGTCGATTTGTTTGCTCGATGGTAATGTTTCAATAATCCATTGGGTGCCAGTTTCGTATTCATGTTGGGAAGAAGTGTAAATCATATAAGTGACAGATGAGTTGAATTCCCTCGTGGGGCCCTTCCCGTGTAAAGGGTCTCTGTTTTCTATTAAGACCAATTGGATAAAACGAAATGGAGGGCCTGGCAGGGATATTAGGCAAACCGAGCTACCAACTACCAATAGGAGTTCTAATTAAGATGCGAGGGCATCAACACCCATCAGCAGCACAATATTATTATATAATCGCATCATCATATTTATATATTTTAATTTTACAATGTTTTCCACATTGATAAATTGAATGCATCTAACAAATAAAATATTTAAAAATAATAAAAATCAAAAAAATAAATAAATAAAATAAAATAAAAAAATTTAATAATAAATAAAAAAATGGTATTTTGTAAAATTCCATTCACATTTACCATCAAACAGACATTACAAATTCTAATAAAAAAAAACATTTTAATTTGTTGAAAGAGAATATTTAACATGAATTCATATTCATATTCAATCATATGTAACTCTTCTAACTATACTAGCCCTATATATATGCTCATCCAGATAAAATTGTTATACCAAAATCCATTAACCTTTCTATATAAATTATTATATTATTGTTATATTTCTAACAAAAACTTTAAATTCAACTTTATATTATATAAATTGAATAATATTATTTAAATTTTATTTAAATAGCATGTATTAAATGCAAATACATTACATAGTACATATAGCAAACTATTTTATGATCTAAAAAAAACAGTTGTGGTACATATATAGAAAACGAAGGGAAATAATTTGCATGCAATTTGGTATAAAACAATTCATATAATAGTATAAATAATAATTTAATTATATCATAGATATTGGAATAGTAAAACAAAAAAAAGCAATTTGTTTATTCTTTATTTTGCAAAATTAAATGTTTCCATATGAAGAGTGCTTTGGTTCTATTTATATTTGGTAAAAAATCCATTTCTCGACTTTTATATTACCATGAATATACGTAGAGTCAAAATGTATAAAAATATATTAACTTTCTTGTAAGAGAATAAAAGAATCTGCGATAAACGATTCTCTAAACCTTATACTATATATACATATATACGTCTCTAAATATATATATATATATATATAAATTTCGTATATTTTGCCTCGTCAAGGATATTAAATATAAGGTTTGCAATATTGAAAAGCCTTTGTATCGTTGTCACTCAAAATGATTTCTTAAAATATTTTACCTTACGAGTGCTATGTACGTAATATATTTAAAATTTTTTTTCTTTTTCTAAACATAAGACGTACTTGCTTGGTGTGTTTAAAAATGGGGAGCCGAGATCAGATGGAGAGATGAGATGGATTAATTTTTAATCGAGGACGGAAAGGCAAGTCGAGACGCAGGCGGTTTTGTGATCAAAAATGCCGGAATCTGCCTGCTACGAGATGCAGCTTCAAATCCCAAATGAGTACAAAATTTTATTTTTGTTATTCTTTTCCTCCCTCTCTCCCCTTTAGTCTATATATATTCCATTCACTCAATCGCCTTTTCCTTCAATCCCCCTTTCCCCCTTCAGCCTCCTCCATACCTATAACAATAATTTTTTCTTCTTTTTAATCCAAATGGGATTTAGCTTTCCTTTTATCAGTATAAGATTTATTTTTTTTTTTGTTCCAATGCTTCAAAAAATAAAAATAAACTTTTAATCACTTTATTATTTTTAATTAATTAATTAATTAATCAATTAATTATGTAAGTAGATATGTTAAATTTATTAATTATTTAGATGAGACAAAAATTTAGTAACAAAAGTTAATTACTATAAATTAAATAAATATACGAAATAATTTTTTTTAGAAAAATTAAACTAATTGGTTTTTCTAAAGTAAATATTTGTGAATATTTTACAATAGAAATCTATTTTATATTATCAACCGCCTGCCCAAAAAAAAAAAATATTGAATTTTCAATTTCAACGAATAACAAGTTTTTACTTATCAATCGAAACAAATTTCAAGTTTTTTAAAAGTAAAGGTATTGAAATCCCATTTTGTTAGAATTTAAATAACAGAAAATAAGATTTGTTGTTATTGAATTGAAATTAATATTAATATTAATATTAATTTTTAACTAGTATTTGATAAGGGTTCTACATTTTATTGTTAATTATTAAGTATATATAAGATGTATAAATAATAAATTTAATTTTAAATTTTAAATTAAATTAGACTTATTATATATTAAATTATTCATTATAACTTACAACTGTGTAGATTTATTCTTTACATTTATTTATTTATAAAAAAATAATTGGAAACACAATAAGATTACTCTACTCGCTAAATTTTTTTTAATGAATAAAAGTATAAAAAAAGGTTCAATAAATTCATAAATATCATTGCAGGGCGTTTTCATTTTTTTTCTTTTTTGTTCGAGTTACATTTGAATTTTTCATTTGTGACTATAATTAGATTCATTGAATACTAGTAAGAAAATTAATGTTTATGAGTTTCTATTAATAGGGAAAGATTTTGAAAAGGAAGAAAAAAAAGAAAGTGAATCAATTAATAAATTAATAAATGAGTCTTTGTCGTATAAACAACCAGTTCATCCTTACCCTACAGCAAAATATGGTTTTGTATCAATATAATCATATTTATATATTCATTTATGATCAATTCGTGGTTTGTATTTAAAAACATTTTTTTATTGTAAGTACAATTATTGTGAAATCAACTAATATAATTAAAATAATTTTTAAAGACATTCTAACAGAAAGAAGACTTTTGTCATGGTGGTTGCGGACAGCAAGGGGCTAGCAAGTGGATTTTTCTATGGGTTATGATTTCGAACCATTGTTTTGATTTGACTATTAATTTTATGATGCGAGACATTCCAGAGTATTTTGAGAATACAGAAATTAAATTTTCGTTTTGTTGTTGTTGGTGGTGTACGGAAGTGGTTGTTTATAGAAAAGGGGTTGTTTAGTGTTGTCCGGGTTTCGAGCCGGTTTAAGGAATGATACTCGAATGCGGACTTCGGAATGGCTTTGTTTTCGTTTTCAATTGGCCGCTTTCGAGATCAAGGTCAAGGGGGCCGAGTGGAGTGAACACCGGAGGCAAATTCGGTCCGATGTGGCCCGCATGTGGCAGCGCGCCGCCGCCGTGACCCCCGCCCCGAGGCGCGCGCGCTGGCTGAGGGCGGCGCTGGGGGGCCGCCTCTAATATACTGCAGTGTCACGGCTCACGGCACCTCAGTGCGACTGCAGCCGCCTCGGCTCTCGGCCCACGGATGGACCACACAGCATCCCGGTACGTCACTCGTCCTACAACACAGCACATGCCTGCCAAGCACGGCCCCCGGACCCTTCGCTCCTCACTTCCCTCGGTCTTTTCTTCTCCCCACACGCGAATATTATTATCATTAATATTGATTTTAGGTCTTCCAAAATTCATTTCTCTACCACTCGCATCAATGTCTCCATTCCCTGCCATCTCTACAAATATCCTTCAAATATATATATATATAAATAAATAAATAAATAAATAAATAATATTCGCAACAGCTGGTGAAATCCTTCCAACAGTCTTAAATTTATCAAAATCATCCTTTCATCAAAATTATTATCATTCCATTTATTTATTTTTTATAATTATAGAATATCCGATATATTATATATTTCCTGTATTCAATATGAATTATTAATATAAATAAATATACTCATTTTTTTAATTAATGTATAAACCAATGGTCCCCGCGGATTTTCATCTTACATGTATATACTTTATTTTCCAGCGAAGAGAGAAAATAGTACTGATATTTTATTCAGGTTAAATAAAATATGTTATATGATTAGTATTAATATGATATGAATAAATCACAAGTTAAAATAACAAATTGTATAAACAAGCAGTTGTCATATTAATAATATATAATGTAAATATGTAAATACAAGATTAGATTATATTAACTTTTCTAAATTATGCTCTTGCAAATATCAAAAAACGTTATTACTAATCACAATACAAAGTATGGATATGCGATTTAACTTTCAAATGTTTAATAATAATAAAAGTAATAATTAGGATTGTAGAAAGAACAAATTATTTGATTATATAAGCGATTACTATTATTATAATTTTAATCTTTATTAAAAATTTTTTTAACAAATTATATATTTTATTTTTTATTGTTTATTAATGATTTATACAGGATATTGATGATTTATCAGTGACATGAAATCAAATAAAGGTTTTTTTTTTTGGATATACATAAAAACAAGAAACAATTCTCTAACACATAGGATAATATTTAAGAATCCCAGGAAATTATCGGTTGACCAACGAATCATTCAATAAAAAAAAACAACAAATATTTAAAGGAAATGGAGACTTCAATAGAAATTTTATTTATATAATTAAAAAAACAAAACTGAATTATATATTATCATTAATTAATTTCCAATTTGAATAATGATATATATATATATATATATATACTATACATAATTAATAAATATTATAAATTGTATTATTAATAGAACAGTAAAAAAAACAAAAAAAATAAAAATTTCTTTTAATAATATATACAATAATATACAAAAATATTAATTGAATAGCGATTAAAATAAATTAATAAAAATAAATAATCTTCAAATCTTCAAACTACTATTAATATTAGAATTTCAAAATAAATTTTCATTAATAATTTTAGATGCTGATAAAATAAAATTAATAATAATAAAAACAAAATAATAATAAATTTATATTAGAAAACATAACCCATAGAAAGGGGCCTGAGTTATGAAACTTGAGAACAAGGTTTCAAACCTCCAAATGTTTAAAAATATTTTAAATAAATAAAATAGCGTAAACCCGTAGACTCTCTGGCAAAATGATTTTAAAATATATGAATTTTAACTTTCAATTTATTGTAGAATATTTCAGATTTACACAAATATGAACTGTTTTGAAATAATTTATTAAGTTTTTTTATTAAATAAATTATATTAATATTTTATAGGTATAAAAATCAAACATAATTGTTTCAATTCTATTTTAATATATTTTACAAAATTTTCTTTTTAATATAGAATTGAATAGAAATTATCTTTATTTATTTCTTTTATATTTTCTTCTTCATCCATTCCACTGTATGGTATATTAAATTTCGCAAAATATTTTTCAAAATATTAATAAAAAAAAATATAAAAAATTAAAATATACAAATAATTTAAATTCAATTAAAACTTTTTTTTTTTATGATTATCCTTGACGAGTACTGTAAAATATTGTAAATATTTTCCTCTGTTATTTTGTTTGTTATTTTATCGACAAGCGATTTTAACAGATTTTGAAATTGACATTTGAAATGGGATCAGCATATTTTTTATTAATATCGATCAACAACAAAAATTATTGAATTTGTTTTTTTTTTATTCTTTTATGTATGTATATATATATATATATATATATAACTATTTCAATTCTTTAGTAACAAATTTTAGTTGTATTAGATAAGAGAGATGAAGGGATATAAATATTTATTAATTTTTAAAGTCTATGATAAATCTTAAAAATTTTTGATTGTTCAATTGTATAAATAATAATAATAATAATAAATGAGAAAAAGAAATCTTAAAATTAAGCTTGATTCAACATTAAATTTTATAAAAGAAAGAAATATTTTTTTAATAGTGAACTTTTAACTTATTATATGTAAAAATTGTAAATTTTATTAAATTTTCTTAAAAATGAATTATATAAATTATATAAAATATAATAAAATATTTTCATTTTACATTTTTTTCCTCCATATTTTGTAATCATTTATTTGATGAATATATATTTTTTCCTGTTATATTTTAATCATCCTATATGATGGTATTATTCCATATTATATTATATTCTCTTTCTCGTTTTGATAATACCTAAACTTTTTGAATAGTTTCTATACTACACTACTACCACTATAAACAACAGACAACACTCGATGAAATACGATTGATATTAATTCAATATGCAACCCAATCTAATTAAAATAAATCCAATGCAAGTAAACCAGATTCAATCTCAATTAACTTAAATGAGCTAAAACTAATCAAAGGAAATCATTTCAATTAAATTTATTGGAATTTTCAACTTGTTTCCTAAGATAAGCCAATTTCATTATAATATTATTCCAATATCTTCTATCTTCTTTTATTTTAAGAAAATATCTTATAAAATTAATTATAATAATGGCAGAATAATAATAATAATAATAATAATAATAGCAGAATGTTTAATTAACATGAATAAACTGATTTAAAAAAAAACAAGTAATTTTATTTATAATATATATGTATTATATTGTATATATATATATATATATATATATATATATATATATGTATTTGGGAATATATATCTAATTCTAAATTATATTCCAATTTTTGTTAATATTATTATTAAACCATT
The DNA here is from genome assembly GCA_963082975.1 of Labia minor. Lineage (NCBI taxonomy): Eukaryota > Metazoa > Arthropoda > Insecta > Dermaptera > Spongiphoridae > Labia > Labia minor. The sequence continues at coordinate 91,747,620 of OY720344.1, read as the reverse complement.
TCATTTCAGACAAAGCACTGCAATCCATTGGCTATAGACTATAATACATTATAATTGAAACATCGAATTCCCATTGAATGATTATAATTTCTAAATAAAACATAGCCGACAAATTTTAATTGAAAAAGTTAATCGAGCTCACCCATTGTACACTCTCTCTACTCAAATCGAATTGTTTTTCTTGTATGTATACAAATGATTAGAGCAAATAATAAACAATAGATTAATTTAATACATTTCTCCCGGGAAAATTAGAATGAATAATGGATCATATTATTATAATTTCTACATGTAACATAAATGTATCCATATTTCATACTTGCATATATTGTATTAAAATATAGTCACCATACATTCAATAATTAATGAATATTTTAATTAATATTTTAAATAATTAATGAGGTTATTATTATTTTAATTACAAAAGTCCCTTTTTAATTCTATGAATTGTTCTTGGTCAGCCAATTCAGAAAACGAGGACCTTGTCAAGATTAAGATTTTCATACAAGTATAACTTCATTGTAACAGTAATCAATGCTTTAAATTTTTTTTTAAATTAAAATCGTTTCGTAGATTGGATTCAACCACTTGGAATCGTGCACATCACGTTTTCTTAAAAATATATGGTATTATAAATTTATCATTCATGTTAAATACATTTTTATTGCTCTATTGTAAAGTTTACAAAAAAATGTTGCGGCTACAGTAAAGATAATAAAATTTAAATAAATAAAAAATAAATGTGAAGGCTTAGAAGACCCAAAAAGTAAATAAATAAGCAAATAAATAATAATAATGACAAAAACAAATTTTTTTCTTCATTCTTTTTTAATATTTTATTTATTATTTTGTATGCCTTAATATCATGACTATTTATATATATTGGATATAAAATTATCGTGTCATGAATATTTCATTTTTTTTTTATTTTCTGTTTTAATTTCCCACAATTTTTTTTTATTATAAGTATTTTTCAATCCATTTTTCCGCTTCCATCTTTTTTTTTTTAACTGATTAGGGAAATATTTTACATATCAAAAGCCAATCTATCGTATCGATCGGTTTTTTCAAGGTATACCAAATATCCAATGGAATTATATCCTAATTTTAAAACTTCATTACTATGAATCATAAAAAAGTAAATTGTTATTTTCGTTCCTTTCACTGTTTATATATGAATGCAAATCAACTATTTTTCTATTCAAAGGTCAAAAAACAAAATAAATACCTTTTATCAACTACATATTTCATATAAAAACAAACAATATACTATTCTAATGTGTATTTTTTATAGAGCAATGTTATTTATAATTAATATTTATATATTATTCTATAAGAGTTGCTAATTTCAATGTCTGACTTCGAATAATTAAAATTAATTTCAAAGAGAAACGTTTGGAATTGAAATAGTCATGTAGTGTTGTAGAAGATGATGTTTAATTATATAATATGTTAATAAGAAAAATGAGCGTAGGAGTTAGTTGCTTGCTTCATCAAAAATAGTATTGAGAGATTAATTTTTTATTGTCCTTGAAAATAATATAACGACTTACCTTTTATTTATATTTTCAAATTATATCAAAGCAAGCTTTTTTTGTTTATTCCTGTTTTCTGTCAGATTAAATAGTCACTTTATCTCGTGGTGGTAGAAGAAAAGTTTCAACAATTTGTTTCTTTTAAAAGTATTTGAATACTAGTCGAACCCGTTGCAAACGGTGTTTGCAATTTCAGTTTAAAATGATTTTATCGTGGAGTGCAGCATTTAATTAAATAGTTCTTTGAAAACAATATTTTTCATATACGAATGATTTATTAGTATTTATTTTGTCGATAAGTTTATGTTTAAGATTGACACATTGACACATCGGCTATTGCCTGTGTGGAATCCATGGCATAGTGTTGGGCGTATTTTTTGAATATCCGTTTTGTGGTTTTAAATGAGTTTTTTCTCTATTCAAGCGTTTTTCTTTTTTGAATTGGGGCTTTCCATTGTTATAACTGTATTAAAGTGGGCAAATATTTAATACATTAAATTTATTTTAATTAAATAGAATTAATATGCCTACTTACTTAAAAATAAAATTAATGGTTTATTAATCATTCTTTATAGACTGTTTAAAAAATAATTGGCAAAAAATATTTTTTCAAACATTATATAATAAGAAAACATACAAAATCTAGTCTTTAGTAATTTTTTTTTTTAAATATGTACATAAAAATCAAATTACAATTTATTAAATTTCTTTTTAACATATCCATTAGAATAAACAGAGTGAGTGATTATGGCTTTTATATATTTAATGGTACAATTGGTACTTATGAATCTCAATCTTGATATCAATGAGGGAAGTTTTTAAGTTTGCCAGAAGAAATAAACCAATCATCCGTAAAGGAGTTGAACAAAATTATTTTTTTTATTACTAATATACTAATTATATAATAGTTTATATTAATACATAATATTGAAAAATAGTAATTATCTATAAAAATATTAATAAGAGCTAATTTAACAACAAATCCAAACACCAAGAAACAATTGGATTAAAAGAATGAAATATATTATATATTATATATATATGTAGAGGCTGTGGAGGGGTGTCTAGGGGTAAATTTAGGTAGGAAGTAAAACATTTTGCAAGACAATTCGAAGGTCCGCCGGGCAAAACTTTCACTTCGCATATATATATATATATATATGTGTGTGTGTGTGTGTGTGTGTGTGAGTGTGTGTGTGTTTCCATAACAACGAATGGTTACGGAATATGATTATGGCTTTTATATATATAATTTAAGTATATTTAAAATTAATTATTTATGCTATAACATTTTAGAATTTTCTCATGTAATAAAAAAATTATCAATAGAAAAAATTAATTAACGGTTTTTGATAAAATATATGCTTACTATTTTGGAAAATACCTATATTTCACTTTTTCCATCTTTTTTTTTAAAGTTAATATATTAATTGAAACCTTTTAGTCACGATGCCATTATGACATTTTTACTTTTACTTTTTTACAATATAAAGTTAACTTTTGATAAAGTGAATTTGACTTTTATTCAAAAACGAATGATTGATATGATACTATACTTATCCTCTTAACCGAGGGTAGCGACCCCTCTAGTTGCCTTGTGAAAATTATTTTGAATGGTCAGATTCATAGTATAACTATAGAATTTTATTTTAACTATGTTATGATTAAAAAATAGTATAAATATTTATAGATTTTTCTAAAGTGTTTATTATTTTCAGATTTAATGCATGATTTACTACTTAAACTTATTTGAATTATTTTCTTTGAATCAATAGATATATTTTGCAGATTCTCTGCAGTGGTGAATTAATTTGTTTTCATTGCATTAAGTAGATAATGCGTTTCATTTCCCCTTTATTGTCTCGCCACATTAAGTAAGTATGATTTATCCGGAATATTTTCTGTGTTGGTGTCTCTTCTCGATTGGAAACAGTATTATAGATCATTTGAAAGTGGTAATTTATGTGCATTGAATCAGACACGAAGTCGCTAAATTTCCACTTTTCCTGTCCGTGATAATTTTTGTTCAATTGATGTTAAAACACTTTAAAGTGTAAATCGTTCCCTCTCATTCTTTTGATAATCCGCCCTCTTTTTGTATATAATTTAGAACTTCTATTGTGGGAATGCGGTCTTTTAAATATGATCTAATTTTCACTTTCTGCCCTGCAAGATGGGTGGGGGTCGGAAGACGAGTGGGGTGGGCTCGAATAAAAGAGAGGAAAGGAGTAAGTCACGCAAAGCGCCTGAAAAATTCCAATTTATCATGGAGATTTTTAAGGAATATCATATTTCAAAATAAAATAAAAAAAAAAATGAAAAGAAAAAAATATAGAATAACAAGGTACAAGTTTGTTCTCCCTATCTTTTCTTTCTCTTCTTCGTCCTTGCACCCCTTTCCTACTCTTCTTTCAAATAATAGAATGATCGCGAATATGTCATTTCTATTTTTTACTTTAATTGTCATTAAAATATTTAACCTTGCTAGGCACAAATAAATAACTAGATAATGGGTTGTTAACGAAAATGACCTTCAAACAGCAACACAAAAACATCTTCAGATTCTTTTCGTTTTAATATCTTTTCTTTCAAACAATTACTTTCTCCATTAAATTATTATTAGTAATTTTATGTAAAATTTATCTAGTATTTATTCATTATCCATTCACCAAGAATAAATTATAGGTATGCCGCTTAATTTCATCCTTCATTACTGTCCGACAAGCCGATTTCCTAATGATAAATAGTATAATAATAATTGTTATTCTGCAATTCTTTACATAAAAAAAAACATTCATTATTTATGTATCATATTTATAATAATAATAATATATAAATTAAAAATAGATAAAATAAAAATCAAAATAGTGAATAATAATTTATGATTCTGATTTATGGAAACGTTTTACTGATCATAGAACACCTTTACCCCGCTTAGACGGCAATCCTATTGATAGGCGCTGCCCTTTCATAGGATGTACAAAAGTCAGGTGAGTTTTTTGGAATTCATTGATATTGGTGTATTTTATATACATATAAATATTTAATTGGAAAATGGTCTAAGGGTTGACTAAAAACGTGATGAACTGATAATATAAAGATATATAAAAGAAAATTAGAAGAAGATAAGAATTAAATAGTTTAATATAGCGAAAGCTATATGAATGTGGCTGCTCTGACCAAAAAAAATTTTGAATTCAATAATATTAAAGAAAAATAGATATTTTAAAGATGAATTCAAGTATAAATAAAAAATTATTATAATTGGGATTATAATTATTTTTTTTTTGAACGCCAACGTCATTAATATTTTATTATCAACAATAATGAAATTATTGTACACGTTTGTAAAAGTGATTGAATTTAATTATTTCAATGGGTGGAAATACAGGGAAAAAAATGCTATTCAATTAAAATGAAGTCTGATGTTTCTATAGTAGCCAATTGACTCACGAAATTATATAGTTAAATGAATAAAGAAAAAAAAGAGGACGATGTCTCTATTAAACCTGAAGTTCATTCAATAATATAATTGGATCTAATGCGGAGGAGAGAAGAAAGCAATTGAGAGGACATTGAACAAACGATGACGGGGTTGGGATGACGGGGGAATGGGAGTGGAGAAGAGTGAGTGGGAGGGGGGGTAGGAAGAAGAAAAGGAGGAAAAGGATCTCGGGAAATGGGAAAGGGAAAAAGTCAAAAGGAGTAAGTTTTAATTAGGACCGCCTCTTTGAATTAGAAGCGCTGAATAGAAATTAATCTTTTAGGGATGGTTTTTTTTTACGCCCCACGAATATGTTCACAGTAATTAGAGGTTCTTAAGGAGCCGTTTGATTTAAGTTTTAAAAATTTTTATGAGTTAAAAAAAAAGAAAGAAAAAAAATATGAATTTATTAAGATAAGTAAAAATATGTAAAATTAATTTTATAATTTGAAGAAAAAATATTAATTTTTATATTTAAGTATGTTTTAATTTAAAAACAAAATATCTTTTCTAAAAAAAATATGAGCTGTGACCAGGCACAGAACCGACCGACGATTTGAAATAAATTAATTTCCAAACAACATTATATATATAAAGTATCAGAAAAAAATATTTTTAAAATTTGAATTAAAATCACTTAATTATATTATCTTGGTTTTTATTTTTAGTTTAATTACTCAATTACTACTACTATATTTTAAGTGAAACATTTTCCGACAATGAATATAAAATTAATATAAACTACCAATTCCGGATATACACCAAAAGTTGATGAATTCATGGTACTGATGCATTAAGTAGATATACCAAATTATATCACCGTTGAGCTGTTCAAACTGTACATGTCTATATGGACACACAGACGGACGGTCAGACATCATGCTAAAAATACTTTTTTTCTGTTAGCAAAATGGATGATTCCTGGAGATATGTAAAAAATATCCTTATGTGATATTTGCTGTGAAAACAAAACCTCCCTTACTATCGACCGGTAAAAATATGTTATTTGAAAATATAAATCATTAAAATATTTTTTTGTAATTTAAAATCTGACCAACGAAAAAATCATAGTTTGTTTTATTCTAAAAGATATTAGTTTTTTTATTTTATTAATTTTTCTATTAAAATATTTTTTTTAGTTTTTTTTTAGAATTAAAAAATTAGTTCATAAAAATAGTTAGATTTATTTTTCACTTTTTACCCATTCAAATGTATTAATAAATTTTTCTTTCAAACAAACTGTTCAAACTCTCTGCATGGGTATCCCCTCCTCAGCTTTACTCCCATCCAAAGGGCATATCCATTATTTATTATTAATAACTGTTTTGTGAAAAATATTTTAAGTTTTTTTTTGTTCTATTTATAGACAAAATTAAAGTGTATTTTCATTCAATATGTTTTTTTATTAAAAACTATTCTTATTTTATCAATTAAGAAACAAAAAAAAATTATTTAAATAAAAATAAGCACCATTCTATTTCTATTTCAAGTAATTCGATATTTTAAAATTGATTATTATTATATTTTTATTTATTTATTGCCTTTATTTGGTTACAAATATATATTTACAAAAAAAAATTAATTGATTTCTTCTTATTATGACAGAACCATGCCCTTATTATTATAATAAAATTATTATTATATATAAAAAGAAAAAGAAATATATACATATAATGATATTTTTTTTTAATTTAGTTCAAAATCTTATTATTATATTTATTCATTAATTTATTTAAGAATGAAAGAAAGATTTAAGTTTTAATCCTGAAATAACTGAAGATGGATTACTAACTTTTTTTCTTATTCCATAAAAGAATTAGAGGCGGCGGTTGGAAGAGTTGATATCATTTGTCCTTACCCTTTAAGTAGATACGGATCGACAGAGAGCTTTTTTTTATTTTTCTTCTTTTTTATTTATTTATTTATTTATTTTTTTGTTCATCCAGCCCGAAGGCCTCCGCCAATTGACATGAAAGTAAAAAGGGACCTCTGCCATTTGCCAGCAATTCATAAGTATATCTCAAGATCTCAAAGATATATATATATATAAGCAAAGGTGGAGAAAATGGAGAAAACGAAAGACTAGAAAAAAAATAAGGGTTGGAAATCGAGCCGAAGGCGAAGCTCTTTAAGACATCCCATTGCACTTTAACGAGTAGTAATTGGAATCGGCTTAAAATAACAAGAAAATGTTTCTTTCCATATATAAGTATTATATATCTACTTATTAGAGTGGAAAGAATATATAAAATAATTTTTTTTAAATTTTTAATGAATCATTAAATATGATTTTTTAACTAATTACCTATGACTATTGGAATAGAATAGAAATCTAATGAGGTTTCAAATAAGTTTTATATTCCATAAAAATCAATTAATTACCTAATAATAATAACAATATTTTTATAAATATATTTGAAATGTATATTTTATTAAAAATACAATATTAATACGCTTAATAATAGTATAATGAAAGATAATATAAATTCCAATATATTTATTTTCATATCCATTTTAATTTTTATTAAATTCGAAGAAATAATCATAAATCTAAAGTTTACTCCAGAATCTGCTAAAGTTTTATTTTCTCGCGGCACAATAAATAAATAATCTCAGCAAATTAAATACAATTTAATAATGTATAAGAAAAAATAATTAAACTTTTCAGGGTTGTAATAATAAATAAAATCCCTTATAAAATATTTTATATGATTTCATAGAGAATGAGAAGTATATTTTTTGCCTAAACGACAAAAAACAATATTGCATTGGAAAAAGGGATATTCAATAAAATAACCTTCATTGTCCCAACCAATTATATGGTAAGAAACCTGGCCAAAATTTTTCATACCCGAGATCTCTCACTGCAAAGTATTCAAGTGCGCTACACAGTTTGCAAAAAACTGAGTTGGAGCAAAAATTACAAATGTATTAGATAATTTAGAAATTATGTCAAAATAATTATATCTTATCTTATTATACTAGCAAAAATTATATATACATTTGTATATTTTTAGATTAATTTATTAATTAACCGCTCGTGATTGTATTGGTGCTGACTAAATCGTTGACCTGAAGTAATTTTTTAAATAATAAAAGTAAGTGGTTTATACCAAGTTTCGCTAGGTACTTTTAAAAGTATGAACTTTACGAACTGGCTATATTGTTTTAAGTATATTCTATGTTTGAATTATATTAATAAATTCACTAATCCGATTATGAATCTATTGATGTTATTCATTCGATTAATATTATATTATTATCTCTAATTGTATATTATAATATTTATAAAATATACATCATTATGAAATTTATATGAATATAAAAAAATACAGAAATTAATCTTTTGGTATAAAAACTTATTAAAGTATATTTATGTGTTGTTTCTCGATTCAAAGAATTACTCTAATTAAGAAAATGTTCGACAATGAATACAAAATTAATTTTTATTCTAGTGATTCTCATAATTATTAAAATATATAATTTTCATTTTAATTTCTAATATTTAATAATTAATTATTTAAATTATATCTAAGTTATTCTAAAAGTTCACATTTTAGTTAATTTTTAATGAAATTTTTAGATGGTTAAATTGTAATTTTAAATTAATATTTATTAAAAAAGATTGTTTTTAAAAAAATCTAAAAAAATATATAAAAGATATATTGGGATATATATCGTATATTATTATTAAAAGAAGTTACTTCCGGGTTATGGTCATGTTTTATGTTAAGATTTGAGTCTCAACGTTTCGGCGCCATATTCAAGAGAGTTAGGAGAAGGGAATTTCGGGATTCTGGGTATTAGCCTGAGTGACCAAGAGTCTCCAAGGGGGATTTGAGTTGATTGGATGGGTGAAGTTTTATTTACGTGAGACTCCAAGTTATTCTGTACGATCGCCCAATCTACAGCACAGTGAGCTTTGCCTAAGCCGAGCAAAATTATTTTCCCATAAATGAGATTAAGAAAGATCGATTTTTCACTTCAAATATCTAATATATCATAGATTATAACAATCATATTATTTCTAAGTTCAGAAAGATATTTATACAATTTAACATGATTAGAATGATGATTAGAATATGAGCAATATATATATATATATATATATATATATATATATATATATGGGCACACTCCTCTAAACAAATATTAAATAATATATAAACTAGAACTTTTTAAATGGACCAACAATATTATCATCTATTTGATAAATTCTATAAATAAAAATGAAATTTATAAAAATAAAATATATGAATTATGGAATGGTTGAATAAACTAAAATATTATGCGATAAATGGATTGCGATTGGGCTATATTAGATATCGGAAAAAGAAAAAGATGCTTTTCCTTCCTACTACCTTTACAAAATAATATTTGAAAAAAAAAAACAAATAAACATAAAGGACATTTCAAATGCCAGTTGACCGATATACTATTTCATATATAATGTAGTTGAATATTTTAAAATAAAAAAAAAATATTTCAATGTAAATTGTTTTATTTAAATTTAAATTTCAATATCTCATTCTATTCTTTTTTTTTTATATTCAATTATTTAAATTTTATTTACATGATATTTATTGGTTTTAAAATTGACTACTAACCAGATGGACTAAATTCATAGACGACATAATCATAATAGAAAAAAGACCTTAGTTATTAAATGCATCATATTCAGAAATGACAGTAACATGATTGAAATCACAACTGAAGAAATACAGGTCATGTGAACACACATTGAAAAAATCTGATTTTAACTTTCTCTACAGATATTTAAAAGGCACAGTGAAGATAGAAGACTATCTGACAAAGAAGAAACATAAAGAATAGTACAGACAAACCTGGACGTGATTGAGTTATAGTACTATAAATATAATAAATGTAAATACTGTGTGACTGACTATATAACATTAGAAAATTTACTGACATATTAACATTATCATGCATATATTAACAACATACGGAAAAAATCTGGAGTGTCTCCACTCGACTATCTCGCAAATTTGAATTGGATTAATTAACATATATTAAATTTAAAATAAATTTAATTAATTATATATTAATTATAAATTAAAATTAATAAATAATATTTATTAAACCAGCGCGCGTTTGGCTCATTGTTGATGGTACCACGTCACGTGCTGGCTCGTGATTGGCAGTTAACGTGTTAAAAAATTACTTTCGGCAATTTAATTAAGCTGAAAATCTATATATAGCAGTTTTATACAATATATAATTATGTGAAAAACTATCAAACATATATCTTTATTTTTAATGTCAGTTTAGAGGAAAACAATGAATACGTGGTAAATTATGGTCCTCTTTCCAATGAGCTATATTTCTCAAAAGTTGATAGAAAATTACGAATTTTGAATAATGCCCGTGTACCAAATTTCATTATTCTAGCTCAAACCGTTCTTGTCTACATATACAGACAAACAGACAGAGAAACAGACAGACAGACAGATATTTTTCTCAGCCTTAGTGAAAATGACTCAGGGAACTTCAAAACGTATAAAAGCATCAAAATCTCGACATCGAAAATTTTCGTGATGGCGAGATAGTAGAAATGAAGAACTAAGAAGGATATTAGAAAAGGAAAATTATCATTGAATATATATCAATTGAAAATCCTTATAGAAACTAAATGGTGTGAATTTCTTCATATACTGGAAAGGAAAAAAATCAACAGTAAAAATCTATCTTTGCTGTTAACTTTAAATTTTCATCAATATACTCTTCTATCATAATAGTGATATTTAGAGCCAATTTTTGTTATATTACAGCTTTTTATAATAGTAAAATGTAGCCTAAACCTCATAAAGAGGAAGGCCGGAATCTTTCTAATTAAATAAATAAAATAATTTAATATTTATTGAACTATGATAATTAATAAATTTTTATTTAATGAAATATATAGCTATAGGTATTCAATTAATTAATTTACTAAATAAATTAAAATTGGAACTTGATAATAATTATAATAATTTTACAAGAACGAAAATTGTTTTCAGTGGTCAAGAGAGAATCAGAAAGAAACGGTTTCTTCTTTTACAAAAACAAACTTTATCTCTATTCCACACTTCCTTATACATCCTATATATACGAATTCACTTCATTTTCAAAGGGCAAATGCACCTTAAAGTGCTTGTGAACAAAAACAAAGCTAGAAAGAGAGAGGAGAGGTCTTCCCATTCGGAGAGACATTCGTGGCGACGACTTAGTCTCGAGCCATTTATCTTTGTTGAACAAAGCAATTAAAAACTTGCGCCAAAGCAAATGGTATCGCTAAACTCCTTCGTGAGCAAACATATGCGGCAAGGGCTTAAGCCCTTCAACCGTTCCGGACACCAGAAAGCCCTTCGCTCTCCATGCTATTTATTTACTTGTTCTCTCGAATTTCTTGAAATTTTTTTTATCCGACACTTGATTCTCATTTCACCAACTTGGAATGTTTGCTTTAAGAACTTTTATCAAAATTAATACTTGATTACTAGAATTTTATTTTTCTTATCCATTTGGATTAATTATAAAATTTTAATAAAAGAGTATATATATATTTCAAATATTTGAAGTTGTAAATTTTAAATGAAATATTCAATATCTAGTCTTCTAGTTTAAAATAAACAAACAAAAAATCTAAAACTTTGAAAAAATAAACAAATATAAATATACTTCTACTCCAATAATCTTAAAAAGGAGAAAAACAAACAAACAAAAAGTATGTTTTAAATTTTTTTTATTTGTTTATTATAAACTAAAACTAAAATTTTGTTTTTAATTCGCTATAAACACAAGATAAATATTTTTTAAAATGTTCCGATTTGCCCCTGGGAGGTAGTCAATCAGGGGTACAGTGATACACTTTTTATTAAAATTAATATAGTTATCTTATTTTTAAAATTAATTGAAATAAATTTGCCATTTTTACACTATATTTTTAATGCAATGTCCAAAACAAATGTCGAAATTATAAATTTAAAATATGCACTAGTTTAATCATATTGTTTAGTTAAGTTAATTAAAATTAAACTTAAAAAATATACAACTTCATCCGTGAAATTTCTAGTATTTTTGTTTATTGTGCATTTCGGTTGTTGAAAGAAGAAAGAAGCAACAATAAAATAAAAAAAAAAGTGGGAGGATACTTGAAAAATAAATTAAATTTGAAATTAACATAAATTGTATATATAGTAGATAAATTATATTACTTATAATTTAAACTAAGAAATGTAACCATAAATCTCAGAAAAAATGGGAAATCAAAATGTGAAAATAAAATCACAGACTGTTTAATTAAATATTTTTATCATTATTAAATATATATATATATTTATGCTTAACTTAAATAACAATAGTTTTACATAAATGTTGAACAAATTAAATTTCAGATAGATATTTAAGCTAAAATAAAAAAGGAGTATTATATTAATTGATGATATTCATTTTCTGATTAATAATTTGATAAATAATAGGTCAAGAACCTTAGTTTTTCGTAATATATATTTATATTACAAAAAGCGTTTATGTTTTCAACTTGCTTGATTATTATAATCCGCCCCTAAATTGCACTAAATTGAACTTTGTTTAGAATCATAAAATTTGCCAAGATCACTTAACCAGCGGTTCTTTGGCAACCCCGTGCACACTCATCCTACTCTTTTTCGATACCACACTCTTCCTTTGGCCTAATGGTCTATTAAATCGTTCTTTAACTTTTTTACAGATAAAAACGAGGGGTAAAATAGAAAAACCATTGCTTCAAAGAACATAGATAAAAAGAGACTATGGAAATAAGAGAGCAGAGGAGTGGGGGATTGTAAGCAATATGATGTCTTGTCTGTCGTATACCATGCCAATCGATATTCTTTGCCTTTAATTAAATTTCTTTTTAATTTAAATTACTCGTTTATTCAGGTTTCCTTTTTTTTCTCTGCCCATTCTCTTTTCTTCTTTCTTTCTCACTCTTCGTCTTGTTTCGAGGTCGATTCTAATCAAGATTCGAATTTAATGGCCACTTCCTTCTTAAAAAAAGGAACTTAATTGTTCTGGGCAGAAAAAATAACTTTATTCCATTAACAGACTTTTTTTTACCACCCTCTTCCCTTTATTCTATAACTCTTAATTCATTTAAATCGTAATAAGTTACTTTTTTATGTTTGGTTTGAATACTTTGGAAACAAATGTGAATAATTTAATCGAGATGTAGGTGGGGATATGAAAAATAGTAATCATAACGTGAAGATTTTCCACATTGTCATGTCTAATTGTCATTGCAGATCCTGAACTAGACAATAATAATAATATTACATTGTATTAGAATAGAAAGATAAATACACTACATAATGATTCCACGTTTAATTGATAACCGTTTTAAATATGATGTTTATTTGTTTAAGTAAAAAATAATTTTAAAGAAAACAACAATTTGGTTTTAAATCTATGAGTTAATATTTATTAGGTTTTCAGGGTAACTGCTTTTATATATATATAAATACATTGTTATATATTGGAGGATTAGTATGGGTAGGGTTATTAAAAAATTTGGTTTAAAATTAATAAAATTGATTTTTAATTAAATTGGTAGCACTCTGTTTTTTATTAATAGGGTGATTCCAGCGAAGGTTGATCAGAGAAGAGGTAAATTTGAATTCATTTAGATTAAAAATGAAATATTAAATTATAATAAAATTAACACATATATTAAGATTTTAATATAATTATAATAAGTATCATGGAAAATTATAACTTATAAATTAACTATAAAATAAAGTTCATTTATTTTAATGTTATTAATTATCAGATTATACATTTGTTTAGCAATTGTAATTTTTTAAAGGGTCAACCATATAGCTGTTCATTGTTAATAGTATGGAGTTCAGGGAAAGGGGCAATGATATATTTTCTCTGGGCAATTTCTTTGGCCTCGAGGTAGGATCCTGGCACTGTTGTACCCCCTTCCGATCAGTTCTTGGCTACTCTTTCACTCACTTATCCCCTATACTCAGGTAACCGATAGTCAGATCTCCATAAATTTAAGAAACTTATGTCATGTTATTTATGAGAACAATGATACAAATTCCCCTGCCATCAGGTGATCGTCTTTGAATTACATTTTTTGCTTTTTAGAAAATTGTCATGGATGGACGACGTGATGATGCCCTATGTTTATTTATGGGATTCACCTATTGAAAGGCATTTTTATGCTTATATATTACAATATATTCATGCATCATTTGATTAATTAAATATTCATGAAAAAAGTATTTTACGAAACACATTTTAACGTAGATAAGTAATTAATATAGTTAAAAGTCATGCGGCTCAAATAAGTGAAGAAAAAATGGTGAGAAATTTGGTGGCTTATGGGAAAACCAATTAAGAAATGACCATGCCTGTGAGAAGTTATAATAAACTCAAATAGAAAAAAATTAAAATAGAATAAGAATTCAATGAAAATGACTTAGGATAATAACAAATGAAGGAATGTGTTTGTTGATGCTAAGAACTTTCATAGAATTTGAATTCAAAGAAAATTTTAAGATAAATTAAAATGACAATTTTAATTATCTAAACTTAATTTTAGTAAAATGAACATTTTCTTCTGCAATTTATACGAGTATCTAAAAAATTATGTATAATTTATTCTGGTCAATTATCTGATAAAGATATGATTATAATTTACCAACAAAACCAACATTATCATCATCGAAAGTGAATAAAAAAAAAAGGGGGGAAATTCAAAATAAAATAATACCTATGTGACAAGGCATGCAAATTAATCCGCTCTACTTCTCTAATTTATTTATTTTCATACAAATTGTTTTTGGTTTCATAGCTATAGTAGAGGTATGTATGAGAGGATAATATTGGGTGAGTGGTGGGAGGATAGAGAAAAGAAGGGGAGGGGGTTAACTGAAGAGCAAATATATTTATGTATATGTTTGTTTTGAATTTGGCTATTTCCAAAATGAATAAACATAGGTATAAATATGTCATTAAGTAAAGCTAATAAAAAGCGAGAGAGAGAAAAAAATCAGTGAATCCATCCAACAAATCATTCTCTCACAGCATTGAAAAAAATGTTCAAATTTAAAAAAATTGAATTATACCCTTTCCCACTCCATCTCATCCCTTTTTCTCTCTACCAACGAACCAACCATCAGATACGAATCCCGTTCATGCCTATATTTCATTTAATCAATATATGCCTATGTATGTGTCAGTGTTTATATACATGTATGTGTATGTGTGTTTGTGAAAAATGCCTCCACGTATTCCAGCCTTTTGACATTTTTTTTTTTCATAAAAATCATAATTAAAATAAATTTCTTTCTCAAAGGATTTACGTCAATAAATGTCATTGAAAGGATAAATTACTAAAAAGTTATAAATGAAATTGGTAACCTACACGATTTTAAAATGTTAATGTCAACTCATTTGAAAAAAGTCCATTATAGCTCTCACCTAATGTCCTAGCTTGATTTTCAAGTGAATCAGATGAAGAAAATATACCACAATTACTATTAAATATTACAAATATAAAATATGAGTCAGAAAAGAATAAAAAAAATTCAAATCATGAACATTGTCAAATATGAAAGTAAAAGAAAACATAAAAGAAATATAAAATAAAAATTAAAATAAATTATTTAATTAAATTAAACAACCTCGGAGAGTCATTAAATAAGAGTTGATATTTCGCAACAAGGAAATTGAAGATAAAGGTAGAAAGACTGAAGGCATATATTATTGCTTCTCTTGTATAGATATAGTAAAAGTAAAAAAAATATAATAAAATAATTCTATAATAAATTACAATATAAATGGAAATTTTTATAAAAAATTGACTACGGAAACAGATGAATTTTTTAAAAAGAATATCTTGTTCCTGCATCATTAGAAAACGAAATTGAAATCATTTTTTCGAAGTAATACAAGTAATATTTAAAATATTTTACTCACCCTTTTTTATAAAAAGATTATATTTATTTAATTATATTTGTTAATTAAAAATAATTCATAATATAATGTAGGAATAGTTTAATTTAAAATAATATAAAATTTTGTTTTAATTGTGAAATTATCAACCCAAAATTTATTTTAATTCTTTCCACTTTTTATATTTTTTTTTAAATTTTAAATATTTTAAAGATAATTTCAATGATATTAGTAACAATATTTAGTCAAATTAAATTCATACTATGATTTACTTTCATTAATTTATTTAAATTTATTTAAAAAAAAAAGATTAAAAAAAATCTTTAAAGAGAATATAACCTATTTAAATCCATGTAATATTATGATTATTTTTTCAGAACTTTTTCCAGTTAATACATCTTTAAATTATTTAAGTAACTAATATTTTGTTGAGTGTATTTATATTAATTTCTAAATATTTGATTAGTCACGAATAAAAGTCTTATTAAAACTTATACAATAATTATTTTGAATTTTTTCTCTTAATCCTTTTTATGCATATATATCTTGTATAATTATATTCATATATTACGTTAGTAAAACAATTTTGTTTTATAAATATACAGATTATTAAACTTGTAAAAAAAGTAAAAATTTTTCTAAATTTTGTGGTTTCCAAATTTTATATTAGATTTATAAAGTTTATGTACTAAAAGGGTGTCGCAACTACAGCAATACTATGGGAAACTTAATAGTGCATTTCATACAATACTTGGGTGGAATATATAACCCTAAAAATTTAAATATGAATTGTGTTGCTAACTTAACTACAGTGTAACTCTTAATAATATATGGAAAACCAAAATGCGGCTCCAATTCACTATCCCGGGAATATCAAATAAGATTATTTATTAAATTATTTGTAATTCACTTTGATTAGGAGGTTGTGCAAAAAGTTCCTGTTCTAGGAGAATTTCATTATATATCACTGACTCACACACAGCCAAACCCGTTCAATTCATCCGCTTTTAATAGGATTTACTTTTTAAATAATATTCGCCAGAGAACTTATCTTATCATTATAAAAAAACCAGAAGAAAATAGAGATGCTCTAAAAATACATTTATTATTTTAACAAATATACCTCATCAATTTAAAATAAACAAATATTTAAACACCCGGTAGTATTTTAATTATATGTATTATATTATTATGTTAATTTTTAACTATATTTAATATAATTCCTAACAGAGAGGAAGTTATTAATAAAATATTCATAATATGAAACCCTTCCGCTTTGACAAAGATGGCCGGAAGAAAATATGAAATAAAAACATATAATATTCTTCTAAAAAGACGATTGAAAAAAATTATTTAAAATGTTAAAAGATCATTTTTTTTTTTAATTTATTAGAATATTTTAATATTAATTTTAATTTATAATTTTTCACTTCAATTATGTATACACATATATTAAGAATAAACAAAATATAATAAGTATTTATTTTACCTATATACTATAATATACATATTCACTTTTAGACTAATGCTTTTCTAGTAATATTGATATTGTCCTAAATACATGTTTAGGAACAAAATCACGTATATCGTAAATATACATATATATGTATACATTATATATGAGATTATTAGTGAGCTCCGGGCACGCAACATTATTTAAAATTTCGACCTCGTTATGATAATCGATTATAAATAATTTATTAATACCTTATACCTATATATTGAAGATGAAAATGATTGTTATATTAAGAATGCAATATAAATATAATTAGTTAAAATCGTTAAGTTTTATATTTTAAATTGAGTTAGAAATCACAGAAGATGGTTTAGAAACTCTTTTAATTAATTAAGAAATTAATCAAGACACGTAATATTTAATTAATTGTTATTTTATTATTTTTCTAATTTTTAAATGGAAATGATAAAAAAAAATGAAAAGTTTTACAGTCTTTATTTAATGGATTTTTCAATAAAAATTAAAAATTTATAATTTATATTAATTATTACCAAAATTTTATAAGAGTAAAAACACTTCTAATGAGTCATCACGATTCAAATCATAGTTAAATACAATTGAGAATATCAAGATTAAATTTTAATTTTTCTAAATAAAATATAAATAATTTTGATAAATCTTGTATAAAATATGATAAATAATTATCATATCTTTGATTGTCAAATTTCTTTGAATTTTTTTTTTTTTTTTTTTTGGAAATTCTAATTTTAAAAGAATATTTTATAAACTTGAATAATTTATATTAATTATGAATATTTACAAAAAATGTCAAGAAGATGATGTTGCTATTGAATTTCTCTATTTGTGGCGTCCAGGGCATATTGCAGAGAAAGTAAAAAGCCCTTGCTCTCCCTTTTCATCAAAATTCCCCTGAGCTTCAGGCATCCCGCAATGCGGATCCTTATTTATCGCTGCATAAATGAAAATTTCGCCAGTCTTTAGGGGGAAATTTGTTCTCTTCTTTTTTATTTCATATATATATATATATATATATATATATATATATATATTATTTTGAAATTGCCTCGGTAAACTATTTTTAAGGGTGCAAAACAAAACTTGATCCGAGATTTGGAGAAAAGATTCAGGTTATCTATGCATAATGGCGCATCGTTCCAATGTGAGTTAATTTATCATTCTTTCATTGTGTATGCGTGTATGCAAAATAGGATTGGGTTGGGGTGGAGGCCCTTGGGGGCTGCACTCTATATCGGCGCTTGGGGGCCTTGCGACCCGACAACAAAGGGGGTGTTTTCGCCAACCCCAGCCGGGGGGGGGGGTTATCGATTGGTCGTACCCCAGGACAAATGGGTCACATTGCGGTCTGTGACCAGGTCATGCTGTGGCCGCCAATCCCGCCACTGACCGGAAGTCCCCTCTCCTTGCAACATCCGCATTCAAGTATGCATATTTTAAAAAACGACCTGGAGACGACGCAGAGAAATTCTCACGGGGGTGGAGGGAGATGTGGGAGGGTGACGGCCATTGGCCTCCGGAGGTTTTAAACGACTGAATTTGATGGCACCTGGAAGTGAAAGAGACAGGTGGGGGAAGTTAACCAATTCCAAACTCGGGAGAGGAAAGATATTGGTTCTGATTTTGGGAATCCATTAGAAGCCGAAGGTGGCTCTTAAATAAAATATAAATATTCGTATCCGTGATGTTCATATTTTCCCTTCCAAGTCTTTAAAACCTCATCTGAACTTTTTTCATTAGATTCCACTTTTTGACTACTTTTATGATGAACCATAAAATCGACTTCTTCGAGAAAAGAATTAAACCCTCTTAAAGAATTCACCTTCTCGTAAACTTATATTAAATTTCTCATAAACATAAAAAAAAAGAATGGTTGAACCTCAGGCATCTTTTTTCACGGGACATTTTAGCGTTAACAACTTAAAATATACTCCAGTTATACATACATATACCCCTACTTAAATCTTTTTCAAAGAGCACTCGATCATACATATTACATATGGCATAGATATATGTACTTAAAGTATGTAGAAATTAAATTAAAATTTTGATTTCAAAAGAAGAAAGGGATTTAAAAAGTTGCAAGTTTAATGAGATGTGTAAGGTGGGTACGATTTTATAATCTCGGTATTGAAAGTAAATGGTTGGTGGAAGGAGGAATCCAGACATGCGAACCGCTTATCGATATAATAGAAAGAAAAAGCAAACGCCATATACAATTAATACTTATTACCCTTAAAATGATCGTATCCAAAATAATAAATTTAAATAAACATATAATAATTCACTTTCAATCAAATCAATAGATATTTAATAATAATGAAAATAATAGCATTATTAATTTAATATTTCCTTGCTATTTATATTCATTTTATATAATTGTTTCAATTTTGACATTATCAGACTAATTTGATAATTAAATTTTTAAATGCTTTTAGTTTTTCATAAAATAATTTTATGTTTGGCTTCATCAAAAATAATCCAGGGTCTAATTCAGAGTTTTTGTTTTTTTTATTATTATTATATAATTATTATATAATTATCTTATGTTATTTGTTATTATCTTATGTTAGTTGATTGTTCTATTTTACTTATTTTAAGAATTTTAATAATTGACATACTAAATATTTTATTTTACATAAAATCTATTAAAACGTGTAATATATTTTATAATAATATCTATTTATACCACATTTATAGTTTATTTAATAATATATCACATTTTAATTCAATATTCAAATATCAATATGTAATAAAAATTTTATTTTTAACCTCAATCACATATTATTTTCAAAATTTAATTTCTATTCTATGATTTTCATATTCTTTCTTGTTTTTTTTTATAAAATTTCAAATATTGAGATAGGTATGCATTGAGAGCATTTAAAAACATGAAATCCATGCGTGATCTCTCTTTATAAGTGCCGTCTATTGATAGAGAGAAGTAAAGAGTAGCGTGTCTTCAAAAAAATACCCCTTCATTTGCATTCTATTTTGAATATATCTATATATAATAAATTTATTTTGATTTAATTGAGATCAACGTATATTATTATTTTTATTTTATTATATTTATTGAATTGAAATTGAGATATATTTATAAAAAATTCAAATTAGAGGAAAATATATATTTGTTTACATATAAAAAAATCTATAGTGTCTCCCAATTGGATTAATTAGCATATATTATATTTAAATTAACTTAATTAATTAAATTATAAAGAATAAATAATATTTTTTAAACCAGCAAGTGTTTGGCTCTTTGTTGATGGCACCACGTCACTTGCTGGCACGTGATTAGCAGTTAAAAAATTAATTCCGTTACTTTCCGATTCAATCAAGCTGAAATTCTATAAATAGCAGTTTTATACAATTTTTAATTATGTGAAAAACTATCAAACATATTTTTACGGTCACTTTAGAGGAAAAAAAAAATCAAAACGTTGTAGATAATGACCCTCTTCCGTTTGAGCTACATTTTTCAAAAATCGATAGAAAACTACGAATTTTTAATAATGCCCATGTACCAAATTTCATTATTCTAGCACACTCCGTTTTTGCGTAATCTTGTCTACGTACACACACACACACACACAGACATTTTTCTCAACCTTAGTGAATATGACTCAGGGACCTTTAAAACGTATAAAAACATCAAAATCTCGACATCGAAAATTTTCATGGTCGCAATACTAGATAGATAGTAAAAATTAATTCTTTTACTTTTAAATTTAAATAATGATTCATTTGTTACACTTTCAATCGGCGTTAACTTTACTACATACATTGAACGAATCATATCTCGTGTTAAAAACAACTAAAAGAATTTATGACAATTATTTTTTAATGAATTGAATCATAATTCTTGAATGATAATAATCAATTCAGGTTTTTATATTAAGAAATGTTAAAATGTTAATCATACATACCAATCAATGAAAAGTATTTGATTCTCTAATGATTAGGGAACCGTTAAAAATAAAATAAATAAAAAATATATACACTAAATATGATTTTAAAATTATTTTTAGTTAGTTTATATTAGTTTTATTAAAAATTTAATTCTTGAATATAAAATTCGTATTTTTATTATTATTATTAATATTAATATAAATGTTGTTTCTATTTCAAGAGTGAGATATTTTATCTTTATTATCTTTGACATTTAATTGAAGAGAATGATTTGTTTTTTATTTACATTAGTTAAATCTAATTTGATTATATATTTACTTTATTTCTGTAAAACGATTTCTTAAACTTTTATTAGAAAATCAGGATTCTATTTCAAAATGAAGAATAAATATTTTTCTTTCGAATGAGCTGTTGAATTTAAGCAGGATAGTAATAATAATAATAACAATAATATTAATGTTGATTTTATAGAATAGTAAGTCTTTTTTTCACATATTGTTGATTTATGATAATAATCTTCTATTTTGTTGGATTTATTTTTGTTTTTTACACCACTCGAATATACATGTTTATGTATTTATTTCAAATATATAGTATCCTTGACAAAATATCTCAGCACGGTTTAATCTCCCCAGTTCGTGGATTATGTTTACAGAATCAATTAAAAGGATTGCGTGACCTAAACATATCATTCCCATTGAAATATATATATAAGCCGACATATCAATTTGATAAGAATCATACACTTGAAATACTTTTATAAACATAAACTACTTGAGTTTATTTAGGTTAAATTGTCAAATGAATTTCAATTTATAACAATTATTTATTATTTCAATGAAAAATAAAATATTTTTTTCTTCTCACTAGTTCCTCCATATGTTTATTTATCTTTTTGAGATTTAAATTCGTGGATAAATTGAAGAAAATAAAACCTAAATAACCTGGTTTTTGAACATTTTTTGAAACGACAGCGCCTATCAAGTCGGTTGTATCCTAAGTAGGTTAGAGGAATTATGTTATCAGTACAACATATTATATTGATTTTCTTGATTGTAGGCTGCTACTTCTCATTTTAATTTATCATCCATTATTTTTATAATATCTTATCTTATCTTATTATGCTAGCTAAAATTGTATATATATATATATATATATATATATATATATATATATATATATATAGCCATGGGTTCTCAAATACCGCTCTAACGATTTTTTTCAAATTCACACTAGATATAGTATTTATAAAGAAAAATTAAGATTTATTGATCATATCTCTTGAAACATACAGCTTCATTATTTATTTCTTAATTTAAAATTATATATGGGTGACGTCACATGACATCCATTTTTATTTTTTAACTGAAATTGTATTAATATTTTTTTTTTATTTAAAATATTTTAAAATTTATTATTTAATTTCGAAATAAAATTAAAAATATTTATTTTTAATAAAATATATATATATTTATTAATCTCTCTCAAAAAAAAACAACAAAACAAATAAATGTCTTCGAAAGATGGTAAAAATATCTTAATTTTATTATCAAAATACTTAGACCAGTGGTTAGAACAATTGTTTTTACTCCCCGAGTTCGAAGGATCGAATCTCGTCGCGTGCGTTTTTTTTATCTATTTTCGTGATTTATTTATTCATTGTTCTTTTATTAATTAAGTTTTAGATAGTTTTATAATTTTTAATATTTTTTAAATAAAATATTATTTAATACATTTAATAATTGTAATAAATAATTAAAGAATTGTATATCAATATTTTTTAAAGGGTAGAGCGAGAGCTCAGTGTCTCAGGTATTAATATTACCAGCCAAATCCAATAATAATGAATCATGTTTTTTAACTTAAGTACCGAGCCGAGGCTCGGGGTCCCGGTACTAATCCATTAATGTATATATACATGTATATATATAATGATATTTCAAGATACAATGAATCTTTATATGTATATTATCTTTCTTTTACTATTATTGTGCAATCTAATTATAGCTTTATACAAATGTGTATTTATCGATCAAGTATTAATAAATCATTTTAAGTAAATTATAATTTTTAATAGAACATATGTCTAATAAATAAAAATATTTATTAAATTCAGTCTTGTTCACATCATATAGAACAGGGGTCGGCAACCTTTTTCAATAGTCGGGCACATTTCGGAAATAAAATAACAGGGGTGGGCACACTTGGTGATACCTGATCGCAAAAACATTTTACCTTTTTTTATTGAAAAATTTGAAAAAAAAAATCTAAAATGTTTAAGATCCTGGTCGCAAAAACATTTTACCTTTATTTATTTATTTTTTAGTAATAATTTAATACTTGGTAATTTGAATGCAAGCACTTGAAAATTGCTTCGCGGGCACTTGAAATGGCTTCGCGGGCACCTGATTGCCCACACCTGATATAGAATAACAAAATATTATTTTTATAATATGTACTTATGTCAATGAAATAATAAGATGATATATGAATAAACATCATAGATATATTTTTACACAATAGAAATCAATGTGATTAGATTAAAAAAAAAACTTTAAAAATTAATTTTTATTTAATTTTATCAGTAATAAATGGATCAAAAGAAATTATCAATAAAAATGATGTATCATATATAAAGTACTATGCCTATGCATTAAGATAATTAATATGTAAATATCCTGATATCGGTTTTCAGTTTGTTTGAAACTACTACTAAACTAAATATTTATTTATTTATGTACATATTATGTCCAAAACAATGTTGTATAAACATATTTTAATTTTTAAATTGTAAATTGAGGTTCTGTTGTTTTCCTAGTGAGGGGATAAATTATTTGATTTAAAATATATATTAAATAATAATATTTAAATAATAAGAATTTCATTATAACGAATATTAATGGATTAAATCTCTGAAATTCTATGCTTTAATATTTTTAAATATATGGCTCGGTTGTATAAATGAATCCCGACGATCAAATCTTCTCATTATTCTGTCTAAATATGAATTATTAATAAATAAATTATTAATGCTATTCGTATATAAGAAAAGTATAATATATAATATTACAAGAGACAGGAATCTCCCATAAGTCTTGAAATGGTTAAAATTTTTATTTTTACATTTATTTCCTCATTTATCAAATATTTATATCCACCATTATACTTAATAATTTATTTTTCCATATTTAATAGTCTAGAAATGGCGTTTAAATTGAAATTAAATTATTAATATCTCTGTTCAAATAAAAATTAATTAATCATATTAATAAAGATTCTAAATGTTAGTTTTTCCGTTCGATTTTGCACTAAAATACATTCTTCAAATACATTTTTCAAAAAAATTAAAATGAATCGGATAGACGGTGTAGTCTCAGAAAATTTCCTCCATACCTAAATTCACATCAGATCAGTCAACGTAACATATTAGAAATATTTAGTTATCTGAGAATTTAAAAATACATTGTTGAAGCTAAAAATATTATAAATTCTTATTCATACACACTCATAAAAAACATTGTAATTTTTGTTTTAAAATTTCGTTACCTTACCCATTTTAGATGTGGATTTTATTTTATATTTCATTGAAATCTTATCTTATTATACTAGCAAAAATTGTATATATATATATATATATATTCTTTTTTAATTGGTATTGAATTAATTTTTATATTTAAAATATTTTAAAATTTTTTATTTATTTTCGAAATAAAATTAAAAATATTTATTTTAATAATATTTTAAAATCAACTTACGAAATTTATTTATTAATCTCTCAGCAAAAAAAAAATCTAAAATTTATCTTGCAAACATTGTAAGTTTATTTATGATATTTTAAAAACAATTTTTTAATCTGTTTTGTCGTTTAAATTTTTGTTAATTCTTACATATAAATTTTTATTACTTAATTTTGTTTTTTTTATCTATTTTCGTGATTATTTTTTTTAAATTACTAATTTATATTTATTTATTCATTGTTATTTTATTAATTAATTTTTAGATAGTTTTATAATTTTTAATATTTTTTCAATATTATTTATTATTATTAAGGACCCCAAGTTCCATTAATTTTAATCAGAATGATGCAATGATGTAACATTAATAATTAACCAAAGAATTGTATATCAATATTTTTTAAAGCAGGGATGTCAATATATCGGCAAATATTTAAATTTTTTCAATATGGTTCTAAAAAAAAATTAGCTGGAGTGTCTCCACTCGACTATCTCGCAATTTGAATTGGATTAAATAACATAATGTATTATATTTAAATTAAATTTAATTAATTATAAATTATAAATAATAAATAATAAATATTAAACCAGCGCATGTTTGGCTTTTTGTTGATGGCACCACGTCACGTGTTGGCGCGTGAGATTTGCAGTGTTAAAAAATTAATTCTGGTAATTTCAGCGAATCAATCAAGCTGAAATTCTATATATAGCAGTTTTATACAATTATTAATCATGTGAAAAATTATCAAACATATATCTTTATTTTTACGGTCACTTTAGAGGAAAAAAAATCAAAACGTTGTAGGTAATGACCCTCTTCCGGTTGAGCTACATTTCTCAAAAGTTGATAGAAAACTATGAATTTTGAATAATGCCCATGTACCAAATTTCATCATTCTAGCTCAAACCGTTTTTGCGTAATCTTGCCTACATACATACACACACACACACATACACACACACACACAGACATTTTTCTCAACCTTAGTGAAAATGATTCAGGAACCTTCAAAACGTATAAAAACATCAAAATCTCAACATCGAAAATTTTCGTGATCGCAATACTATCTCTGGCGAGATAGTAAAAAAGGTAAAATGTTTTTCGCAGTCAGAATTTTAAACACTTCCGACTATTATTCGAAATAAATTTTTTTGCGGCTCGCCTAAAGTTAAACCTTGTTTGTTTGACCCAAGTGTACCTATGAGATTGACATCCCTGTCTTAAAGGGTCGAACTCGATGTTTCAGGTACTTAAATATAATAAATGTTATTTATAATAATAATAATAATAATTTTTAAAAAAATGCATATTAAATAGAAACAATCATTGTATGGGTGTGAACAACAATTTCCATTATCATTCTCTTTCCTTCTTTCATTAAATTAAATTCCTTTTGTTGAATTCCTAAACAGCAAATCCAATCCATCCACTCCACCCAACAAACGGAATGATGATACAAATTATAATGGGCCTCTCCATAACAAATGCATTGTAATTAATCTATAGTTGTAAATGAATACGCATGCCTACTTTTGTAAGGTGAAATTAATTGGCTAGCCTTGTGCTCCAAATGCGCATCTATCTCACCCCGTAACCCACTTCCTCTAACCTCATCGTTGCATGTAAATCAGTTTTTATAACCCTTGGCGGCAATCAGTCAGCCAGCTGATATAAATCTAAGCCAATTAGTTTTTAGTCAGTGCCTCGCTATGATTTATTCCCAATACATTGGAGCAGTTTAATGACTTTCCGGGCTCTATTTAATAAAAAATTCAAATATTTAACCCTCTACCCTCTTGTATCCTCTTCTCCATACTAGAAGCATTTATTTATGAATTAATTTGTTTAATTTATATGAAATACATTTTCTTTTGC
This sequence comes from Labia minor, assembly GCA_963082975.1. Lineage (NCBI taxonomy): Eukaryota > Metazoa > Arthropoda > Insecta > Dermaptera > Spongiphoridae > Labia > Labia minor. The sequence continues at coordinate 91,720,643 of OY720344.1, read as the reverse complement.
AATGTTATGAATTTATTCAAATGAAAGAAAATAATATTGTAAGTAGAAACATAGAAAATTGTTGTTTGTTTATTTGTTTAAGAATTGCAATGGGGATATGTTTTCATGAATTATTTTATACGAATTTATATTTAAATGTTTGTTTAATTTTATTCTCAGGGGTTACATAAGTGGGCACGTTAAAGAATATAAGACCATAATGTAATATATATAATTTATGAATTAATAGACTATTAATTAAGCTATTTATTTTTAATGTAGGCGTTTTGAAATCGTGTCACGCGATTTGTCATCGGCAAGTAAAATAGAAGGAACAAATACCTTAACTTGATGTTTAGATTATATATTTATTATTTGTTCCTTACAAAGTATGTTTCTGTTTAAATAAAGTTGGCCTTCTTCATAAATGTCAATACACTGGTTTTGATTATCTAATTCAAATTAAAAAGTATACTATTTATCATGAATTAAATTACTAATAGAAAATAAACCTTGGCGGGTGTTTTTAGGTTATAATTATGAAAGGGAATTTTGCTTACTTGAAAAAAAAATCATACCCAAATTTATAATTATTATATTATTTGAAAATTAAATTTATTTAAAAATTTAATTTTTTAATTAATTTTATCATAATTTTAAATAAAATATATAAATTTAATTTTTATATTTTAATATTGTTTTCTCTTCAGAATGATGAAATCTTTAAAAATAGGCAGAAACCGAAGCCAATTTGATTTTTTAATATCTCAATTTTATGTTGATTAAAGCATATTTGCTATTAAAATTAACCCTATTAATCTCGGTTTTGTTCAATCAATTAAGATTGTTGAGGATTTAAGGTTATTTTTAAAAATTTAATGGAAAAACAATAAAAATGCAGATATATTTCTATATTTATCTTTTAATTCTAAAAACAAATAAAAGCATTTAAAAGACTATATTATAAAAATAATAATAAAAAATTGCATTTTCAGAGAATAAAAATATTTTAAATTTTTCCTAAAAATGTTTAATGATCATTGAATTTACAATTTTTCTCTGATATTAAATATAATACCAACACTTAGTAAAGATAAGCCTAAAATTTAAGTTGGAAATGAGAAAAAGAGAAACAAGATAAATAGAGAGGAGAAATAGTTAAGTTTCAATCTGTTATTGTATTCGTTGGCAAATTAAAAAAATAATAAATTTAATATAAAAATAGGGTAAATTCTAAGGGTTGAGGGCTTGCTTGTTTAAGATATGGCGAGTTATAATTCGATATTCGAACATCATAACCATTCAACATACAAAATTTGATTTTGTTCCGTCTATGGTTCAGTAAATTATGTTTACGTTAAATGGTTTGGTTATTCCTGACTGCTTAATTTGGGTGTTCTGAAATAATTTTAAAATGTTGTAAGAAATTTTATTTTAAAGAGAACAAGATTAAAAATTATGAGCTGTGACCAGGCACAGAACCAACTGACGATTTGAAATAAATTAATTTCCAAACAACATTATATATATACAGTCCCTGGCCAAATTATTAGACGCACTGTATTTTTTTAATAATTTTATGATTCTTTTTATACAGTTATTGTATATTTAAACTACAATATTATTGATTTTTATTTAAAAGATTTGTCGTAGACTACCTATTTGTATTTATTTTAAAAAAATGGCAACACTGTGTTGATAAAGTGATACATGAACGTAAACAAGTACAAACCTGTATCAATCGTGATCGGGATCGCGGCAGGTACATACGTGTTTCTGTGTCTTTATGGACTGTCATTGTTTGTTTAACTACACAATTATTACTTTATTTTGTTTAGAGTGTTTGAAAAAAATATTTGGACTATTTTTATTATGGGTAGAAAAGTCGATCTTACACCACGTAAAAAAGCTGAAGTGAAGGCCCTTGTGAATGCAAATACATTTACAAACCGGGAAATATCACGAAGATTGAACGTTTCTGAAGCCAGTGTACGCCGCATAAAAAAGAAAATTAAATCTGGGGAGGAATTAAGTTCAAAAAGAAAGAAAAGATGCGGTAGAAAACCAATTTTCACTCCACGGTCAGAGAGATGTTTGAAGAAAATTTGTCTAGAAAACAGATTTGCTACCACAAAGATGATAAAATCACAACTCCAGGATGCTAGCGTAAATGTTTCTGAACGCACTGTTCGAAGAAAATTAAAAGAATTAGATTTTAAGGCCTGTCGCCCCGCCAGGAAGCCCAAGTTAACAGCTGCCATGAAAGCAAAGCGCCTGAAGTGGGCCAAACAATGGAAAGACAAAGATGTGGACTTCTGGAGATCGGTAAGATTTTGTAATTTTATAAAAAATTGATACATTATAATCATTTTCAGTTAAATAAAGCAAAGAAACATGAAAGTTTATATATTTTGTCTATTTTGACATGTCTGCTTCAGTGACGAAAGCACGTTTGAAATTTTGCAGAATAAAGCTCTGTATGTGCGTCGTCGTCATTGAGAAAAGTTTCATCTTGACTGTGTCGTTCCAACGGTGAAACATCCAACCAAAGTGATGATTTGGTCGGTCATCAGCGGCAAGGGTGCTGGACGTCTATACGTCGTAAATGGAATAATGAGGCAACACCAAGACAAAGAAGTATTACAAAATTGGTTAATTCCGCAGCTCAAAGAATGGTTTCTAAATGGGGAACCATTCACTTCCATGCAAGATGGAGCTCCCTGCCACACTGCTCGGTCAGTTAAAGCTTTTTTGGCAGAAGAAAATATCCCTCTGTTGGATTGGCCGGGTAATAGTCCCGATATGAACCCAATTGGAAATGTGTGGAAGCTAGTGAAAAGAGAAATGGCTAAAGATATGATCACCAACAAAACCCAGCTCCTAGAAAAAATTATTAATAGGTGGAATCACATCACCCTCAAATGCAGGAGACAGTTCAGTCTTGCATTGATAGCATGCCGCGCAGAGTTGAAGCTTTGATAGGGGCTAAAGGTGGCTCGACTAAATATTGACTTTTATTTACATTATGTATTTTCATTTTTCTTTAATACTTAATAAACATATAATTTTCTAAATTAATGCTGTTTTATTTTATTTTCATTGATTAATATAAAAATAAAAAACAATTCAATTTATAAGTACAATATCACTCGGTAATTAATATTTTACATGAAATCTTGCAGTGCGTCTAATAATTTGGCCAGGGACTGTATATAAAGTATCAGAAAAAATATTTTTAAAATTTGAATTAAAATCACTAAATTAATATTATCTTGCTTTTTATTTTTGGTTTAATTACTCAATTATTAATTACTACTACTATATTTTAAGTGAAATATTTTCCGACAATGAATATAAAATTAATATTTTGTAAACTACCACTTCCGGTTTCCGGATAGACACCAAAAGTTGATGAATTCATTTTACTGACGCATTAAGTAAATTTACCAAATTTTATCAAAATCCGTTGAGCTGTTCAAGCTATACACGTCTAAACGGACCCACAATGGACACACGGACGGACGGCCAGATATCATACTAAAAATACTTTTTTCTGTTAACAAATTGCATGATTCGTGGAGATATGTAAAAATCTCCACATGTGAAATTTAGTGTGAAAACAAGACCTTCCCTTCCTATCGTCGGTCGGTAAAAAATATTCATATATCATTTTAATCCAAATTATCCTATTTGTAGAAAAATATGAAATAAATTATAATAAATCTTGTATATTAAATTCTTAGTATATCAAGAACTTAGCTCGTTGGTATTATTCTGAACTCCTGAACTTAAGCATGTGGATTTAATCTCACAACGTTAACAAACATATATATATTATGAAAATATTAGATAAATATGTAAACAAGCTAAATTATTCAAATAAAAATAAAAAAAACAATTTCTTAGAAAATATTAATTACGAGCCCGATATCTTCTTTCCTTGGAATCTGAGATTTTTACTTCCAAGGCCACCAAACCAGACAAAACACCAAGGTTACGTGCTCTGTTATTTTGCATTATAAAAAATAACATGTTATTTTTCTAGGTAAATCAACGGTGCGGCATGCGAGGGGTTGGTGCTCGTTCGTGTCGCAGCTGTTAGTTTTCCTAGGTTAAGGATTTCGCCTCACGTTAAATTAATAATAACATTGCCAATAGGTCTCTCTCTCTCTCTCTCTCTCTTCAGGATAAATACCCGCCTCCAAATAACACGAATATTCTCCTAACATGCATGGGAGCAGTTTGCATTAACAGGACGTTTGATCCTCCCTGCGGGGGTTGAGCTGGCGCCCACCCACTATCCCTTCTCTTTTAGTTCCAGCCAACCCCTCTTTCAAGCGGATTACTCTCGTGAATTGAAAACTCGGTCCAATTCCAACACCACCCCCGGACTTCGAATAAAGCCACAATATATTTGATAACGTATTATTCAAAAGTTCTGAAATTGAAAGATAAATTGGTTAGTTTGCTTTTAATGAAAGGATCCGGTTCAAAGGTCATTCAAATATTTTAAATATATTTTTAATTGAATTCAGGTTAAATGAGAAAGGTTAACATTATTACAATGAATATATAAATCAAAGATAAAATAATATAAAATTACAAAAAACAGTTTTTACTTTTTGTTTTAAATTGTAATCATTTTTTATAATGATTTTAAAATAAAACATTAAATTGTTTTAATTGATTTTTTAATAATAATTGTAATATTATAAATATAAATTTGAAAATATTTTTTATTTATACCGAACAACACTTTAAAATACCTAATATAAATAAAAAAAACTCTGGATTTTGGTCACCCTATAAACGAATAGGGCCTATTAAACAAGTTGTTGCCTAAGAAGATAGATAAGTTGTATGATAAGTACAACGGATCCTCTCAATTTTTGCTAGGTCTGGGACTTTTAATTTTAAAAAAATGTTATTAACTAATACTACTTGTAATAAAATTTAAATTTGAATTAAATATTGAAAAGAATTTATAAATTTCTAGTAATATTTTTTTTTTAATTTTATTTATCAAATTTACTTGATTATATATTGCTAGTGAAAGATTGAAAAATAAAAGAGAAACATAATTAAATAAATGTTCATTTTCCACACCTGTGAAAAATAAAATAAATTTACATATTTAAATTTAAAATTTACAAAAATATAATATCTAATCCGGTAGGTACGAAACATCCTTGTTATATATAGAGAGTTAAAATTAAGTTTTATTAAAAAAAAAATAACTTATGCTGTTCATTAAAAAGTTTTCAATATTTTAGTACTGAAACTGATAAAAGAATCGAGATTATTAATTTTAGAGATTGACCCAATTGGTAATTTTAATTGGTTGGCAAACTTTTTAATAAAAGTATTTTATTTTTTATAAATATATTTTTTATAAGAATAAAAAAATTAAAAAAGTTTTATTAATTTTTTAACAAGTGTTAATATTGTTAAATGATCACAAGATTATAATAATTATCATTAAGTATTATAATAATGAAGAAATAATATCTTATATTTTAATTAATGGTGGTCCTTTCAAAGGACGTAATCAGTCTGGAGTTAGAACCGTTGAAATATTGAAATTAAATTATTATATTTTGGATTATTATTATTATTATTATTATTATTATAATTAATATTATATCTATGTCAAATTCAAATTTCAAAATATATGGTATATTTGTAGTTTTGAATGTTTAATTTCTGAAATTTTATAATTAAAACTTAAAAACACTGGGTATATTTTGTAGTATACCAACTAATTTATGAAACATTGGTTTCATTATATATTATACTAGCTAAATAATTATTGTAATAATAATCCTGAAAAAAAATAAATATCTCATTTAAGAAATTTTAATTAGAATTGAAAGAAACGGGTTTGATCGAGTGAAATGCAATCTGTCAATCGACTTGAAGAAGCTTTCTACTCCCGTCAGTTTCTTATTTGCTGTTCGGTCATCAATCTGGTAGCAGTAAATCTTTCTACTTGTGATTAATTTTGAACCTTGACGATCTGCCTCATCCCACTGATTGAATCCTATCGTTTTGGAGACAGGAAACCTATCATTTGTCTTGAAACAGCTTTTTCAAGACATTTCCTTTTTCAATTTTAAATTGTAATTGAAATAAATAAATATTCGAATATCCTAGTGAATTTACATTTTAATTTAGTATTATTAATATATTAAAGTTGACTGAATGACTAAAGAATAAAAATCTTTGACCCCTACTAGCTACACTTGGTTTTTTTCATTTTTACTATCTCGCCAGAAATTGTCGATTTTTATTTTTATTGAATTTTAAATCTGTATATCATAGATCGAAATAAGATTCAGGATCATACCGTCGGTCTTTATAGTAAAAATAAATTTTAGCTGGGACATTCCTTATTCCTAAATAGTATTGCGATCACGAAAATTTTCGATGTTGAGATTTTGATGTTTTTATACGTTTTGGAGGACCCTGAGTCATTTTCACTAAGGTTGAGAAAAATGTCTTTGTGTGTTTGAGTGTGTGTATATGTAGACACGATTACTCAAAAACGGTTTGAGCTAGAATAATGAAATTTGTTACACGGACATTATTAAAAATTCGTAGTTTTCTATCAACTTTTGAGAAAAGTAACGCATACGGAAAAGGGTGATTACCTACCAAGTTTTCATTTTTTTCCTCAAAACTGACCGTAAAAATAAAAATATATGTTTGATAGTTTTTCACATGATTAATAATTGTATAAAACTGCTATATATAGAATTTTAGCTTGATTGAAACGCTGAGAGTACCGGAATTAATTTTTTAACACGTTGACTGGCAATCACGCGCCAGCACGTGACGTGGTACCATCAACAAAGAGCCAAACACGCGTTGGTTTAATAAATATTATTTATTAAATTTAATTTATAATTTAATTAATTAAATTTTATTTAAATATAATATATGTTATTTAATCCAATTCAAATTGCGAGATAGACGAGCGGAGACACTCCAGCTTTTTTCAGAAAAACAATTACGAACCAAAAAACAAAATGACTGAATGTTTCTTATATATAAAGAAAAATATAAAGTTTCTGTGACAATTTTAATAATCAATCCAAAATTAATAAATATTTTTTAAATGAAAAATTCTCCATAATAATTTTTTCTATCATTTCTATGAAAAATTTTAATAATATAACTAATTATATTATAATATTAAATATCTAAAGTTCAAAAATGCCAGAGGTTGAAATAACAGATTTTATTAAAACTAAAAAGTAATAATTAAATTACAAGTTATTTCTATTCAATTATGTAATAAATACAGGAATTTATATTTGACAAGATGACAGTTCAACTCTCTTTATAGAAAATGAAATAGTTCTTACTATTAACACTTAGTCCAATGCGGTGGCTTCCTAAACTGGCGCTAGTTGTAAAAGTCAAATAGGGCGCCAGTTTAAAATATCAAATATACCAAGAACATATATTTGATATTTACACCTTCCCCCCTGAGATCATTTTTTCGACCGAATACAATGATAGCTTGCTACTATGAAAGCAATTTGAAATTTTTTTTCTTTTTCCGCAATTCACTTCATACATTGTTGGCGAAATCTTCTTTATTATTGTAAAAGGGCCGATTCTTACTGGATCTGTCTTCTTTCTGTTTAATTTGTTACCTTGCTCTATATACACTTGGTCTCCCGTCTTAAATTCGTAAATTTTTCTGGTTTTGTCGACACGTTTTTTATTTATGTGAAAATTCTTCATTGAGTTTTCAAATGCTTCTCTTCTATCTTTATTGAGGTCATGTTTTTTAAAAATCTCAACTGGACAAATAGATGATTGTTTTCCCATCAGTAAATATGCTGGTTCAAATTTAGTTGAACTATGTATTGTTTTGTTGTATTCTTCTGCGCATTTCTCAGCTATTTTCGACCATGCTCCTTTCATTCCACTATTAATTTTGCATCTTATCCTATTTACCAGTGTTTGGTTTAATCTCTCGTTTAATCCATTTGATGTTGGGCAATCTATACTGGTGAATATTAATCTTATATCTAGTCCTTTTAGATATTCCCTGAATTCTTTTGAATTTAATGCTGTATATTGGTCCGCTAATATGATTTTTATTTTGTTTTTTTCTTTGATTTTATCAATGAGTTTCATGAACTCTTTTGCTTCTTGGCCTTTTGATGTCGATATCCATGCATACCTGGTAAAATGATCCACCAAAATGTGCATAAATTTCTTTGTTGAATTATTCCCTCCGAAACCTCCTACTGTATCGATGGACATGATTTCATATGGTTCAACTGGTGGGCCAAGTTTTTGCATTAAGCCTATTGTTCTACTCCTCCTCGTCTTATTTTCTCTACATATTTTGCACTCTTCACAGAAGTCAGTTATTACTTTATCTAAGTTTTTAAAATAATAATTTGGTCTTATCTTTTCTTTTAGTTGTGCCACACCTATATGGCCGTAATATTCGTGGATTCTTTTTATTATTTCTGTTCCAAATTTTTTAGATACATAAATTCTTTTCCTTTCTTTTAAATTTTTATATATAACATTATTATGTTTTTCTATTCTTTTATCCGAGCTAATTTCTTCCTTGTTTTCCATTTGGTCTTTTACTATTTCGTTTAGTTCAATTAAGTTTACCACCTTTATTCCGTCTTCGTTTTCAAAATGTTCCAAAACAGGTTGTCTAGACAATAAGTCCGCTAGAATATTTTCTTTCCCTTTTTTGTAAATAATTCTGAAATTGAATTGAGATAAATAGTGTACTAGATCCCCTAAAATTTCATCGGTCCTTGATTTTGTTTTTAGGTTTTCTAATGGCTTATGATCGCTGCACACTATAAATTCTCGACCCATTAGGTAGTATTGCCAATATTTAATAGCTTCTTTAATAGCTTTACATTCTAGGTGGATTATATCCATTTTTTTTTCTTTCTCTGATAATTTCCTAGAGAAGTAAGCTACAGGATGCAGTCTTCCATCTTTTTGTGGTTGTTTTAATGCAGCCCCTAAGCCTTTCAAACTAGCATCTGTGTCAATGTATACCTCTTTTTCTGCATCGTAAATAGCTAGAATTGGTGAAGAGCATAAGTATTCTTTTATTAAATTAAAACTTTTTTCACATTCTTCTGTCCAGACGAACTCTACATTTTTTTTTAACAATTTGTGTAATGGTTCAAATTTTTCTGCACTATTTTCTATATATTTTAGGTAAAAATTTATAGAACCTAATATACTTCTTACACCAGTTTTATCTTTAGGTGTCTTTAGTTTCTTGATTGCAATAAGATTTTCTTGTGCCGGTGATATTTTGTCTTCTTGAATCAAGTGACCTAGATATTTCACTGATTCTGTTCCAAATGTACACTTTTCTAATTTTATCTTGAATCCTTCCTTTTCCAGAGTTTGTAGGAGCTGTTGAATATGTTCTATATGATCTTCCCATGTTCTCGAAAAAACTAACAAGTCATCTATGTAGTTAATACAATAATCGTCCAAATTGTTTTTTCTTAATATGTTTGATAAGATCCTTTGGAAAATTGCAGGTGCATTCTTATATCCAAAAGGAAGAACGTTAAACATAAATTTCCCGTATTTTGTTATAAATGCTGATTTATCTCGATCTTCTTTTTTTAGTTGGATACACCAGAAAGCTGAATTTATATCAATCACACTAAAATATTTGCAATTTGGTACCTTTTCTATTATATCACTGATAGTGGGAAAGGGATAGCACTCAGGGATAACTAAGCTATTCAGTCTCCTAAAATCTATACATAATCTAGTCTTCCGACCATCTTCTTTCTTGTATGCTAGTGTAACTGGAGATGCATATGGAGAGTCAGATTCTTCTATTAATTTTGCTTCTAATAGTTTCTTTATTTGTGTTTTTATTTCTAGTTCATCTGGTTTTGTACAATTGTATGCACGTGAAGTGATATATTCATCTCTTTTTAATCTAATTTCGGCCTCTCTTGATTTTACTTTTCCAACATCATATTTGTCTTTTGCACATATGTGTTTATATTTCTCTACTAATTTTAAAATTTGAATTTTCCTCTTTTTTTCTTTTACGTGTTCTATATTTACTTTTAATGAATTTCCATTTGTTTGTTCATTTAAATGAACTTCTGATTGGGTTTCTTTTTGTTTATTTTCATTTACTTTCTTATTTATTATCCCCTTTTCTAAGTCTAAATTCTTTTCTATATCTATTAATTTTTTTGTTTCATTATTTTTATCTTTTTGCCAGATGTCTAAATTTTCATCTTGAAGAAGCCTAAAACTTTTTATGGCATTTAATCCTAATAGTAAATCGTAAGAAAAGTTATTCTTTTTTATTACGTATACGTTTAATTTATTTGTAATATTTCCTATTTTTAGTGTTATATTTGCTCTGCCGGAAGAGAAGTTAAATCCATTGATCGTTTTGAAAGCACTTTTTTGTTTCAATAACGTTGTTTTTAAATTGTCAATAATTCTTTGATTTATTAGGCTCACATTTGATCCTGAATCATATACTCCTTTTATTTTCTTTTTTTTATCAATTATTACATTTATTTTTATCAATGGATTTAATCTTTCCGGCCTTACTCGTTTAAAGATTCATTATCCATTTCGATTTTTAATTCATCTAAATTTTCCTTTTTTTCATTAAGATTAACTTTTCCTATTTCCCTATAAAATTCTTTATTTCTACAGTAGTTTGGGTTGTGAAAAAGGTTTGGTTTACCAAGTTCTTCACACATGAAGCATGGTTTTTTCCTATTTTGGTTAGTATAAAAATTCTGACTATTTGCATTTCCGGGATTTATATGAGAAAGATTTTTATTCTGATTTACAGGAGTTAAATGTCTTTTTATTTTTTTTTCAACCTTTTCAACTTCTACCTTATTTCTACAAATTTCAGAAGGATGAAACCGGTTTTCTAAACCTCGTGCTTCACAAATAGAACATGCTTTTATATTTTTATTTATTTGTGTGTTTTCATTATTTTCAAAATTTTTTTTAGTAAATTTACTATCTTTTTTTTGTAATTCTAACATAAGTTCATTTGTTGTTTTTATTTCAGATTTATCTAATTCTTCTTGTATCTCTACAGGAAGTCCCACTAAAATAATATTTACTAATCTCTTTTCAGCTGAAATATCCTTTTCAGCCTCTAACACTAACCTTTCTTTTGCTAAGGCATATTCTAAAATAGATCCACCCAAATATTTGTAATTATAAGCTTTTTTTGTTGTTAACCAATCATCTTTTTTAAAAATATCAAAAAATGATGTTTTCCAAGAAAACCAATTTTCAAGGCCAATTTTAATTAAATTCGATGAATACCAATTTTCTGATGGACCAGTCATGAAGTATTTTAGTACTTCAATTTTTTTTCTTTCAGTTTGTATGGAAAATTTTTTACATGCATTTTCAAAATCGTCCATCCATATAATTGGATTTTGTTTTTCGAAATTCTCTAAATAAAATTTTTTACAAATCTCGTGGGTGTCCATATGGTTATTTTCATTTAATTTTTTTTCTAATTCTTTAAATTTATAAAAATAATAATTTTCATTTGACTCACATGGATCCATTAATTTTGTATTTTCCTGTTCCAATATTTCTTCAAGTGGTAAATCCTTGAAACAAATATTTCCGTCGTTGTCTATGTATTCTTCTTTGAGTTCTTCATCCAATTTTAATTGGACATTTCTAAATCCACCACATGGTTTTATGGCCGATATAGCATTTTTGATGGAAGATTTTTTTATTAATATTTTGTGCTCTTTTATATTTCTGAACTCTTCTGGAATAGAATACCAGTCGATTTTATTCTCCGACATCTTTGCAACTTCAAATTCATTCTCTCCTTTTTTTATTATATGGAAGAAAAAATTTTTATTTTCCATTTTTTTATTTATTTTAAAAGAAATAAAATTTGTAATTTAATTTCTAAAGTTCAAAAATGCCAGAGGTTGAAATAACAGATTTTATTAAAACTAAAAAGTAATAATTAAATTACAAGTTATTTCTATTCAATTATGTAATAAATACAGGAATTTATATTTGACAAGATGACAGTTCAACTCTCTTTATAGAAAATGAAATAGTTCTTACTATTAACACTTAGTCCAATGCGGTGGCTTCCTAAACTGGCGCTAGTTGTAAAAGTCAAATAGGGCGCCAGTTTAAAATATCAAATATACCAAGAACATATATTTGATATTTACAAATATTTCTTTTAATTATACATTATTTATTAAAGATTCTTTATTCATTCATTTAATTTATTATATGAAAGGTTAAATTATTTTTAATTTTTTAAAACCAAAGCCTAAAATGTTTTATTAAATGAATGATTCATTTAGTAAATACTAATCAAAATAAAAAATAAAATTATTTTATAACAATATATTTTAAAAAATCTCAGTCTTTTGTACATCAACGCAAGGACAGGGCCTATCTTGTCGGTTACATTAATTAAATGCCCTTTCAACTTTTACCTTGATTTTCTTGATCGGAGGCACTACTTTTTTATCAAGTAGCATCCCAATTTTGATCCTGGAGCCTGGATTGACACGGTCTCTCTCCAGCTAAGAGAGAGAAGTTACCTTTCAGACCCAGTAACCCTAGACCACGAGGATAAGAGTTAACACCGTTAACCTGCACGCTGGGTTTGGTCTTATATATATATATATATATATATATATATATAATATATATTTGATACATATTTATTTATATTTTAGCACTATTAATAATGTAAGATTAGAAGTTATTTATCTAAAATAAAAGGTAATTTAGAAGAAGCCATTATGAAATTTCGATATTTAAGCCCTCTCAGAGTAGTTCAAAGTAAGTAAACTCTTCTTGATATTAAACATTTGATTTATTTGACGTTAATGGAGCAAGTTTAATCAAAATCATTACAACCATTTTTGAGAAAACAATAAAAACGAGTATTAAGGGGGAAAATCAATGATATAAAATGGCATTTGCACCCTGCCGATATTATCAAAAAAAGTCTTAAATATCCTAGATATATACTATCTTCTATCTATCTCTGTGGCTCTACGGAACTCGAAAGTTCTTGGCCGCAGCAACCACACTTCTCCAAGTGTCCCTATTCTGAGCTACAACCCTCCAATCCCTACCATCTCCCATTTCTCTTACGTCCCTTCCCACATTATCCTTGGTATTCCAAGCGGACGTTTCCCAATCGGTCTCCCCAATAATATATTTTTCGCCATTCTTTCCTCTCCCATTCTAGCCACGTGCCCTTGTCTTTGCAGCCTTCTCGAATTTATAATCTTAACTATATCTGGAGACGCATAGAGGTCATGTCCATTCCCCGGTAACCTTATCTTTCTTTGGCCCATAAATGCTGGGAAGAATCCTATTACTCTGAATCTACTCTCATCTCCTAAAGTCATAGACCAAAATATCTAATACAACCGGCAAAATAATTGTTTATTTTTAATTTGTATCCCCTTTGATAATAATTTTGACGCGATAATCCTCTTTACTGCATGATAACAGGCCCTTCCCGATTGCAACCTCGATTTAAATTCTTCTCGAATATTATTATCCTTCGTGATTACAGATTACAGATGAACCTAATTATTTAAATTTTGCTACATTTTCAAATTCTATATTTTGTATGTTAAGACTGTGTGTTAATACTATATATATATCTTAAAAAATAAAATTATATTTTCATTGAAATATCCATTGAAATTTAATAATTATTTCTTTTTGTTAAAAATCACGATTATATTGTATTATTAAATTGTTTTGTTATCGTTGTATATGTTAAAGATCAAGAATTTAAACTATTTTAATTATTATGCTCACCATACATACAATCGTAAAATTTATAGTTTCAAATTTGATTTGGTATCCATCTCCCACAATCTAATTTGTAATAGTAGTGGGGGGTGAATGCACGTTGTTTGAATGGTTATGCTGAGAATGCATTTGGCACAGTGGATTTTCATAGCATGAAAATACAATTGCAACAATGTCAAGTGATGTACTCTGGGAATTGGTACCAATAGGGAATGCGACAATTGAATGCCATTTCGCTAGAAGTGGAAGTGGATTTGCTAGGCAAACGACCTCGGCAAAAATATCCGAATATCAATAACAATAATACATTAAATCATCATTTAATAGAATGCCATTCACGTCATCATATTTACGTACCTCTTTTACCAATCACTTTACTTCAACAAAATCAATAAAATCAAAGAGAAAATGTTTTATTAATGAAGAAATATTGATAAAACATGAAAAAGTGATTACGTATGCATTTCAAACAAATTATAACACAAAAAACAAGTAAATAACAGCTTCGAAAACTATAATATTTATATGAACCAAAATTATCATAAGAGTTAATATTAAAATAATATGATATTAACATATTAATCACCATTACAAATGATGTTTTGATAATTGTTTGACATGATATGCTTCTATATCATTATAAATACATATATATGAGGATAGTTGGAAAAGTTCTCGACTTGACTATGATAATAAAAGATTTTAGTGAATTTGTTATTGTTTATAGTATATATGTTGTGCAGTAATTCGATTGAAGTCATTTCAAAAGTCATTAAACTATTTTTTCCACTTTTTATAACAATAAATAAAACATTTAAACAAAATACTTTATCGCAACATGCACTTCAATTTTTTCTATTTTTCAGAAAATGTAAATAATTGTTAACTTCATTGCCACAAAAAATAATCTATTACCTTTAATTTATGAAGACTACAGACTTTTTATTTCTTTTTAAATAATTAGTTAAACTATTTTGTAAAATGAATAAAAATAAATAAATCATATATTTTTAGAGAAGTTATTTTTTTTTGTTATTCGGATCAAATATTTCTTAAAAACATTTTTAAAATCTTTATTCTTAAGATTTTCTAAAAAATAGTTCTACAATTAAATTTTGTAAAAATTCTCACCTAACATTTTGTTTTTGTCACTAATTTTAAAATATATATAATATTATATAAAAATTATAAATCATTCCCAACATATAGTATGATAAATAGAATGTCATTTAATTATATATATTATTTATCTCAAGAAATCGAAAATATTTCATGTAACACTATTAATTGAATCTATTTTAATCTCAATATTTCTTAATGTTATTAATTTATTTGAATTGATTTCAATGAAAAGCGGATGTAAAGTAGATTGTCCGATCTTCCCTCACCCAGTAATATCACTGATTGCCTAACTCTCAGGGGAGAAATTTAATTTTTAAAAATTTAATAAAATCCTGCCTATTACAATTGAGAGTCAAAATAATCATAGTGATAAATTGTATTCTTCAAATTGTGATTTTAATAATAAATTAGTGAGAAAATTTTTAATAAATATATAATATATTAATTTTTTGGATTAATAAATTAATTTAATTAATAAATTTTTGGACATTAATTTTATTAAAATACATTTTAAAAAAATATCCTAAATATAATTAAACAATTAATTTTACATAAATCAATATTTATATTGCGTTTAAGTATTATATAATTTACAGAAACATGATTGTGTATTTATCAGAATATTTATTAGATTAGATTAAAGAGAGATATTATAATAATTTAATTTTAAATTTTACTCCACTGATGGGGATCATAAAAAGAACTAATTAATTTTCAAGAAGCAATGTTGACTTTGTCAAAATTTACTATTTTATATAAAAAAATCTCAAAAAAATTAAAAAGTTTTCATATTAAATGGTGTTGATTATATCCATAGATAAGCAATAGAAAGTTAATGATTTATTATTTAAAAATCAGTACATTTTAAATTAAAAACACATATCATTACAAATATAAAACTAAATTTTATATTTCTACTTAATTATGATGTTGTTTGATAATCCGGAAATAAAATATTTAGACTAAATTTAAACTAAAAATAATATATATAACTTAAAAGAATATTTTTAAATAGACACTTGGAAAAAATTTTAAGTTTATTGTTATATGTACATTATGCGCATTTCGGTTAGTATTAATCATAATCTTTCTCTTTCTAAATCCAAACTAGTGCTTATGGTAATATCTATTATTTTCATAAATTCTAAAATAATTCTATGTACTTTTTATAATAATTATCATATTATTGGAATTTTATATAATTAATTTTATCATTTCTAATTTTAAGCTTTATTAATAATTGATTATACGAATAATGGTTCACATCCTTCACAAAGATAATTCGAATGAACACACCCATTCTATTTTACTATTGATTCAAACATTTCTATTTTATTCAAAAAGTTTTTATTTTATAGAATAAATATTACCTTAATCATTATTCATGTTATAAAAGAAGGTGAACTATCCTAAACCCTTGGGTCTTCAGGGTTATGTCTTTTAGGAACAGTTTCTAGTCGTTTTTATCTTTAGTACCTCCCTTGATAAATTTTAAATTATTTTTTGAGACGGAGAAATCGAATAGAATATAATTTTAAATCAGAAACAATTCTATAAAATATGATAAATATTTTGTTTTTTTATAAACTTATAAATTAGAAAAAATAAAAATAATGGATAATTTATTGGTATGTGTCTTTTTTAAGAGCAAGAATGAATTAGAAAATATGGTGTTGTTTTGTGTTATTCATTTATGGATTAAGTTTAAATCAAACTTTAATGACTTATTCTTTTATTTTAATTTGAAAATAATTTATTTGACTAATCTTCTTCGTTGTCGATAACTTCCTAGCGGAAGTGTCGTGGCCCTAATAACTCCACAGGAGTCATAGGGTGTTCATGGGAAAATTTGACCGAAGTGGTTTCCCCTTGCCTTCTTCTTTGACTAATAGATTGATTTATTTATGGAAAAAATAATAATACAATTTGTCTTTTATTTATTTGTATTTTTATTTAATAATGAATTTCGTTTAAGAAAATGGAACTGAAGGGATTGATGGTTAGATTTTCTATTCTCCCGCCATAGAAGATTATTATATGAATTTTTATTATTTATCATATACTTATATATCTAAAAAAAAATAACTTTACAATTCTTAATGTGGTTTTAGATATAGTTTAGTTAAATTATATCAAATAAAGCGAGATTTTTTTGAAAATTTTAATGAAAAATACCAAATATTGAAAAAATATAACAATTTTATTTTATTCTAAATATATCAAAACATTTAATATATTTTTTTTACTTAAAATAAAAATCTACAAATTTGCATTGGAAATTAATTATAAATTATGAATTTCATTTTTATCAGAAAAAATTAAATTTGGAATTCTTCCTTACTAGTTATTTAGGTATATATAAATTGTATATTATAAATTAATTTTCATAATAGATTCATTATATATTTTGATAAATTTATAATAAAAATAAAATTTTGCTAAAATACGAGCGGGTCTGAGAATTGAGCTGATGCGGTAGTTTATTCGGTGATTTCTTGAACTGAACCTGGACAGTCGCATTGCATGTTGTGCCGTTGTGTAGATGTTAATCAGATGATGGTGCGTCTCCCCCCACCCTCTCGAACTGCACTTAGCCCTGCAGAGGGCTGTTAATTGGAGGGTGGGAAGCGGCTCCGCAGAAGGGGAGTGACGCGGTGGCGCGTGCTCTCCAGCGCATTGCGATTACCCTGCTGAGTGACCTTTGCTTCCTCTGCTAAAACTACTGCCTGGAGATTAGCGGCCGCCCAAACCAGCTGCGTCCTTTGCGGTTTTTCCAATTCCCCAAACGATTTGCCAGCTTCTCGCCTTTGGTTAACAATACCCGGCTGCTCGTGATATTCATCATATCAGCTGGAATGCCTCCATATTAGAACATTAGGGAATCAACCCGCCGTTTTCACTAACACACCTCCTCCAGCAAGGTATTCCACAATAATCAAATAATTTAAATTCTTGCAAATAAACAATCCATAATAAATAAGAGAATTTACCATTTCATATATCAATTAAATCCAATTAAACCAAATAACCTAAAAAATCTAAATCAGAAATTATCTAAATACTTTTCTTCTTTAGTAATTAAATTTAGAATATTTTTTTTTTTTGTATACCCCATTCATTATCCAATAAAAATAAAGACAATTAAGATGATTATATTTTCATTTGAATATATTATCTTATGTTATCTTATCTTCATTTTTCGTTAAAATATATATTCTGATTTATTATAAAGTTGTTCATCCTAGCAGGAAGCACTATTATCTAAATTTAAGTATTCAGAAATAAAATATATTATAATTTTATTCATAGAGAAAAATATTATATTGCAATAAAATCATTTTATATCCATTTTTCTTGTACCTTTGAATTAAATTATAAGATATATGGTATATATATATCATTATAAGATTTTTAAAAGATCAATTTTGTATTTAATATCTTTAAAACTGCCATTATTTTAGCATGCAGAATTAATATGAATTTACCATTATTTATATTTTTGTTTTTCTATAATTCATTCCTTTTTTCATCCTTAACATTTTTTGAATGTTTTAAAAATTTCTATACCATATATGCCATTTTCCAGAAAGCAAATAAGAATAACCAAAAAATTTAAAATAACCAATTTGCGGGAGGTTTAATCTTGCTCAAGCAATTATAAATGCATTTTATAGTTTATTAATTACTAATTTTATGAAATTTAACACCAATGCACATTTATCTTTTAGGGTTATATGAAAAGCCTTGTTTGGAAAGCGATGAATCGATTCATCAAATAAAAAATGAAGTTATTGGTAAAGTAGTCAATTATGTCAAAATATCATTCAGGATTTTAGCAAACGTTAGGACCACTGTAAGGCCGCAAAAGGTGGAAATTTTTCAAATACAAATTGTTATATTATATAAATGTTAGAAATGATATTTCAATAACCCATAAAAGATATTTAAAATCAAAGCAAATTGTTTTATTTAAAATTATTTTGAAAACAAAGGTGTCCAATTTGAAAAATCATATATATAAATAAATAAAATATAGTATTTTCTGAAAGATTTATTAGCATGAATAATGAAAAGTATAGTTTTCAGTACATTAAAGTAATCATAATAATAATCTCAATAAGATTCTCAAATTTGTTTATTTAATCAATATTCTAAATTTGACTCAAACAATTGAAGTATTTGTGTTAATGTAAGTTTATATTTGAAGTTCTATTTATATGAATTTATCAATCTTTAAGGTATTACTGAACTAAAAAGCACTTCAAATCCTCATTTCTGCAATTGTCTGGACATATCTCCATCTATAATTTATAACTTATAATTTATAATTTTCTTGAGTTTTTGTTTTACTCTTCGCTAGTTTCCCATTTAGTTTTCATCCAAATTTTTCTTTAAACATTTGAAGTTAAATTCTTCTCAATTAATAATATATTTTATTTATTTCTAGATTAAATTACTTATATTTTTCTAAAACATTTCAATACTGTTCACTTCTAAAATGTAGTAACTTAGAATACGGTATTCCTCTAATCGAATATAATTAAATGAATTGCAATTGCCTATTTTTCTCTTCAATAATTCGTTTTGAGTGAAATTCGTTCGCGTCTGTAAGTACTTTCTTTTTTTTCAATTAGAATGTGTCGCACATTCAACCACTTGTGGATTTGAAATATAATCATATGTTTTATAGCAAATGTGTCCACAGAAACGAAGAAAATAACCTAGGCAGTGAGTTTAATTCGATATAGCAACCCTATTATTAGAAACACGAACACATGCCAATCAAGAGGTACAATCAATTGATTCAATTTACATGAAATGATGTTTGTATTGAAATCCTCAATAGAAAAATGATCTATTTTCAAGAGAACCTACCAAATCTCACAAGACATTCGATTAAATGTTATTAATATTACAATTATAATCACAAATTTCGAATAGATGTCCTCTTGAAATTGACATTTCTACCAATATATCATCAGGACTTTAATCTTTATCAAAATAAATTGCGACAATAGTCATGGATGCTTTAGACGTCCAGAGATTCGGAAATAAAGTATCTGGGTCAAAAACTTCTCTAGCAAAGAGCAATATTAGGAATTTATATTTAGATAGTAGATAAATATTTATCATATCATATTAGTTTTCAAAATTATCTTATTACAGTTAAATGGTCGATCTGAACAAATTAATTTAATATTTAATAATAATAGAATGATAATATATATATATCAGTTCTTCAAGCAAAATAAAATAGGCCCTCTTTGTTTAGAGGAAATTTAAAAGTTGGATTTTTCCAATCTCTGAGATTTTGTTAATTTTTGTGATTTTTTTTTTAAAAACAGTGACTTGGTTTTTTAATCTTGTTTCATTATTCTTTTTTTTTTTTGATAATTAATCTTTTTTAATATTTTTATATGTGTAATTTTAAATAAAAATGTATGAATGGGGTTATAAGAAATTTTCGAAAATGGGTTCCTAGGAAATATCATCAATTTATTCTGATTAAATTGTATTACTCCTATATTTACTAAAAATATTTAAATAAATAAATTAAGATTCGTCTTAATGTGTGATTATACTATAAATCTAAAATCTAAACCAATTTTAAATTTTTAAAGAACATATTTAAATTTTTTATAAAAAATTTCCTAGATCTTAATTTTGTCTTATATTTTAAGTAAATATTATTTTTATTTTATGAAATCATTTCATGTCATTTTTTTATTTTTTTAAATTCGTGTAATGAATATTATTATATGATTCTAGAATATTTAGATTTATTTCAAAGTGTAAAAAATAAATTTCAATTCTGGAATTTTTTTTACCAGTCAAATAATTAGATTTTTCCAGCAAATATAAAAAATGCAAATGATTACAATTAGAATATTATTATTATAGATTGATTATTAATTAATTTTTTTTTTCATTAAATTTCCTATTAATGGAATATTAATATATAATAATTATATGTTTAGCAATCAATTATTACTTAATTGAAATCAATGATGATTTAGATGGGTAATTTATATTCTCAAACTATATTAAATATATTAATAATAATAATAATAATAATCCATAGAATTGATAAAATCCTATCAGTCCTCTTTCTCGTATTCTATTATAAATTTCAATGCTAGCTGAAAGTGACTCTCATCTAAGATTTATTTTATTGTTACTTTTATTATTATAATATTTTTAACACTCCAAGTCAAATTAACTACATGGACTACAAATTAACTAATATTTTCTTAAACTGATTTTATGTTGAATTTATATTTTTTATATGCATATGTTTTCTATATTCTAATATAATAAAATTTGTTTTTATAAAAAAAAATTAAGAAATAATTATTTTTAAAATTAATAATAAAAATTAAAACTAAAATTAATACTTAAAAAATAGAAAACTTAATAAGAATAATTTATATAAAAACAACACCCTAAATTTTCAATTTTTTACTGAGTTTTTGCTTTAAGTATGTGAATTTTAGTTGTAACACCATCAGAAACTTTCTTCTAGATTTTAGTTTACAAGATAATCGTTTAATAATCGAAATGCACTTAAAGCCAAAACTCAATTAAATTGAAACTTCACGCGGAGTGTTTTAATTAAAAATCAATAGTATTAGGTGTTGGTTTTATATTTTTTTTTTAAGTTTAATTTTAGTTCATAAGATTTTCCTTTTCTTTACTATTAATCGTATAGACGATAACTGTAAGATATTACCACTGGATGAATAATTTTTTAATATGTATATTCTTTAATATGTAGATGTTCTTATAAATTGAAGTTTTAAATCTATTTTTAATTAATATTTTTATTTCACTTATATTTCTTGTTAAATTACGTATATATTTGCAGATAATTTTTCGTTATATTTAGATATTTATTAAAATAATATTATCATTATTATACCACAGATTAAAATATTTTTTAATAATTTTTTTTAATTAATATATTGAAATAATATTCATAAGTATTTGTAAATAATTAATATAATCAAACGATGATGATGAAAGCATTAAAATATTATTATTCAAATTGGAATGGAAAAAATACAATTTGCCTGACATTTATTATTGAAAATAAAATGATTGAATCAAAATATCATAAATAATTATTAATTATTCATATAAAAAGTATTGTGAAAATAAATAACTATATATTATTAATTAATAATACTAATTCAAGAGGATTATTTAAATAGATATTAATTACTCACCAACACTCAACCAGGCAGGCTCTAAAAAACTAAATAAAATGTTTTATGTTTTTTTTTTATTATCAATTTCCAAAGAATAGGCTGGGGGCTTATCGCTTTTCAATGAAAATAAAAATCATTCGAATTCACTTCTTATAAATATTTTTTTATTGTCCGTTACTTGTAAATATTTAAATATATTAGTTTTAATATTTTTTCAAAATATTTATATAAAAATTAATTTAAAAGATTATTTATATATCTAATTTTATTTTAAAAGGCATTTAGAAGTAATCGTATAAGATTATATCAATTATTTTATTTTAAATTATTATTTTGATAAAAAATTATTATGAAAATAGAAATGCAGTATTTTATTAAGTTAAATGTGGCTCCTATTAAAGATAATTCTATTATTTATTTATTTTAATATTTATTTGTTTGTTTTTACTGAAAATATGAAAATCCAATGGGCTGTTTTTCATGTCCGCTTCTAATTTATAATGGATATATATATATATAAAAAAAAAATTATTTTATTGATTTTTAAAAGAATTGAAAAGGTTTAATTTTTTAAGCTTATTAAACTCATCTATTCGAAAAATACTTTAACTCTCATTTTATTGATTATCTAATTTAATAATATATAAATAAATCAAAGATGGATTTATTATTCAAAATGATTATAAAATTGAAAAATGATTGAAATTGGATATATGAAGATCAAATGATATTTTATCTAAAATCAGTTTTTAATTAATATTTTTATTTTATTTATTTATATTTTCCCTCTCTAGATTGAAAAAATATTTATCTTTCCTTTCTGGTTGATAGCATTAAAGAGTAAATTAAAATACAGGAAATGAACCAAAAAATATTCTGTCTATGTAAAATTATAAAACATTAAATAAATTAATTATTTTACAATATATACATAATTTAAGCATTATCTAATTGGTACACTAAATAAATCGAAATAATTTGTATCTTAAAGAGCATGATACACGCCCCTTTAAATAATTTTATAGGAAATTAAGTATATATAAAGATGTTTTTACTGAAGGATAAATCATGAAGCCTTTGACTTGAAAAGAAAATAAAATTGAAAATGAAATACGTTCACGATTTCCACGTGGATGGGACAAAATTTATGTTTTGTCCCCAGGTGAGTCACTTCTACGAATTTATGTTAAATCTTGTGGCGGGTGGAAGTAAAAAAAAAACATTGAATTTATTACTTAAATGGGAATTTTGAAAAATAGACCGCTTAACAAAATTATATTATATTGATTAGTTGATGAGAAAAGATAAGTAAAATAAAGAATATTTATATAAGAATATATATTCTTATTATATGACAATGACAAATGTATTAACTACTTATAATAAAAATATATAAATATATATTCTATCAATAGATCAAATATACTAATTGGTGTGAGCCTGTCTTAAAGGAACAATAAAAACAAAAAGTGATGTACATAAGATAAATCCAAAAATTATATTAGTATATAGAAATCCTCAAAAGCGAAAAATTTTATCAACCAGATTGACGGGAAAAATTCGTTACCAATTTGATATCAATTTCCCTTCCTCTATATGAATTTTCATTACAAAAGACAACATCAATAATTTGAAAAAGGAATCATACAAAATAAATTTAAAAGTGCTTTAATTGGTTATCCGAACTTTTCTGTGTGTGTGTGTGTGTGTCAGGTTTATAAGTAAAATTTCCGAATAATATAAAATTAGATTCAATTAATATTTCTTAATTTAAATTTTATTAAAAATAACTTTAACATTAATTTCATTATATAATTTTTTTTCTATTGGGATGTGAACAATAACATTTAATTGGTCTTAATTCAATAATGCAAAAAATTCCAGTCAAATATAATTTATTATCATATAATGTTTAAAAAATGTACTTATGATATTTGACTATTTTAATAATATAATATAAATCTGACTATATATAACCGGTCCAACATACTAATACGTTAACCCAGAGGTTCCCTAAATAATCGGATTTTTTCCGAGGCTTCCTTAATACATCCGATTTTTATATAAATTTTTACTCTCTCTTGAAAAATTGCAAAACTTTTCTTCCCTCCATCGGAAATGTTTCAGACCTTTTTTTTAGAACAATATTGAAAAAATTTTTTTTTTTTTTAAATAATCGAAAATGTTCAAAAGTTTCCTCGCAAAATCATCTTACCTTTTTTTTAGTTGAGTAAGCCCCTGACATATAGGCAACCAACAACACAAACTTCCAAATTTAAACTCTTCCGTATACTCTTTAAGTACAATTTATTTAATAGTTATTACGTATGAAACATAATTTCCTTAACTCTTTTGAATCTTTCGCTTTCCAAAGATTAATAATATTATACAAATAAATCCAAATATATCTAATTAGCTAAAATTCTTTGAAATACATTTTTTATATATGATAAAAAATAAAATATAAAACAAAATATTAAGATTTATTTTATTTTATAAACATGACCAATCCACTATTCACAATTGATGGCAAATCCGTTCCGTTTATCTATTCCTTTTCCGTAACTCGTTTATTAGATATAAGAACCTCCCGTATCCGAGGTATAATATAAAAAAAATCCTGCCCTAAACAACATAATATTAATAATAATATAAAAGCAAAGTCATTTATGCATTTTATTGGCCAAAGTAGATTTCTATTCACTCTATGCAAATAAATTTCGTTAACTCACAATTAAACTTAAGAGCCTTTGTAAACTACTTTTGTGTATTTATATGGCGCTATAAAGGCAGGAAGTTTATTCAGAGCTAAAGTTAATGTCCAGGTATTCTTCTCTTTTTATATAAATCTTTAATAAACAACGTTTTACGGCCGTTGAAATATTTTTTTTCTACGAAAAAACAAATACCATATCATTGAGAACGTATTTTTCTTTTATATTTTTTTTTATAGAAATAAATTGATCTTTTATTTGTAATTGAACCAATATAAAATAAAAATAAACAAATAATAAAAAAAAACAAAAACAAAATAGAATTTATTTAATCGATTTTAGAAAATAATAATAAAAAAATAATATTGTATAATACTTTTTTTTTTCATTTATTTATTGAAAAATAAATATCCAAAAATACCCCAAATAGAAATAATATATATACGATTGTTGATTTCTTTAGTGAAAGTTAATTTAAAATATAGGAAGGGAAAAAATATAATTTAATTAAAATTCCCTTCTTGCATGATGCTTACTTTAATGAATAAATTTATTATGTTTGTTGTTTACTTAGAATTAAAATGTTCAGAGGATTATATATATTAGCTTCTCAGCTTACCTTTGACAGTATTTCCATCTAGCCGTCTGCATCCTCTGAAGTGCCGCTCTACCCACTTCTCTGGAGGTACTTTTTTAAAGTACTCATTATAAAATTCTTCGAATTGGGGTTAGGGATTTTTACTGATTAATAGTTAGTCTCGATTATTTTTGATTATATAAAAATCATTTTTAGAGTATCCCACTGTAATAATATTATAACCTTATTATATTGGTTATTTTTAATAAAATAAAAATAAAAAAAGTATAAATTAATCTGAATATATATATATTAAGATGACCAAAAATTTTTGGTTCAAAAAGAGCAGGAGTCGGCAACCTTTTTCAATAGTCGTACACTTTTTTGAAATAATATAACAGGGGTGGGCACACTTGGTGATAATTAGTGCCTGAAAAATCGTGTGTGTGTGTGTGTTTGTGATCGCAAAATCATTTTATCTCAATTTTGAATGCGGGCACTTGAAATGGCTTCGCGAGCAACCTGGTGGGTTTTAGAAATACAAATGAGTACTTTCAGAGTACAAGATTTGAAAAGAGTACGGTTTGCGAAAAAAGAGTACAAAACTCAGTAAATGAGTATAGTTGGTCACATTAATATATATATATATATATTTGTATATATACGTTGTTCAGAATTTAAAATTTTTTACCTATTTTCACGTTTTATGACTTCTAGAATCCAAAAATATGTCTGGAAAATTGTGACTTCAATAAAACTTCATTTTTGTATTTAGTTTAATTAAACAATTACTAATACTTCTATATTGAAAGTGCAAAAATGATTTATATTATACCCAAAATAAATTATTAAGGTATTGTTTTAAATTTTTTTCTCTTTTTAAAATTGTGGAGATTTTTTAAATTTGTTATATAAATATAAATTTTGTTTTTTTTTTATATTATTATGTTTAATCAATTCTTTTTTATGATGAGATATTAATAAACAATAATATGAAATTATTTATAAATTTAATAATTAGCATATTTGAATTTGTTTAAATTTTAACACAAGTAATCAATCATATAGAAAATTTTGAAAATCAATTTGCTATTAAATTTAGAAATATGAGTTCTTTATTTAAATTTTGATTGGTTGTGGGGAGACCAAATAATAAACCTATTACGTATAGACTTTTAACCAAATAATACGTAATACTTAGGAGGTATAGGGGCAGAGTGCTAGTTAATTAAATTTATTAAAAAGTGATTTATTATTTTTTTATAAATTTCACAAACTATAATAATACATAGTCACCTAAAAAAAATGACGATTAAATATCTACTCTAAAGTTTTTTTATTTATATTGAAAGGTCAAAAAAAAATAAAGAATTATTTTTTGCTTTTTTAACGTCGCCCGTCTCATGTCTTATTTTTTTGATTAAATTAAATAAATATATCAAGAAAGAATGAAGGTCGATTATTCACATTTAGCCTTCGAGGAATTTTAATTTCCTCGAGTCATTTCGTAGAAGTTGAGGGATTTAACGGTGGATGGTTTGAGGATGTTATTTAGGGGTTGCGTGACTCTAAAATCCGCATAAGTGACGCAAAGATAATAAACTTCTCCAAATTAACGAGAATCCATTTTTCTTCATCATCTTTTAAACGCCTATTTGTTCTTTTATTGATTCATTCATTTTACAATTCTGTTCTCACTAATATATAAGAAAAATATTAAATATAATAATCATATTCGAATTGCCAATTGGCAATTTGAATTTAATATATTTTATTTATTTTTATATTATAAAATTTGCCACCTTAATTACTGTGGATTTTACTTTAACATTGTCTTTAAAAATTCATAAGTATATTTTTTTTTGCATTGGTATTAATAAAATTAGAGATTTCAATGTTTTATTTTATATTGAGGTGTTAATTTTCTAGTTTTGTATAAATGAATTAAAGAATTGTTTAAATTGTGTCCATATTTTACCTCATTTTTCATATTTTATAAGTAAGTAAAACGTGAATACAATTTTTAACATTCGATAATGTAATTTATTTATAAATATTGTTAACATCATATTCGATTTTCATATAAACAATATTCTGTAAATCCATCAAATGCTTACTATATACAATTGAATAACTCTCATTTAAACAGTGATTAATTACTATCAATATACACCAAAATAGAAAATGTTTAATAATTCATTTTATAAATAGGAATCCTATAAATCGTATATAATCGTATTTATATATATATTATTAATATTATCAGATTTATCCGGGATATATAATTACGTATTTTTGTGAGATTGTTTTCTAGACATTTCGGCACCCATTTTAGCTCCATTTTCAAGAGGTTATTTAGGCGGAAGGATTTTTGGGTCTTAGTCTGTGTAACCAAGACACAAGTCTGCACTTGACAACAGTTAGCCTCGGGCTGTTCTCAATGTCAGTGATAATGCCCAGGATTCTTCAGCGATGAAGCCACCTTTAAATTAAATGACTCAATTAATCGCCATAATTGCACCTACTGGGGTGCTGTTGCCCATGCTACAGTTGAACACCATTTAAACTTACCACGGGTAACAGTGTGGTGTAGGATATCAGCATTGGGCATAATAGGACCATTTTTTTCAATGAATCTGTTGACAGGTACCTAATCTTGTTGCAGGAGTCCGTTGTCAGCCTTGTTTGGATAATAACAGCTATCAATTTGAACATTTGCAAACATTATTCTTTTATTCTTTAATTAAATCTTTCTTCTGTAACTCAAGCCTTTAAACTTGTCTTTATGTTCATAAATAATGTTTTTATAGTCATTCAAAGTGTAATAACACTTTTTTGAGACAGCCAGTACTTGAGTTGTTTTTAAATTTTTTTAGATACAATTAAATAACTGTTTATTGAAAGAGCCTAAATATTTTCCAAGAATAAATCAGTTTTCACAATCATACGTTACACAAATGGGAAAATGGGAATCATTCCTGGTTCTTGTCTACCAGCTGATACCACGTTGTTTTCTTCTATAAATCACTGTTACCTGGGGAGCGGAAATATCAAACCTACATATATTTTTTGACTTTCCTGCTTGATATAAATTTTTGTAATTTTTAATTTTTTGTAATTATATTATTTCTAAATTCTTTTCTGCTTATAATAAATTTTAAGATTATCTGCACTTAAAATGGAAGACAAATAAAATAAATCAAATGAATCAAATAAATAATTATTCATTAGGTCAGCTTTATACTACCAAGTCCCCAAAATAGACTGAAATCATTGATAACA
The DNA here is from genome assembly GCA_963082975.1 of Labia minor. Taxonomy (NCBI): domain Eukaryota; kingdom Metazoa; phylum Arthropoda; class Insecta; order Dermaptera; family Spongiphoridae; genus Labia; species Labia minor. The sequence continues at coordinate 91,691,916 of OY720344.1, read as the reverse complement.
CAGTCATATATATCTTTTCTGAATCGTATAAGAAACAATGTTAAACATAGCAAGTTTGTATCACTCTTTACGATTTCCTTAAATTTCAATTTATTTTAATAGAATGCATAAAGATACAAGGCCTATAAATCTAAATTGGCTCGTGAAGGGCAAGAGAAGGGATTGTGTTTGGGATATAAAGTATTCAACATTCTGGAAATTTGTTATGGATCATGAAATACCAGATTGGATTGTAAACAATTTCATTTTGATTATGTTCTTTTATTTTACAGATGAATAATATAAATTTCATGTAAGGTATATTTATATTTCTGATAAGATGAAATTTTCTTTTTTTTCTTTCTTACATCACAGCAAAAATTATGTTAAATGTTTTTTTCTTAACTATAGTAATTAGTCAACAGGTGTCAAGAAATATCGAAATTATTAAAATCAAAACAATGGATCAAAGTGACTCAATATTCTATCTTGGAGAAAATTAATAAGTTGAAAAGAGAGAATAAAGAGATTCCTTTCAATAATAATACATGCAATTACAATAGTTACTAAACAAAAATTTGATCCCGCATGGCGTTAATTCATAAATAAATTATTTAATTAATGATAGAAGTATAATTTCGAAAAGAATTTCTTCTAAAGAGAGAGAATATATATATAGGGCAACCAAACGTCCCATTTTTCCAGGATTGCCCCGTTTTTAAGTGTTCTGCCCGGCGTTCCCAAAAATGTCTTCGGGACAGTCAATTGTCTCGTTTTTTAAATATTTAGGACATTTCGTACTTTTTTTCGAAATTTTTTCAATTTGGTTCTAAAAAAAAAAGGTAAAACGTTTGCCCCGGGTTATTAATATTACCAAACACCTCTATATAATTATCAAATAATAATAATACTAAATCATTATTATTTTGATTATAACTATATAGATACATTAAAACAAATTTATATTATTTTAATTAAATAAATTTTATTAAAAGAAAATAGATGATTTTCAAAAATTTTTTTACCTTATTAATTTTAATTATTGAATTCAACTGATTTCTTACAAATTGAATATATCAAATAAATATTAAATGCTGTAAAGAAAGTATTATACAATAATTGAGTTTAGATTTTTCATTCAAGCTCTCCGATAATGGAATGTAAAGGAAAGGCAAAATAAAATTGGCAGGTCTTTATAAAAGGGAGTTGACTCACGAACATCATTTACATGGGACGAACAAATTTAAAAGACCCCCCTCCACAGAGGAAAGAAAATCATCGCCTTTCGGGTCAGCAAACACATCAATAATGGGCCGACTCCATTCAATTTTGAAATAAATTCTATTTATCTTCTTTTTGCTACAGGTTTTTTTTTCTTTTAAAACAACCAAAAGAAAAAAGAAGAACCGATGACAATTCAGTCGATGTGGTAAGTGGTGAGGGTAGAATGGAAGAACTTGGTAATCCATATATAAAGCGTTGATTAATCAGAATTTGATTTGAAGCATTGTTCAATACAATCGGAAAGAATTAATCTGTTTTTAATTTTTTTTTTTTAATCTTCTGTTTCTATCTGATGATGGATTCGATATTTAATCAATCAATTGTAATTTAATTTAAATATAAAAATATATCTATTTTATTTAAAATTGTTTGTAAAGCTTGAATTTGTATTCATTTTAATAACCATTAAATAAAGATTTAAATTAAATGGATAGAATGGTTGGAATCATGCATTTTCTTAACAGAAAAAAGTATTTTTAGCATGATGTCTGTCCGTCCGTCCGTATAGATGTGTACAGCTTGAACGGCTGTATGTTTGTATGATATTTGGCATATTTACTTAATGCATCAGTATGATGAATGGATTAACTTTTGGTATATATCCGGAAACAAAAAGTGATAGTATTACCGATCGACGATAGGAAGGGAAGGGTTATTTTCACACCAAATTTCTCATGAGGAGATTTTTACATATCCCCACGAATCATGCACTTTGTATTGGTTTTCTCCTCGGGAAAAATCATTTTCATTAGTTTTTTCTTAATTTAAAATTATATGATGTCACCCAGCCCTTCATGACGTCACAGCCAGCTCCTACTTATATATTATAAATAAAATAAAATTAAAAATATTTATGTTATATCTGTTTTTTATTGCATTAATAGATACGTTTAAATTATTTGAAATTGTTTCTGTAGCTGGAAATTAATTTATTTCAAATCGTCGGTCGGTTCTGCGCCTGACCACAGGCCAACTTTTTAATCATGTGAAAAACTATCAAACATATATCTTTATTTTTACGGTCAGTTTCGAGGAAAAAAAATGGAAACGTGGTAGGTAATGGTCCTCTTCCGAATGTGGTATATTTCTCAAAAGTTCTTAGAAAACTACGAATTTTGAATAATGTCCGTGTATTCAATCTCATTATTCTAGCTCAAACCGTTTTTTCGTAATCTTGTCTACATACACACACACATTTTTGTTAATCTTACTGAAAATGACTCAGGGACCTTCAAAACTTATAAAGACATCAAAATCTCGACATCGAAAATTTTCATGATCGCAATACTATCTCTGACGAGATAGTAAAAATGTATATTATATTTTACTTAAATGTTGGGAATTGCTAGTATTAATATTTTTTTATTCATTATCTATCATGAATGGACAGGTTTTCTGAACAATTGGATGAAAAGACCGGAGCTTTATTAAGTATTTTGTACCAAAAATTAATTAATTTATTTGTTGATTAATGATTTATAGATTTTATATAAATTGAGTTAAAGTCACAAAAATAATAGTTGAATAGAGGACACTCAAAATAATCGGACCACCCTATTTATTAATAATTTTGCACATACACGCTATATTTTTAAATATACTCAATTCGTAAAGTATACAATTTTTTAAAGTACCGAGCTGCTTCTCGGTGGAGGTATTTATTATTATTTTCACTTAACTAATCAACAAAATTTTATGAGAAGGTCATAAATTCGAAAGGAAGTGTTTTTATGTTAATTACTATTACTATTTTCGTAATGTTTTAAACTTAACTAATAAATTGTCATGAGAGTAAGCATTATCTTTAGTTTTAACAATTTATTGATTTCAAATTATATCGTATCTAATATATACATATATAAAATATTAAAAAAATTTTGATATCAAATTAATATCAATTCAATTACTTCAAGAACAATGATTTATATTTAAAAACAAATCGAGCTTAATCGAATTTGAATGTTTGTTTTTTTTTTGTTTGTTATATGTTTTCTTCAATGTTGATGTTTTATTTATTTTTTCCAAGAAAAAGAGTAATCAGCATTTTAAATTCAGTTGATATTGGTAGGAACTTTGCAATGTAATAAAATGATTCAAACGAATCCGTCCATGATATCAAGAATTATATTTTTTTGTTTTTTTATGTTTTTGTAATTTTAAAGAATGTGAAAAAGTGACGAACTACATAAATGGTTAAAATAAAGAATATTTGATTGATTGTTTATTAATGATCTTTATTAAATGATAATATCTAGGAAAAATTCATTCAAGGCCTAGTTAAAATTTTATTATTCAAATCGATCATTTACAATTGGATTTTAACCTGTTGATTGGGCCATTTTCCTTGAAACAAACTTTGTTTACAACTTAATATATACACTTCATCAAACTCGTTTTGTTTTGGCCAGAATTATTTAATTCATCAGACAATTTTATGTTTGGCTATCAAGTCTCTTTTTGAGAGTCAATAAAATGTCTTCTGTTTTTTTACACTCAACACCCAAATACAGACAATAGTGGGCGTAAACGTTTCATTTTACTTCAGTAATGGGATTAGAAATATAAATTAGCAAATAAATAGAAATCAATGTTCCTTCATTTTCGTAATTGAATAAATAGGAAAAATAATATAAATCATTTGTCAAATAAAAATAAATTTAATTTCAAATTTATAGCACCATATTCTTGAATAAAATTTAGTATTAATTTAAATATAATTTGTGTCAGTAAATTCTTTAAAGGATTTCAAATAATCATTTGCTTATAATTTCAAACTTTATGTATTATTTATTACATACACCAAATGGTGTATATAAGTAAATAAATTACACTTAAGAACTTTAATCATCTAAATTACTTTAGATAAACTATAATTAGGTATTTATTAGTGCAACCCAGGAGAACTTTCAAAGGGAAGGTTTGTGACCTTGAACCTGTCCCAAAACAAATTGTATACTGTTTAATTACAGTAGGGAAGTATAGGTAAAAAATATAAACAAAAATGCTTAATACTTAAGAAAAAAGTAAAATAAATCGATTTGTGTTTAAATAAATAAAAAAATAGAGAAAAAATTTAAATAATTGTATAGTGAATAAATACAAATAAATAAAATAAATATAACTAAGAAGACACACTCAACTAGGTCAATAGCTAAAAAAAATAACATAAGTCTTATAAACACAAAAAAATTTGAAAAAGTAGAAAAAACAAACAAAAGCAAAAAAATATGTAAAATCAATTCTGATAACTCCCCTCTCAATCAATTCTAACTAAACTTCAGTAAAATAAATTCTCTAGGTATGAACACATTAAAAAAATATGAGCTGTGGCCAGGCACAGAACCGACCGACGATTTGAAATAAATTAATTTCCACAAACAACATTATATATATATATATATATATATATATATATATATATATATATATATATCTTATATATAAAATTCTCGTGTCACAAAACTTTGAAATGATACTCCTCCGAAACGGCTGAACCGATTCTTATGAAATTTTTTATGCATATTCAGTAGGTCTCAGGGCATGTCAGACTTCTTTTATTAAACCGCTAATTGCTAAGGTGTGTCCAGGGGTGCTAATTAATTAAAAATAGTTTAGTTACCATACTAGATCATAGAGGCGCTGCTGGCGATAATTTGACATTTGCTCAGAATTTAAAAATTATTGTAATATTTCACTTTTTATTTTAAATTCTAATATTCAAATATCAATTCAATTATATTAAATTATTAAAGCTTTGGTGGTTGTTTTTATTTATAACGGAATTTTGTAAATTAAACCACATATTAATATTTGCTACTTCTGCAATCGAAACGTTGTGTATATTTTTGTATTTTTTGAATAAATTTACAATAACAAATATCAATATGTGGTTTAATTTACAAAATTGCGCTATCAATTCAATTAAATAATTTATTCTAAAAGTTCTCATTTTAATTTATTTAATAAAATATTTAGATCATATATAACTTAATTTTTATTTATTCTTTCTATATATTTGAATATTTCTTCTTTTCTATTTGAAAGGGAAAGGTTAAAAAACACAGAATATATTATTTTTAATGTTTTATGAATACAAAAATATTTTCAAAACGTAAATTAAAATAACTAAATTATATTATTTTTGATTTTGTATCAATTATTATTACAAATATATTTTAAGTGCAAAAATGATTTCTTGGTTATATAAAATTAAAATATGATTTTTTAGACAAATGATATAAACGAGATGTTTTAAATTCATGTCTTTTTTATATTGAGTATTTTTTTTTAAATTAAAATTTGTTTTAAATCAAAATTATTGTATTCTATTATATTTTTTTATTAATAGGCTTCTTTTTTTATTTTTAATTTTTAATAAATTCTCTTTTTTGATATGATATTAATAAAAAATAATATTCAATTGTATATAAAATTAAAAAATTAGAATATTTGAATTTTTTTAAATTTTAACACATGTTATTAATCATATGCATAACGAATGGAAAATTTTGAAAATCAATTTGGTATTAAATTCAGAAAAAAATACTGATATATAATAATAGAATATAATAGACCATTCAAATATAATTTAACACTATTTCTCTCTTTCTATTTTAAATTTAAAAAAAACGAAGTGTTAAGAAATTAAGATGCCTGGATAGGTAAATGGGCTGGAAGAGGAGGTAATTTATAATTTTCTTCTAATTCAGAATGAAATTAATAGTGATAAGAAAAAATATTTAGTAACAAAATCTATATACAAAATGTAGAATTTGAATATGTAGAAAAATTGAATGTAATCACGAAGGATAATAATATTTGAGAAGAATTTAAATCGAGGTTGTAATCGGGAAACGCCTGTTATCATGCAGTAAGGAGGCTTATCTCATCAAAATTATTATCAAAAGGAATCACAATTAAAATATATAAACCAATTATTTTGCCTGTTGTATTATATGGGTGGGACGCAAGGTCTATGACCCTGGGAGATGAGAGTAGTTTCAGAGTATTCTTTCCAGGATTTATTGGCCAAAGAAAGATGAGGTCACCGGGGAATGGCGGAGACTGCATATCGAGGAATTGCATGACCTCTATGCATCTTCAGAAATAGTTAGGGTTATAAAAGCGAAAAAGCTGCGATAGGCAGGGGACGTGGCTAGAATGGGAGAGGAAAAAGATATTGGATTGGAAAACGTCCGCTTGGAAGACCAAGGACGTGTAGGAAGGGACGTAAGAGAGATGGGACAGGGTAGGAGTTAGATGGTTATAGCTCAGAATAGGGACACTCGGGGGTACAGGGGGCGGAGCCCCCGTCTAGGTGTGGAGAGCTCGGAGCAGCTAGTATATATATATAAAGTATTAAAAAAAATATTTTTAAAACTTGAATTAAAATGACTAAAATATATTATCTAGGTCTTTATTTTAAGATTAATTAATAAATAATTTATCACTACAATATTTTAAGTGAAATATTTTCTGACAATGAATATAAAATTAATACTTTGTAAACTTTCACTTCCAATTTCCGGATATACACCATAAGTTAATGAATTCAAGATACTGATGTATTAAGAAAATATACTAAATTTTATCAAAATCCGTTGAGCTGTTCATGTCTATACGGACACACAATGACAGACGGATGGATATACAGACCGACGGACGGACAGATATCATGCTAAAAATACTTTTTTCTGTTAACAAAATGCATGATTCGTGGAGATATGTACAAATCTCACATGCGAAATTTGGTGTGAAAACAATACCTTCCCTTCCTATCGTCGGTTGGTAATAAGATTCTAAAATCATAGATGAGTAAGGTAAACTTTTGTTTTATCTATGTATTGTACTACAACTAAATATATTTTCATTAGAGTAAAAATCAGAAACTATTATAAGAAGCAATGAAATAAATTGAAATCTCATTCAAATGATCATCTAAAAGTATCTAAAACACCATCTTTCTCCTATATAATTTATATGTAAATCCAATGGACCCTAAATTCTAATTTTATGATCTTAATAAGAAGAGATGATAAACTTCTAGCCATGAATTTTTCATTTATGTTGTTTACTCAATACGTACTTAATTTTATAACCAATATACATATATATAACATTCTCTACCATAATATTTTAACGGAATGTATTTTTAAATAACATCAAACTTTTCAACTAAGTTTGCATGTATCTCTTGAAATTATTCTATTGACATTGATTCTATTTTCAAATAATTGGTTAAAATTTTATAATAATATAATGTTGGATAATTAAAATATATAAAGAACTGAAAATCGGTGGACAGTAAGGATGTGAATTGTCAACGTTTAGGTCAGTGATTCTCAACCACTGTCCCGCGGTACTTTAGTGTGCCGCGAGATTTTCTAAAGTGTGCCATGAGATTATGAGGCTCTTAATCATTTCCGATTTTTTTTAATTTGGTTCTAAAAACGTTTTTGGGACTAATCATTTAGGTCCTTGAAGAAGATTCTGACCAGGGAACGAAATGTTTTTGGAGAAAACAAAGATAACTGATTTTGATTTTGATTTAATTTTCTTATAGTTTCTCGACGATTTGTAGTCCTCTATTAATTTTAATTTTATAAAAACAACATTCAAAAGATAATTTTGTAAAGGGTTTTATGAAATTAATGTTTGTTATTTTTAATTTTAGTTTAAAAATTTATTTTCTATATTTATAAAATAAATCCTCTGACTTGTACATCTTTTACAAGGACAGTCCTATCGAGTCGATTATATTCATTATGTCTTCTATGATCAGTAGAACCGGCGCTATCAACCTATCTTGATTTTCTTGATCGGAGGCTGGGTTCTCTCCCATAAACCCCAGCTAGAGAAAATCCCATTGCCAGGCCCGGGGTTTGGATCCACAAAAATGTGGGTTAACACAGTTAAATTTAGTTTAGCTTAGTTTAAAAAAGTATGTTTATTAGTCAATTTGTGATAGATTTGTGTGATCTAAGCATATGGACAAGCCGAAACAAAATAAAATATTGTTGAGCCTGTCGGATCACCTGTGCCACTAGTGAAGGAGTTAAAAAGAATTCTCAACTCTTTCACACGGGGAGTAAAATAAAATTATTTGGGAAAGGGACCGTAAAATAAATTTCACCAAAGAGTGCAGTACGTTTGACTATTCGCCTTGGAGAACCAAAATCGGAAAGAAATAATAACAAATCAAATTAATCAAAATATCCGATGCTAACATATGGATCTGCAAAGGAAAGATTAGGTTCACTTTTTTCTAAATAAAAGAAAAGTGTTCGTTGCCACGTTATAATATATTTAATCAAAGAAAAATTAATATAAAGTAAAAATAAAAAATGAAATTGATATAAAAAATTAAAGGAGATAATCCTTAGAATTTACAAATTAAATATAAAAATAAAAAGGAATAAATGCTAGCTAATGCTCAGCTAAAACAAAACAAGTTTACAAAAAAAAATAACAATAATAATAACTCAAAACAGTTTACCAAGAACGTGGTTAACAACAAATCTAAAAAAAAAATGGCAAATTCACAGCTAAAAAGCCACAAGCATCTAAACAATAGCAAGTCCAAATAGCAAATGGGTAGGGATCAAATCTTCATGCCAAGGGAGAAGCCCTTGGCTAACATCAACTAAATGCAGCAAGGTGATTGGCTGTAAGGCGTCATGTGACCCTTTTGCATAGTCAACTTAGCTACAAAACAATATGACCACGTGTTTGTATATAAATATACCAAAAAATATATATAAAAGAAAAAATTTATAAAAATTATATAAAAATAAATTGATATTAAAATAAATAAATCTAAATCAGGGAGAGGCTTTAACAGCATATAAATGCTTCTGGAAGTATGAAACCTGTTAATATTTGTTTCTTCATATATTTTTGCATTTATATTATGAAGATATTCTGTTTTGCTCGAACGGAGCATGCCCGGTGCATTTCCTTTCGGATATTCTAATTGCCTCCATTGTAGAAGCATTTATATTGAAGAAAATGATTGTTATATCCTGGGGTTAAGGAATTTGTTATAGAATAATGCTTTATGTTTTATAAATGATGAATTTGCTTTCAATAATTGATTGTGTATGTGGTTGTTAAAATATAGATAATTATCCAGTTGCAACCCTAGGTATTTTACTTGGAGTATGTTTGGAATGTTTACATTATTGAACTTTAAGCTAACACAGTTAACCAAGATCCTAGGCGTCTTCCAATATTTATATAATTTCAATAATTATTATGGTTAAACAAGGGTAATTAGAGATTATTTTAATATAACTACTTCACATTAAAAAAAAAATTGAAAACTAAGAGGCGAAATTGTTTTTATTTTATAGTTTTATAAATCATTAGAACTTAAGTTCATTTTGACCAATAAAATAGCTCGTATATATATAAATCTTCAATTGAGGATTAGGGATTAGGCAATCTCAACCTAACATCTTCCACAAGACCAGTATTTAATTTTCCACACGTTGCATGCTATTCCTACTCCTATCTGCTTCATATCTAAATGTTCTAGGTTTGTTTTGTTTCTTATTTTAATATGTCATGTTTAAAGCAAAAAAAAACCTCTAAAATAAATTTGCTGTAAAACTTTGACCTGAATTTAAAAAAAAAAACTACCATAAAAATATTGTTAAGTTTCATTATTCTTTAAAAGTTTTATCATAAAGTTTGACATTCCTATTTTTCTTGATTTAACAAGATTCGATATCTATCTGTAGGAAACTATTAATCTAAAATTTGTTAAATATCTATGTTCTTGACTGACGTTTCCCTTTCAATAAATTATTTTCTTCTCCAAAAAAAACAAAACAAATTCATATTATTCATTTGAAATTGATTATCCAAATTTAATTATATAAGTTTATCTATAAATGTGGTTGTGAAATATTTTCTCATGTTTATTTCGAAAATGAATGATCATTTTTCGATTCGGGGAGTCTCTATCCCAAACAGTCTCTTCCATTCCATTCCACTCTTCATGTTGGTGCACGTTTGATTTGAAAGCTTAATTAGAACATCATTTAATATAGTATAGTGAGAGAGAGCCATAAATAACTCCACTGACCAAACGTGGATAGAAAATTCTCTCCTTTCTTGATTTTTTTTTTTTTTTTTGGTTTTCGTCTCACCCTCTCCTTTCACAATTCCACAATAACATTTAATTACAAATACCCCGTTTGGAAATTTAGTTGATATGTTGAAATTCTATGAATTATATTTTTTTTTAATTCCTCAGAGATTAAATTCCATATTAAATTGAATCCTATTGGGATTATATGATATCAGATATTATTAGATGAAATATTAAATGAAATTTATATTGGGAGATTATATATATAAATATAAATTACATTGGATATACCCGTACGTATATTATTTATTTCTAAATATACTATTATTAGTTAACATTGACATTTATTTTTATATAATTAATTAATTTTATTTGAACTATTATCGTAAATTAGTACTAATAATAATGTTAATAGTATTAAATTATATGCTAATATAATATAGTAATCCAAATAAGAAATATATTTGGAGAAAATACGGGAAGTTACGTTTTCCTTTAAGGCTCTGTTTTGGGATGCTTGAAATGCACGAATCACTCACTCTATGATTCCGATGGGGCTGTCGTCTTGGGGTAAGTTGTGTTATGGGGTGGAAGGGGAGGCCAAACGTTCCCCTAAGATGAAAACTGGGTTGGGACTGGGTGGATGGAGGAGACAGGGGATGGTTGCTGGCCCCGAAACAAAACACGCTGCAGCGCTGCGGCGTACGCCATCGCATCGACCCGACCCTGGTCCACCCCTCCGCCCCACAACCCTCTTGATTTGCGCTGCCGCGTGGCTCCACATGCCCACCTGCACAGACACGTGCCCTCTGATCATGCTGCTTCTGGAACAGCCAAAGAGATCTTTTATCGAGGCGCCAATCATATCCCGTAAATCAAATCAATGGACACAATTTATTCATTATTAATAAAATCAAAAAAGTTTTTCTTTTTTTTATAATTATCATTTATGTATATAATTTTTAAAATAATTTTTTAATAAAAAAAATTAAAAAAAACAATTGTATATTGTATAACAAGTTAAATAAATATATATATATATATATATATATATATTAGAATTAAATTAAATATCTTTTAGATAGGGTTGCCAACTGCTCTTTTTTGGGAATATATTTATAAAATATACATTTATATATATATATATATATATATATTAATGTATATATTTATATATATACATTTATAAAATCTCATATTAATAAAAATTATTTATTTATAAATATAATATAATAATTATAATTAAATAACAACATTTACTTAACATAAATACATAAAATCAATTTTAGAATATTAATATATTTACCGACCGACGATAGTAAGGGAGGTATTGTTTTCACACCAAATTTCACATGTGGAGATTTTTACATATCTCCACGAATCATGCATTTTCTTAACAGAAAAAAGTATTTTTAGCATGATGTCTGTCCGTCTGTCCGTCCGTCTGTCCGTCCGTCCGTCTGTCCGTCCGTATAGATGTGTACAGCCTGAACGGCTTAACGGATTTTGATGAAATTTGGTATATTTACTTAATGCATCAGTGGGATGAATTGATCAACTTTTGGTGCAAATCCGGAAACCGGAAGTGGTAGTATTAGCGATCGACGATAAGAAGGGAAGGGTTATTTTCGCACCAAATTTCACATAAGGAGATTTTTTTACATATCACCACGAATGTATTGGTATTATCCTCGGGAAAAATCATCTTCATTATGTTTTTCTTAATTTAAAATTATATGACGTCACCCAGCCCTTCATGACGTCACAGCCTCGGGTAACGCCGGCAACGCCGGCTACCCCAGCTATATATTATAAATAAAATAAAATTAAAAATATTTATGTTATATCCATATCTGTTTTTATTACATTAATAGATATATTAAAATTATTTGAAATTGTTTCTGTAGCTGGAAATTAATTTATTTCAAACCGTCGGTCGGTTCGGACCTGACCACAGGTCAACTTATTTTTTGTTTTATTCAATTTGTAAATTTTCGTATAACTTCATCTTTTCTAATTCTCTTGTTATATTAAATAAATTTATCATGTTAAAATTGCACTAAAAATAATGAAATAATATAAATATAAAAAAATTTATAAAATAACGTTTTTCCAATGGTTTTTAATCCATTGAATGCGCCAACGTTCTTCGTTGAATATGAAGTAATTCAGTCATAAACTTTTTCAGGCTTATAGAAAAATGATTTTATTCTTTTTAGTCCATTGGAAAAACGTTATTTTATAAATTTTTTTTATATTTATATTATTTCAAATAATGTTTGTACTTAATTCAAGTTTTTCAATATGGAGGACTTTTTTAAAAAAATTTCAATTTGTTTTTAAAAAAATATAAGCTGGAGTGTCTCCACTCGACTATCTTGCAATTTGAATTGGATTAAATAACATATATTATATTTAAATTAAATTTAATTAATTATAAATTATAAATTAAAATTACTAAATAATATTTATTAAACCAGCGCGTCTTTGGCTCTTTGTTGATGGCACCACGAAGACGTGTTGGCACGTGATTTGTAGTGTTAAAAAATTAATTCCGGTATTTTCAGCGATTCAATCAAGCTGAAATTACATATATATAGCAGTTTTATACAATTTTTAATCATGTGAAAAACTATCAAACATATATCTTTATTTTTACGATCAGTTTAGAGGAAAAAAAATCAAAACGTTGTAGGTAATAGCCCTCTTCCGGTTGAGCTACATTTCTCAAAAGTTGATAGAAAACTACAAATTTTGAATAATGCCCATGATAGCTTAAACCGTTTTTGCGTAATCTTGTCTACATAGCTACATACATACACACACACACACACACTATTATTATTATTATTATATTTTCTTGTTGATTCTGAAAAAACCTGAAAAAAAATTATTCACATAATAATAACCAAAAATCAAAAATTGTAAATTTGAATAATTTAAGTAAAATAATAAATTTTCTTAAAATTTTTTAATAATGCCTTTTGATATAATATTTATTACTTTTATTACTTTTTATTATTTTTTCTCTTATAAATTATAGAATTTTTAATTAGTTATCCAACTATATAATAGATAACATTTTATTTAAACATAGATCATGTTTAAAATAATATTATAAATGAATTATAAAGGTTGGTTATATTTTGATTGTCACGTTCATTGGATTATAAACATAAACAGAATACTAGATACATTATTTCACGAGGAAAAGATTATATTCAAAATAAATATAACATGGATTAGTTTCTATTCAGCGAACTATTCTTTAAATAAATATTGTTTCATTGATGAATTAATCAAAATTTTCAGATTATATTCTAGATAATAATATATGTTTCTAAATTGCATTAATCCTACGATAATATAGATATAGATATTATATAAATTGTTTATTTAAATGACAGTATCTACCAAATAATTACATTAACACAAGGAGATGCAAACATAAACTACAATAAAAAAAAAATTATCATAAAATATGAGACTAGATGAAAAATTTGAATATTTTTTTATAACGAGAGCTTTAAATAAAAAAAAGATGGAATGGGAGAGAGGTGGTATACGAAATATTAGAATATAGTAGAAATATTTTCATTTATGGAAAAGGCACTCGTAATCCACCAGGAAAAGCGCCTTGCACCCATCCGCCTCCTCTTGATTCAGGCATTGCTTCTTTTTACCATACAATGTAACACACTTTGTTTAACCTAGGAATAATATTTATTTTTAATATTCTTTAAAAAGACTCAGGGTTATTACCTTGAAAGGCATCGTACAAAAAAGCAATTTGGCCAACCTAGTAAAAAAAAAAAATGGAAGGAGTGAAACGAATAAAAAAGATTTTATTATACTCTTTTAGAAACCTCTCTATCTAATAAACCATTTGATGTTAAATGTTTAGAATACAAACAAACATTTCGCCATGAGTGGAAACATTTTCGCGTGTCACAAAAGATGACTTAATCCTTAATGGGGCATCTATTAACCCCAATAACACGCAGAGCAGGAAACGTGACCGCCATTAGTACTATCACATATTTCCTGGAGTTCAACAACTCGAGAGGGTTGATAAAATGTCTAAAATAAAATACACCACTCAATTTTCCCCTCACAATTATTATTTACTTTATTTCTTATAACTTAATGGGCATATACATATAAATAATAATTATTGGTTGAAATAATATAATAATATAAACAACTGAAAAAAAAACAGCCATGTAAAAAGAAAGAAATAAAAAATGTATTTTAATCTTCATCTTTAAATAGATATAACATCAAATATAGGGATTAATTAATAAAAATGGAAATGTTAACTTATTTTAATAAGTACCTGGTTCATCAAGCTATCACTCTGTTCTTTTAATAAATATATTCTTTACCAACAGAGAATATTGTTTTAAGAATATTGCGCATCTGTTCTGGCATATTAAATAAATTGCCTTCTCAGATTATTATAAATATTCTCCATTCTACTATTGTTTTCTTGCAATTATCTATCTATCTATATATAAATTTTATAAAGAATAATCGATATGTATTGGTTTCAGCCTCGGGAAAAATAATCTTTGTTAGTTTTTTCTTAATTAAAAATAGTAAATTTAAATGTCGTCAGCAACTACGTCAGACCCAGCGCTTCCAAATTAATCAAATTACGACATATATATTATGTTATATCCACAGGCCATACTTGCATTAATACGTACGTATAATACGTTCGTATAATGGCTGCATGTTTTATGTATTTTTTTTAAAATTGATGTTCTTTCAAATTATTTATCTTATTAGTCTTACAAACATTTTAAGTATATATTATCTTTCTGGCTTTCTATCTTGGAAATTGTTAACATGTTATTTATATTTTTAAAACAATTTCTCTTTCTTTAATTCTTAAATATTCATTTAACATGATAATTAAAGAATATCTTATTCTAAATAAATCTGATCTAATAATATTAAATTATTTTAAGTGACATAATAAATAATTTAAATGATATTTGATTATTATAAATAAAAAGAAAAAAAATAACCCTTCCCTTCCTATCGTCGATCGCTAATACTACCACTTCCGGTTTCCGGATTTGCACCAAAAGTTGATCAATTCATCCCACTGATGCATTAAGTAAATATACCAAATTTCATCAAAATCGGTTGAGCCGTTCAGGCTGTACACATCTATACGGACGGACGGACAGACGGACGGACGGACGGACAGACATCATGCTAAAAATACTTTTTTCTGTTAAGAAAATGCATGATTCGTGGAGATATGTAAAAATCTCCACATGTGAAATTTGGTGTGAAAACAATACCTCCCTTACTATCGTCGGTCGGTAAAAAATTATATATATGAATATTTTGTTTGTCAATTGCTACTATTAATATTAATAATTTTGTATTCATTGTGTTGAACATATATAAATAAATGGAGAGAAAATAGTCTCAAATGAACAGCGCACATCTTTTTATAAATTCTTATAAAATGTTTTATATCTAAATTAAAACAAAGAAATTTATTGATAGTTTCTATGTATAAATAGAGACAAAAGTGAAATTATAAGAATAGTAGAAAAGAGGATTATCAACGCGCGAATTTATTAATATTATCAGCCAAACCAGATAATAAAGAATATTTTTTGTTTAATGACTGATTAATGTACTATATATTTAAATAGCCAAAAATTAATGTGATTTAAACCATTTTATATGGATTTATGGAAATCCCTGTGATGTTTATTTGATATCTACTTCGATTCAGAGATTTACATTAATTAAAGTAATGTTCGACAATGAATACAAAATTAATAATTATCCTAGCAATTTCAAGAATTATTTACACTTAAATGATACCTTTTCAATACTATATATAGCACCTTAAAAATCTTCATATGATTTAGAAATGTAGATGCTAGTTTAATATGATTACTTACATATAAATATAAAATAAATATAAATTAAGATTTTTTCTTATAAGAAATATATTTTTTGAGTTTATTAGCCATCAAAATAGCAGTCCATTTTATCCGCTATAATTTCGAACATTATTAATATATTAATTTATTATTAATGATTATGATATTATTAATTTATTATTATATTAAATTATTGAATTTGACAAAGATTGATTCTTTAGTATAATATATAATATATAATATATATTTTATAGATAAATTAGCAATTTTTTCTATCTATTTCTAAATTTATGAAAAATGATCCAGGATATGTATAACTTTGTTATTTATCCATTCACCTCTCAAACCATTCTTTTCAATTATCTCACTTTTTGTTTTTAGATATATAAAAGCTTTATTTTTAAAAGCATTAATATTAATATATATATATAAATAAATATAAGTAATGGATTTTTTTCTGTTTTAAAAATAAAAATAATAAAAAAAATATAAAAAAAAACTTTTTAAAAACACGCTTTTATTTTAAAGCACTAAAAAGAAGAAAATAATTTCTCGCGACACACACAAAGATTTCCTTACAATTAATCATATCTAAAAAATGAAAGAGTGGGCGCCAAACATGAATGGAAAGGAAAAGAATACGAAGGACATTTCATTATATATGCACAAACCTTTCTGTTTTTTTCCTTTTCCACTATACTTGATAACTATGTCTATTTGAAGTAGAATTTGCGTTTTTCCTTGCATGTTTGGCACCCACATTTTTATTTTTTAGATATGATTAATTGTAAGGAAATCATGGTGTATGTGGAGAAATTATTTTCTCCTTTTTAGTGCTTTTAAATAAAAGTGTGTTTTTAAAGTTTTTTTTTTATATTTTTTTTATTTCCTAATTTTTAGTCTTGATAGAAAGTCCGTGACTTTTTGAATGAAACCCAGGTTTTTGGATAAAAAATTAAATTAGCTCTTATTAATATATTATATATATATATATATATATAGAGAGAGAGAGAGAGATAATTAATATTTTTCAATATTATGCAATATGTAATTACTAATTCATAAAAATAATACCTCCTAGGACACCTATGGCCTAGGATGAACCAGAATATTGCATTGTCATCGGAGTTACATATGTATGCAAAATTTCAGCTCATTCGAACCTTGAGAAGTGGGTCAAATTAACGTTTCAAGATTTGACTACAGGACACGGGTTGAAACTAAATAAAAGCGTGTAAAAATAAAATAAATTTAAAATCAGATGTTTGTTTAGAATTTGTCTTTTTGAAAAATTCATTTTTCCATTGTAGAATAATTGATGAAACACGCGTGAACTTATAAGAGACCCCACCCATTCGCCCACGCGTGTTGTCTGGATGATTGGGGTGGAGGGGAGGGGGACGAATTGAAGTGAATGGCTGGTGGAGTGAATGGACTTGATTCAATGGTGCTTGGCTCTCTGATTAGGCTGACAACTCCGACACAATTGACGAAACGTCAAGTGGCTTCCTTCCTCGAAAATATTTATTCAATCACATCCACTTCTCCTCCCATACTAATTTTTCTTCCCTATTTTTCTCATTATATATCCTTTCAATATAACATTCGCATTATCTAAAATCATCTTTTCATTATTTGTTTGTGTTTGACGTATAAAAAAGGTAAATAAATAAACAACAAAACTTCCATAAAAGAATTTCAACCAACCAATAAATGATTAAGTAAAGAAAATATATTTCTTTTTTATCTGCTTTCACTAAGCAATACTTGTTTATTTATATAAATAAGATTTTATAGAATAAAGGAAAATTTAAAAAAATATGGACTTACTCTTTTATAAAGTTGTAGATAAGAACTAATATTAATATTATATATAGCATTTAATTTTAGATTATACCTAAAAGGTTGATGAATTGTTTAATTTTATTTTGTAATTTAAAATTCAAATATACTTTTAGAAGAACAGACACAGGACATATATATTCATATATATATATATATATATATATATATATAAATACATATATACATAGGCACGTATATAGATATATAATTGAATAATAAACAAAATTACCTTATAGATAAATACATAAATAGAATTCCAATAAAATCAAATGATTTAAATGATTAATGATACTTTTGTAATTGATAAAGTCTTTAAAAAGACAATTTATTTTATTGACAATTTTCTTTTCATTTTGCAATAAGAATCAAAAATGACTATTATCGTATAAATAGAAAAATCAATTTCCTTTTTCTATTTTATTTCTATTTTATTTTTGTTGTATGTATTTCCATTTTGACAACCAATAGCAATTTGTCATGGGTCTTTCGGATTTCATGGGCCTTCTTTCATTGTTCAAATCACGTAAGAAACAGATTGAAGATATATATAATATAGGTATATATATAATAACCAGGATAAAATAAAATTCAATATCTTTGTTTATTATACTTGTTTATGAACTCGCTATCTAGAGTGAATTACCACAAAATTGGATTTTCATTTGTTCAGCAACAAATACAAACATAATCCTTATATTTATTTCATAAACCATTTAAGAATATAAAATTAAAAATTTATTATGCAAGTGTTTAAAAATAATTTATTTTTGAATAGTATACAACAGTGGTTCTTAAACTGTGGTCCGCGGACCCCTGGGGGTCCGCGAAGCCTTTACTGGGGGTCCGCGGTCCTCGGAAAAAAATCATCGTAAAAATATATACATATATAAATATTTAAAGTTCATTGTTTAACTATATCCTCCTAGAGAATTACGGCTATAATTTAATACTATTAATAATACTATTTTATTTTATTAAATTGATAATTATGTCAATTAATTTTTTGTGAATAAATAAACATATATAAAAAACTATATATAAAATTTGAATTTTCATCCATTCATTCATTTAAAATCATTTTTCGATTGTTCCTTTAAAATAACCCCTCTTAGGGGCTCGGAAGGGGAGGCATATAAGGGAATTTTCTTTCACTTTGTTATTGGGGAAAACCAGGGGAGGGGACAGTCTTACCCGGAAAAACCCAAATTGTCAGCGTCCACTCTGGGGTTTTAAACAGTTTTAAAGCAAATGTTAATTATAAGTTCATTTCTCAACGAGTTGTATCTTTAAATTATTTTTATTAATGTTAATTATAAGTTCATTTCTCAACGAGTTGTATCTTTAAATTATTTTTATTAATTTAATTAATTATAATTAAATTATAGCTAATAATAGTTTATTATAGCTAATAATTTTTTTTAATTTTTAGTGTAATTTGCATGATCATTATTTTATAAAAACACTAAACACATTTTGCAATTTCCCAGAAAGGCTGTTTTTGAGAGTAAGTATAAGTTAGTTTTATGAATAAAAAATATTTATTTTAATAATATTTTAGAATCAAATTACGAAATTAATAATATTTTAGAATCAAATTACGAAATTAATAATATTTTAGAATCAAATTACGAAATTAATAATATTTTAGAATCAAATTACGAAATATATTTATTATATAAATTAATATTCATTTAAAATGATATTAAATCATTTATTTAAAATGATTTAAAACATTTATTAAAATGATTTAAAACATTCATTTAAAATGATATTAAAACATTCATTTAAAATCATATTAAAACATAGCTAGTAAATAATAATTCGTTATATTTATATTATATTTATATTATATTTATATTATTGTAGTTCAATGTTAATAAATTACTCCATAAAATGGATCGTTGGCTACAAACTGGTTCAACACAGAAACGGAAAGAATCAGATGATGAGGCATCAACAGCAAACTCTACCAAGAAACGCAAAACTAGAAAATATTCGGATGATTATTTATCATTTGGATTTACTTATATTTGCAACAATGATGTGGAAAGACCAGTCTGCGTTCTATGTCAGGAAAGTTTATCCAATGAAAGTATGAAACCTGCTAATCTCAGACGTCATTTACAAACAAAGCACAGCGAGCATGTTAGTAAGTCTATCGAATTTTTTAAAATGAAAAAAGAAGAACTTAATTCAAGTCAGAAATTGATGGTAAAGACGGGATCTGGTGGTATGAGTAAGAAAGCAGTAATGGCATCATATGAAGTAGCTCTACTTATTGCTAAAGCAGGAAAGCCGCATAATATAGCAGAGCAATTAATTCTTCCTGCTACAAAAGTAATTACAAATATAATGTTAGGAACTAAAGCAGCAAACGATATAAATTTGATTTCATTATCAAATGATACGGTTAAGAATAGGATTGAAGACATGTCATGTAATATAAAAGAAGAATTAATATCGAGAGTGCGCAAAAGTCACTATTACTCATTACAATTGGATGAAAGTACTGATGTCACTAATAATGCCAATTTGTTAGCTTTCATTAGATATGAGTTTGAAAATCAAATACAAGAAGATGTATTGTTTTGTGATTCACTACCTTCACGAACGACAGCAGTTAACAGTTTGAATAATTTTATAACCGAAAATGAAATAGAGTGGCCAAAATGTGTTGGAATTTGCACTGATGGTGCTCGTGCAATGTCAGGTACAAGAACTGGATTGATTGCTCTTATTAAAAATGTTGCGCCTCAGGTTGTTTGGAATCATTGCTGCATTCACAGAGAATCATTAGCAGCCAAAAATATGTCACCAGATTTGAAAAGAACATTAGACGAAGTAGTTAAAATTGTCAATTTCATTAAGGCTCGTCCACTTAATTCCAGAGTTTTTAAAATTTTGTGTGAGGAAATGGGTAGTCAACATACACATTTATTATTACATACAGATGTACGTTGGTTGTCCCGCGGGAAAGTACTCATTCGCCTTTTTGAGCTTCGAGATGAAATACGATTGTTTTTAATAGATGCGCATTTTGAACTGACCGAATGTTTCAATGATTTTATCTGGTTAGCTAAGGTGGCTTACTTGACTGATATTTTTACAAAATTGAACGAACTTAATTTGAGCCTGCAAGGTACTGTTGTAAATATATTTAAAGTTGAAGATAAAATAGAAGCAATGATTAAAAAAATCGACTTGTGGTCGAAACGCATCCAGAACGGTGTATATGAGTCTTTTCCAACTCTCAATGATTTCATAGAAAGCTCCAGTGAAAAATTGCTTAATCAAACGCGTCAATTATTTGTTGAACATTTAATTACTTTGAAAAGCAACTTCAGGAAGTATTTTTCTACTCCTGATCCTTGCAATAACTGGATCAGAGATCCATTTAATATGGAAATTACAAATGCTAAACATTTATCTGCACCTGAACAAGATATTCTCGTGGAATTATCATGTGATACAACTTATAAACTAAAATTTAACAAAACTGAATTGAGCAACTTTTGGTTACTTCTCAGGTCAGATTATCCTGCGCTTGCAAATAAAGCACTTCAACACTTGATTCCATTCTGCACAACATATTTATGCGAACAAGCTTTTTCGGTACTATTTTATATTAAGTCTAAATATAGAAACAAATTAAATGTAGAGCCGGATCTTAGATTAAAAGTTTCCAATATTAAGCCAGATATTGAGATTCTTGTTTCAAGAAAACAACTGCATACATCTCATTAAATATGTAAGTTATATTTAATGAGATAGATGCAGTTATTTTTTAAAATATTTCTTATTTAATATTTTCTGAAAAAAATTATAAAATATTTATATGAATTTAATGTAAGTACCCATTATAATTTGTGAGATTTGTTGCTATGACAATGTTTGTATTTTCTTTCTTCAATATTATAATTTCTAATAAAATGTGTTCTACAATATGCAAAAAAATCGTTATTCACCAATCACTGTTAGAAATATTCATCATATATCCTTGTCCTTATGAGATCGTAAGCCAGAAATTAATTAATAAAATGACGTAAAGTACCTAAAGTTGTGATGGGGGTCCGTCAAAAAAAATTTTTTCAAGTGGGGGTCCGTGGAGTACATAAGTTTAAGAACCTATGGTATACAATAATAGGCATGCATAATAAACCCAGGAGAACAGAGAAAAACATTTAAAATTAGTTTAATGAGATTTAGATTAAAATTAATTAGTGGAGACTAAAGCTCTAGATAAAAAAAATTTAAATTCTGTCCATTAAATATATTTTGCTACACAGCTAGTGTATTATAATCTGTCTATCTCTATGTCTCTATGGAACTCGAAAGTTCTTGGCCGCAGCAACCACATTTCTCCAAGTGTCCCTATCCTGAGCTACACCTATCTAACTCTTATTTTCTCCCATCTCTCTAATGTCCCTTCCTACATTGCCCGCACATCATATTCTTGGTCTCCCAATCGGTCTCCCCACAAAATGATTTTTCGCTAGTCTTTCCTCTCCCATTCTTGCCACCTGTCCTGCCCATCGCAGCTTTCTTGATTTCAACACTCTATGTGTAGAGGTAATGTAATCCCTCGTTATGCAGTCTCCATCTTTCCAAATAGCCCTGGTTCTTTGGCCCATAAATACTCAGAAAAAACGTATTCTAAAATACTCTAAATCTACTCTGGTCTTTCAAGGTTATGGATATGGATCACGCCTCAAATCTGTATAATACTATCGGCAAGTTAATTATTTTATATATTTTAATTTTGATTCCCTTGGATAATACATAATAATTAATATATATATACCAACTTAATAAATAATACTTATAAATATTTATTGAAAAAACTAAAGAAAACAAAAAAATAATATTTGATTATATACTGCCATTTATAGTGTTGTCATATCAATGAATAAAATAGAATATGTTTATTTTATTATTATTATTATTATTATATATTATAAATTGTTTTAATGTAATCCCTAGAGGGAATAGAATTACAAACTGTAGTTCAATAGGTCACAAGGCCCCGAGGGAGATGGAGTTACTGTTGTGACAGTTCGACAGCACGATGCTCTATATATGGTAGAGTGTGTGTGGGAGGGGGGGGGGGGGACTCTCTTGGGTAACGACGATACGGGAATCGAGTAGTTGATATGAATATAGTATAGGGATAGATAGAGAACTCTCATCAACGAGTGAAAGAGACAATTTGTTTTGTTAGTCATTTATTTTCAAATCATGTTTTTGAAAATAAAGTTTCTATTGTTTAAAAATTGTAACCTTTTGTTTAACATACAAACAAAAAATCGAGATATTTGATAATATCTTCGAGTTAAATGAATTTATTTATTTAAATATTTATTTTTGATTAATGAATAAATTCTGCTTTATTTTACTAAACTTTATCTATGCTCCTCTTTAAATTTGTCTAAACTTAAATTCATTAAACCAAAGAATAAAGTATTAATTCCAAAATGATTAGGATAATATATTCATTATATCAAAATCAAAAGGAAACAAAAGGGATGAAAAAATACACCAATTTTATGAACCGAATAATCCATGTTTTTTTTTAGTCGGTGTGTGTGAATATTCTCTTTGAAAGAAAAAGTGTTATTCGAAGAACAAAAGCATATAAGAAAAAGAAAATTTAATTCTTTCCTTTCAGAGCAATAACCCTTGGATCAAAAATAAAAGAGGGAGAACAAAAAAAAAAAAAAAACAAAAAAAAAAAGGAAAAAGTCAGGTAGTCTTTAATTATCATGGAGTAATTAGATTAGAAGAAAAATTGTATTAAGAACAATGGCAGATTAAAGAGATTTGACTGAAAGAAAACATTGAAACGTTTGAGTTTATGGAAAATAAATATGGATGATATCAGTTTTTTTAATGAATAGTAAGTAGTAGGTATTGGAAAAAACTTCAAAATTTTAATTATAATAATACATAAAATAAGTTGACCTGTGGCCAGGTCCGAACCGACCGACTGTTTGAAATAAATTAATTTCCAGCTACAGAAACAATTTCAAATAATTTTAATATATCTATTAATGTAATAAAAAACAGATATGGATACATAAATAATAAATATAAACATTTTTAATTTTATTTTATTTATAATATATATGCAAGACCAGGCTGTGACGTCATGAATGGCTGGATGACGTCATATAATTTTAAATCAAGAAAAAACTAATAAATATGATTTTTCTCGAGGATAAAACCAATACAAAGTGCATGATTCGTGGTGATATATAAAAAAATCTCCTTTGGTGTGAAAATAACCCTTTCCTTCCTATCGTCGATCGCTAATACTACCACTTCCGGTTTCCGGAATTGCACCAAAAGTTGATCAATTCATCCCAGTGATGCATTAAGTAAATATACCAAATTTCATCAAAATCGGTTGAGCCGTTCAGGCTGTACACATCTATACGGACGGACGGACGGACAGACGGACAGACGGACAGACGGACGGACAGACATCATGCTAAAAATACTTTTTTCTGTTTAGAAAATGCATGATTCGTGGAGATATGTAAAAATCTCCACATGTGAAATTTGGTGTGAAAACAATACCTCCCTTACTATCGTCGGTCGGAAAAAATTGAATTGCCAATGTTGTGTGTTTTTAAATTCAAATTAATCTTGTTTAATAGGGGTTTATGTAATAAATTTTATATTTAAAATTAGATTATAAATCAACAAATGTCTACAATTACAATTATTTCTTAATGCTAGATAATCAATCATATATTTTTTAAATTCAGGTGAAATATTTTATTTTATAAAAATGTTGATTATATCTTATTTTAATTAATTATAATAATAATTTAAATTCATTTTCTATTACATAATTTTATTACACATTAGGAAAGTATCAATTTTTATTTAATTATAATATTAAGGTAAGATAATATAAGTTGACCTGTGGCCAGGTCCGAACCGACCGACGGTTTGAAATAAATTAATTTCCAGCTACAGAAACAATTTCAAATAATTTTAATATATCTATTAATGTAATAAAAAACAGATATGGATAGAACATAAATATTTTTAATTTTATTTTATTTATAATATATAGCTGAAGTAGCCGGCGTTACCCGGCGTTACCCGAGGCTGTGACGTCATGAAGGGCTGGGTGACGTCATATAATTTTAAATTAAGAAAAACATAATGAAGATAATTTTTCCCGAGGATAAAACCAATACAAAGTGCATGAATCGTGGTGATATGTAAAAAAATCTCCTTATGTGAAATTTGGTGTGAAAATAACCCTTCCCTTCCTATCGTCGATCGCTAATACTACCACTTCCGGTTTCCGGATTTGTACCAAAAGTTGATCAATTCATCCCACTGATGCATTAAGTAAAGATACCAAATTTCATCAAAATCGGTTGAGCCGTTCAGGCTGTACACATTTATACGGACAGACGGAAGGACGGACGGACGCACGGACAGACATCATGCTAAAAATACTTTTTTCTGTTAAGAAAATGCATGATTCGTGGTGATATATAAAAAAATCTCCTCATGTGAAATTTGGTGTGAAAATAACCCTTCCCTTCCTATCGTCGATCGCTAATACTACCACTTCCGGTTTCCGGATTTGTACCAAAAGTTGATCAATTCATCCCACTGATGCATTAAGTAAAGATACCAAATTTCATCAAAATCGGTTGAGCCGTTCAGGCTGTACACATCTATACGGACGGACGGACGGACGGACGGACTACTTCCGGTTTCCGGATTTGCACCAAAAGTTGATCAATTCATCCCACTGATGCATTAAGTAAAGATACCAAATTTCATCAAAATCGGTTGAGCCGTTCAGGCTGTACACATCTATACGGACGGACGGACGGACGGACGGACTACTTCCGGTTTCCGGATTTGCACCAAAAGTTGATCAATTCATCCCACTGATGCATTAAGTAAATATACCAAATTTCATCAAAATCGGTTGAGCCGTTCAGGCTGTACACATCTATACGGACGGACGGACGGACGGACGGACGGACAGACATCATGCTAAAAATACTTTTTTCTGTTAAGAAAATGCATGATTCGTGGAGATATGTAAAAATCTCCCCATGTGAAATTTGGTGTGAAAACAATACCTCCCTTACTATCGTCGGTCGGTAATGAATATTTTTAATTAATTTAATATATATTTTATATGAGTTAATATAAAATATAAATTAATAAATATAGTTTAGATAGACTAATAGAAATAGATATACGTTTAGGTTATAAAAATCATTTAGTATGTTTTAAAAGAATGAAAGGTTTTTATTAAATTTAAGATTAAATATATTTATAATTTATATGATAAAAATAATATTAATATATTCTTTCAATTATATATCATGTAGGGAAGTACCACAGACCATCCCTAATATATTTTCTCTTGGAAAGTATTGTTATATGTTATAGTTAGAGGAAATAAATTAAATAAGTAATAACTAGGGAAGACTGAAACAGAAAAACTAACAAATATTTGAGATATTTTAAATTCACAACTGAAACAAGAAAAATATATAAGGAAAAATATTTATATGCGCAATCTCTTTATTTTCATTAAATTGAATAAAATTGAGTTTACGAGATAAATAAAAAAAGTAATATTAACTTTATAATAATATTAATTATTTTTCAAGTATAAAATAAAGTATTTTAATGTATTATTTATATAATAAGATTATTACAATAAATTAATGAAATTTTCCTTCTTTTTAATATAGTTTATTTCTATTGCCATGGGGGCGCGCATCTCAAATATTTAAATCCTAATAATAGACCAGAACCTGAGTAAATAAATATATATTTTCTTTTAAATTCAAAAAAAAAATATTTTTTTTATAAATAATATCAAAAATTTAAAATTTTCATTAAATATAAAATTGATGATGGATAAAGTTGGGAGCAACGTTTGAATTTATAATTTATAAATTTATTATTCGGAATATACTAAGAAAAAAAATAATTTACTACTATTTTTATTTTAAATTTCATGAAACATTAACTCGAGTAAATAAAATCTATTTTTTATATTGTTTTGACATGGAAGATAAAATAAAATTGAAAGAGAGTAAAAAAGTGAAAACAATTTTAATGAATTTTTATAACAGGGCTTATAAAACTCTTATATAAAAGGTATAAGTTTTAAATTTTATATAACAAGTCTAATTAATTGATATATACAAAAACGGAGGTAGATAGTATAAGTTTAATAATTTTTCTCTCTCACTTTCTATTCCCTTCTTCTCACTCATTCTCTTTTGCTCTCATCTTTTATCCATATAATGACTGTCCTGGGGTTCTATAATTTCTTTTTCGAGTTGTCTTCTCGAAGTAATAAATTAAATTAAACTTTGTTGGGATTGATATTGTTTCAAAAAATAAAAATAAATACAATTGGATAATAACAGAAAAATAAATCCGATATATATAAAATAAAATATTCTTTGTATGACATTTAATCTTAAGAAAATAAAAAAAAGACATTTTTTATTTTCTTAGTATTTAATTATCATTTTTTTTTAATTTATAATTTTAAATAAAAGGATCTATATTTTGTAAATAATTTGAAATTAATATAATCTTTGATGGTTTTTAGAAGTTTAGTTTGTGATATTACTTTTACTTCCTTTTAACATACTATATATGTTAGTTGAATATATACCAGGGAGGTAGGGAGTGAACATTAGGAACAAAACTTGTCGCCTATCTGATGTCACAGCCGCCATATTGTCTACATTAAAACATTATATTTTCTAATGATCTTAATGTTAATATATCATCAAATTTCGGCCCTTTTATGGAAAATTATGTGAGCAAAAATTTTCTCATGAAGAAAAAACTTTAAATTTTATTTTATTTAAACTGCAGGTCGTTTTGATATGCATATATGTATAAAAAAAATTAAATGTTGCGGCAATCATTCTCTTCATAATGATGATGATTAGTCAATTAAAAAAAGAAATCATCATTAGTTTAATGGAAAAATGATTACAAAAAATATATTTATTAATGTATATTTTTAATTACCAAAATTATTAATTTAAATAAATTGTTAAACATTATGTTGAAAAGCAGACCGGCTCTAGGATTTTGAATTTTGAATCCTGTGGATATTGTTAGAATGGCATTTTCTTTTAATCGAACATATACCAGCGACGTTCTATCAAAACACTCTTCATCAAAATGATTTGAGCATAGGAAAGAATATTCTGTTGGCTTCCAATCTTTCCTCTGGACGGCGTCTATCCATTTCTTCCTTAATTTGCTCTCTTTTGGAAATCTGAAAGATTTGAAATATTCAAAATTTCTATTCTATTCCCCAATTTTTTATTTAACCAAGAGATATTGAGGTACTACTACCAGAATTTGTTATAATTAAGAAAATTTTCTAGGTAGCTTTTTATCCTTTCAGATGAAATTAGCTAAATAATCAAAAAAAAAATTTTTTTTTGATTATTTGTTAGTAGTCAGAAACAAAACTACTAGAAAATTTTTTAAAATATTATATATACCCTTTTGAAATTTAATCAAAGAAATTCAAAATACATACCTGTGGAAAGAATTTTTTTTTTTCAGATTCTTCTTCACGTAGCTGTCTTTTACTTTTATTTACGGTTCGTTTCGTGCATAATGCGTGATAATTATTTTTAAAAACAAAAATAAAACAACAACTATCTATAACCTAAACCCAGGAGTAAACCTAACCTGGTCTTAGAATCTAATAAAAAATAATTTAATATTTAATATTAAATTATTAAAAACTATTTCTAATTATTAAATATATTAGCTAAACTATAAAATAAAGAAGAATCATACGAGAAAATTTGAAACAAAAATGTATTGTCTTATGGAAAATTCAATGTTTTGATGTAGACAAATAAATGGGCGACAAGAATTTCTCCCTACTTTTTTGGAGCCACCCCCCACCACGTAAAACAAACGTTAGTGTCACTCCATACTTCCATGATATATACTATTTTCTCCAACCAACTGAGAATAATATTTCATATTTAATGTTTAGTTCTATTTAACTGAGAAAAAAAGTAATACAAAGAATTTATTATTTTCTTATCTTATTCTCCTGGTCCACCCGACTTGACATCGAGGGATCGAAACTCGCCAAGTTCATTTAAATTTAAATAATTAATTTAAAAATAAATAGGAAGGTTGAATAAAATGGGCATAGGTCCCATTTTACCTACAAAAAGAAAAAAAATAATTTGTCATTCTTAAGCATATTAAAATATCTTCAATAAAATATTTAAACATTTTTTACTTGAAAATAATTTATGTTTTTTGAAAATATAGGTATTTACAATCGATTTTGACAGATCTCCACGTTTCAGGTAATTTTGATTCCCAAAAAGTGATTTTCCTGTTGGCGTAAGTGTGTGTGAATGTTTGGCACAAATTTTGTAAACAAAATTCCTGTCAAAAGGTAAAACTGATGATAACCTCTATGGATCTCCGGACATGAGAGAGATGGGAAAGGGTAGAGATCGAATGGATATGTCTGAGGATAGAGACACTTAGAGGAATGTGGTTACTGGGGATAGAAACTTTCAAGTTCCGAACCACAGAGATGATAGTTAGATAAGTTCCCCATCGCTTCCCTCCCCTTCCCGTTCCAATTGTATTACCACTTAATACCACTAATTTCTTAATAAATAAATAAATTAATAAATTAAAATTAAAAAAAAAATGCTAGACATGCCAATTGATCACTCCATCAAAGTTGAGAGAAATATAGTGCAAGACATGTAAAGGCTTCCACTTTAAATGCGCGATCAACTTTATCGTAAGTGCCATAGAGAGATTTTATTTTGAGTTACATATGTCCCTTTTCTATTTTATTAACATTTTCACAAAGTGTGTGTTTATAAATATCCCTGTGGCTCTAAGGAACTCGAAAGTCCTTGGCCGTAGCAACCACATTTCTCCAAATGTCCTTATTCTGAGCCACAACCATCCAATTCCTACCCTCTCCCAACTCTCTCAGGTCCCTTCCTACATTGTCCATTCCTAAAATATAATTTATATTTTTGATATTTTTATTATTATTTTATTATATTTAATTAAAAAAAATAAAATTATAATTGTTAATGTATATATCGATTGAAAAGTCCTATGGAGGCTAAAAATATTTGATTTTCATTTATGCATAAGCTGGAATCTTTATATTTCTTTACTTTCATTTGAACATCTGTACGGCTTATGAGGAGTATGCTAGATGACTTTCGATTTATGAGTACTTGTCAAAAGCTTAAAAGTCGTCATTTTGACTTGAAGATTGATAAACGTTTAAAGTTGGAGAATTGTAAGGATGTTAAATGATTAGAAATTAGAATTAGCTTTAACAACTTGTAAACGAAATTTGTAGTATTTTAGTATTTTTATTATTAACAATATTTAAATATTGTAGTATTTCTTGTAAACATAGTGATACTGTCCTAATAAAGAAAAATTAAATTATTATAAATATATTATATATTATATGTGTATAATCCCTTTAAAAAATTTTAAAAAATAATTTATTATTAAGTAAAAAATACTGTTTAACGATCAATAAAGACTATATTTTTATTATATTTTATCGTTATTTATTATATTTTGAAACTTTTAAATAGATTAAAAGTTATTTTGAACTTTAAATTGACCTTTAATAGAAATTATACCAACT
This sequence comes from Labia minor, assembly GCA_963082975.1. Taxonomy (NCBI): domain Eukaryota; kingdom Metazoa; phylum Arthropoda; class Insecta; order Dermaptera; family Spongiphoridae; genus Labia; species Labia minor. Next base: position 91,661,099 of record OY720344.1, on the reverse strand, counting down.
AAAATTGGACCTGAAATATTTATTTTATAAAATAATTTCAATTAATTTTCTAATTACCTGTTAACTGATCAAGAACATAAAAAAATAAAACTTCGAGCAAAGATTTCATTGTGAACTTAAAAAAGTTTTTTTTAAGTTTCTTTCTGTTTACTTATCTGCTGACAATTCCTTTGAATGGGGGAAGGGGGGGGGGAGTTGGCGAAAATTTTTCGTTCCGTACGTCTTTTTCACTTTTCATATAGCTTGAATAATCTTTTCTACAATCGACAAATTGAATCTAGGGAAACGTTAATATTTGCCCAATAAAATAACCAGAGGATCGATGACCGCTTAGTGTATTTAAAGCCGATGTGATCATCATTTCCATTGTAAAAAAGACATCTCAGCCTAATATCGAAAACCAATAAAGATTCAATGAAAAGGAGGAATAATTGAATTTGTAATTGACATTTGTAAATAGACAATCGTTTCGAATAGGAAGAACTTTGGAAAATAGAAAATTTATAAAGAGTATTATTTTCATATTAAACAAATAAAATGAATCAATTTCATTAGATTATTGTACAAAAATACTAATATTAAAAGAAATTTAGAATGAATTTTATATCAGCTCTGAAATAAAATAAAATTTCAGCAATATAAATATTATTTGATATATAAATATTAGGGATGGACTTTTTTATAAGAATATAAGTATATTCTCTTTATAATAAAGTTGATTCGATATACTTCCATAAATTCAGTTAAATTAATTTAAAAATCCTTAGTAAAACAAGCTAGATAAGAAAAAAAATATCCATTTGACATTTAATTCGAGAAGTAAAGTAAAAATGAATTTGATACTTGTTCTTCTTTTAAAGGAAAATGAATTATGAGTTGAAAAGTAATAATAATAATAATATTAATAGTAATATTAATAAATAATAAAACAATAACCAACTTTGACTGTCCGAGTTTCAGAGACGAAATTGTCACATCAAAGAGAGCCAATTTAAACCAATTCGTTCAAGATAAGTGAAGTTAAACAAAAAGCAATCAAATGATAATATTGTTCAGGAGTGGAAAATTGCTAGAAACTTTTGCATTGGCAATTACAAGCAATTACCTGTCTTAACGATTCAATTAGTCAATTGTTCACTAAAATTCACATTAAACAACTTCCTCTTCGGACGAAGTTTTAATATAAACTAATTGTATGGTGATAAGAAGAATATATTTAAAATTAACAAAGGAAAAATCGGTATTTCTTATTTATCAGAGAAGAAGCAAAAAAATTACATTTTCCTATTTCAATAAAATAAACTTTCGGACTTTTGTAGATAATATCAAATCAGTTGTTGCCTGAGGGGGTAAAGGTGTTGTATGATCCTCTCAACCTTTTCTTTGATTTTGTTGATTAGAGGTGCTACATTTTAATTTAAGTAGCTTCCCAATTTTGAACATGAGTGAATCTCGTTCCCATAAACTACATAGGCTTGGGACTTGAACCATGGACCCCGAGGTTGAGAAACAAAATTGTTGCCTTCCAGACCGCTAGGTTCCAATTCACCATCATGAACTTCCTCTATCTGTCTTTTAAATTAAATTATTCATATAATAATTCCAGATATAAATAGATAAATCTTGATATTAATTAAATACAATTTCTAAAATTGTCCTAAAACTTGTATTTTAGGTTAGGAAAAAAGTTAGAATGAATTTAATTTACATTATATATATATATACAAATGCTGATGCATGATTTACTATAATTATTATAATTTGCCTTTTCCCATTTCTATATATATGATATGTTCTGTTATCTTGTTGTCACTTTCTAAAATGAAATCCTTCTGTTGAGTGAAACCATCTTCGGGGTCAGAGTTCCCTTGAGAGATGGTGTGGATCCTACAAACAGACGTCTGGGGTCAAAAAGCCTCTGGCTATATTTCCAACAACCAGTTTAGATTAAAAAGATATATACAGAATGGTTATGAATAAAAAAGAACTTATTTTAGACAACAGTAACAAACTATATAGTTGGAATGTTTAATACTCATGGGATATTTTTCTTTTTCCCTTTTACTATAAATGTATCAAAGATATGTAAAACATTTGTTTTACATTTTTATTTTAATTCATTTATATACAAAAATATTTATTTATTAAGAATATACACTTTTTGATATGATTTTTCATGATTTTAAGGCATATCTCAAAAAATAATAAAAAATAAATAAAATAGTATTTTAATGACATAAATGTCAGTCTTGATCTATGTAAAATAGTCTATGTAAAATTGACATAAAATATATTAGACATATTAAATGCTTTAATAAATGGGATGAATTAAATTAAGTAGAATGGATATGTCTTAAATTTTTAAACCATCTAATCGGAATGAGGTTCATCTACCTTTGGCGTTGTTTATAATGTTTATTTATTTTATTGAAATGGCTTCCCCTGAATCGAAGAACCCGACTAGTGGAGGGTGAAACGGTGTTGGACACGACGATTTTAACCACACTCTATTGTACAGAGGTACTTAAATTTATTTACGGCCTTTCTATGGTTGACAACACGTGTTTCGCCATTGACTCTTGACATTTATTTCCAATTTAATGTTTAATATCCATAACCATTATTTTAGCTTTATTGAAATACTAAAAGATGATGAAAAATAAACGAATGGTATTTTTTATCCAATAGTTTATAAACATTTCGAATTAAACATTTTTATGATTGTTTTTTTACATTATTTTGAATTTTCATTATTTATTATATTTATTTCGCATTTTAAAAGATTTTCAAAAGATGAGATCACAGATATAAAATCAACTCCAGACATAATTATAAAATCTAGGAGGTAGTAATGGATGTGATAAGTGGCATGAATGGGTGAGGAAAGATTGGAAATGAGATTGTTAAACAATTGGGTAGACCAAGGATGAGGAAGAGAGACAATATGAAGGTAAACTTTAAGGATAGGGTTTGGATAGGGTTTGGATGGAGGGGACTTAGGATAAGAATAAAATAAATTTTATTAATTAAATAAAATAATTAACTTTAAAAATGTCATAATTTAATGACATTTCAATTTATATATGAATTATTAGTTTATAAGATATATTTATAAATAATATTATTAATATTTTTTAATTTTATATTATATATTATTTTATTACTAATATTTATTATTTAGATTTAATTAATGTGTTTATTTTTTTTTATCATGAAATTAATTTTTCTTTTATTTTGTTCTTATTTTAACGTTATGAAGAAACATTCATAATGATTACCAACACTAGTAAATTAAAAGTTTTTGTTTAAATAACCAGCCAGAGATAAAGTATTGGGATCACCAAAATTTTCGATGTCGAGATTTTGATGTTTTATACGTTTTGAAGGCCCCTGCGTCATTTTCTGTAAGATTGAGAAAAATGTATGTGTGTATGTAGACAAGATTACGCAAAAACGGTATAAACTACAATAATGATATTTGGTACACGGACATTATTCAAAATTCGTAGTTTTCTATCAATTTTTGAGAAATATAACTCATACGGAAAAGGGTGATACCTACCACGTTTTCATTTTTTTTTCCTCTAAACTGACCATGAAAATAAAGATATATATTTAATAGTGTTTCACATGATTCAGAATTGTATAAAACTGCTATATATAGAATTTCAGCTTGATTGAATCGATTAAAGTACCAGAATTAATTTTTTTAATTTTTTAACACGTTGACTGGCAAACCCGCGCCAGTACGTGACGTGATGTCATCAACAAAGAGCCAAACACGCGGTGGTTTAATAAATATTATTTATTAATTTTATATAATTTATAATTTAATTAATTAAATTTAATTTAAATATAATATATGTTAATTAATTCAATTCAAATTTACGAGATAGTCGGGTGGAGACAATCCGGATTTTTTTTTATAAATTTAACTTTTAAAATGAATAAATAATTTAATATTTCAATATTATTTAAAATGATATAAACAATTTTTAAAAAACCTACAAATTTGTGATAATTTATAAAATTGATTCTCTTTTAAAGCAGGGTTGTTGGAGTGGGAGGACTTTAAGTTTCATTTAAGACTAATATTAAATAAATGTTTTAAAGTGTTTTTGACTTCCAATATTTATTTTTTATGATTCATAAAAGAATATTATCTATTCAAAATTCACATTATAATTTTGTTTTTCTATTTCATTCCAGAAATGCAATAAAAGGGGATTTATAGTACTTATATGGAAGCGGGGGAGTGCCTTGTCTTGATGCTCGCCTGCTTAAGGCCATAATATACAATAGCCGACCAATGAGCAGTCGTGCAACTATTGTGTTTTCCTTAGACGACGACCCTTTTGTTATTGTCGAACGCTCTGCCTAAATAGCTTTTATTGCAGATAACCAACGGTGAATTGCCAATGTTGTATGGTTCACTTTAATAATAATATTGATAATAATAACTCATTTGGTTACAAGAAACAACCATTCAGAACTAATAAATAGACTATGAATATCCTCCTTCTACTCACCCTGTACTCAAAGAATGTTTTATTCTTACATTATAAATAAATTCCTTGGAAATGAAAGACTAAATATAGATGAAATATTTGCATTTGTCGTCACAATAATTAATTAAAAATTAATTGAAACGAATAAATAGTTGAATAATTATGAACAAGCTAGTACCTATAATAAATTTCATTATTTGGAAAAGATAATTTAACTCCAAGTTATGCAATTTCCATTGTTTATAATTAATGTTAATACACTTCCAAAAGGATTTCCTCCCGTTCTCCAATGTCATGAACCACGCACTAGCTTAGCAATATACAATAATAGATTTATAAATATCTGAAGTTTTTGGGCGGAACAGAGACATTACTCCAGATGCCACCTCTCCATGTATTTTTACCGACCGACGTTAGTAAGGGAGGTATTGTTTTCACACCAAATTTCACATGTGGAGATTTTTACATATCTCCACGAATCATGCATTTTCTAAACAGAAAAAAGTATTTTTAGCATGATGTCTGTCCGTCCGTCTGTCCGTCTGTCCGTCCGTCTGTCCGTCCGTCTGTCCGTCCGTATAGATGTGTACAGCCTGAACGGCTAAACGGATTTTGATGAAATTTGGTATATTTACTTAATGCATCAGTGGGATGAATTGATCAACTTTTGGTGCAATTCCGGAAACCGGAAGTGGTAGTATTAGCGATCGACGATAGGAAGGAAAGGGTTATTTTCACACCAAAGGAGATTTTTTTATATATCACCACGAATCATGCACTTTGTATTGGTTTTATCCTCGAGAAAAATCATATTTATTAGTTTATTCTTGATTTAAAATTATATGACGTCATCCAGCCATTCATGACGTCACAGCCTGGTCTTGCATATATATTATAAATAAAATAAAATTAAAAATGTTTATATTTATTATTTATGTATCCATATCTGTTTTTTATTACATTTAATAGATATATGAAAATTATTTGAAATTAATTTATTTCAAACCGTCGGTCGGTTCGGACCTGGCCACAGGTCAACTTATTTTATAATTTCTAATATTTAGCTTTAGTATTATCCTAGATATATTCACCAATATTTTCCCAATTGGTTTTTCTATAAACACGTGATACTTCTTTTGAGTCAAATGTATATATGATAATATGACTATAAAAGAAGGCTCTTCACGCTCATAGTGAGTTCTTGGCTAACTCACATCATAGCCGGAGGTTCTACCGATTTGACAAGGGGTTCTCATCGCAAATGCTATCATTCTCATATAATCATTTATACAAAATATTTATATTATTGCCAAAGCGAAGGTTTCTTCTATCGCAGAAGTTTCATATACTTCTTACCAGCGATCAGCTGCATACCTAGCACAATTTTTTATATTAAATATTTATTTAATAAATTTCTATAATAAATACAATTAATAAAATAAAAAAGTGAAATACTTTTTTAAAAATAGTTTCAATGACTTTGCAACTTTATGGGCAGCTACCTACCATCAACTGGAGCAGTTGCTTTTTAAAAACGATTTCGCCCATTTCAAACCTTTAATTTTAATTTAAATCTGTTTCAAAAATAATTTTTTTAACGACAACTAAAAACAACTATCTACAAAACATTTATTAATAAAATAATATAATAGTATATAAATGAGATAAAAATATTTTTGATAAGATTAATTGAATAATTTAAGATAAATAATAAAAATAGAAATATTTGAAAATATTGTGACTTTTATTCTATTCTAACAATAATAATTATTAAAGAATTTATTTACTAGATGTTTTAATATTCTCTAAGATTCCATTATATTTATTTATTTATTTCCATGGAATAAACCACAATTAATAATATAACATAAAGATTAAAGTCATTTCAGATATTCAATCCAGATCAATATGACCTCTAAGTCATTTATAATCACACTTTATTTCATAAAATAATTATTATATTTTTGCTTTTAAATTAAAAAAATATTCAATATTTTTTTCATAATTATAAATAACATATTTTCGCAATTCTGGTATCAATGATTTTTTGCAATTTTTTAATTTTGAATTAATTTAATTTTATGTATATTCATAAATAATTCTCTACAATAACCCTTTAATATCCTCTTATAAATGGTGAAAAGAAAATGCCCTAAAGATTTATTTATATATTAATGAGACATAGTATATAAAATGTTTATTTAAAAAGATATTAATTATATATTTTATTTACTATAGGAATAAAGATTCAATTGATTAGTGTTAGGTTCGATTTCTGTCCAACTAGTTTATTTCTTGATAAGATCGGAATTAGATTGGTAAATGACTCATTTCGATTCGCTTAAAGGAGAGCTGAACTGTTGGTCCTTCATTGGATGTAATTCCACATTAAGGGTTGCTTCTCTCCCATTGAGATGCTCTGAACCGAGTTCATGGTTAGCTGCTAATTGCTAATCGTTACTCTAATGAAGCAGTATGTTGATTTTAGAGAGCTGACCAAATCATCCCTGAATGCCAGGGGCATTAGCCATTTGCAACTTGGGCTCGTAATTGGCCCCTGGATTCAAAGCCTAAAGAGCCATTAGTGACATCTTTTTAACCATTGGATCACTGAATTAGCAAATTATAAACCAAAAGAAAACCACAATTCTTCACCAGCTCTGATTTTCATGTGTTTATTGCATATTTCTTCATACTCGTTTAGTTTTTAAAAAAGAACAACTTTAAAATGGTTTTTAATTTTTAAAATAATTTGGTTGAGGAAATTTTTTAATAAATCATATATATTATTAAACTTATAAGGAGGCAGCTAGCCATAGCATAGCAATTTTCTACACAAGAAGTCGGCGTTCGATTCCAACTAAGAACAAATATTTCTAATAAAATTCAATTTAACATCAGCTGCCTCCAGCTCCAGGAAGTGTCAGTTCCTGGTTCTATACATGCGGAAGGCAACGGGAAACCACCGCATTAACATTCCCAAGAAAAATCATCATGGCTGGGTGGCTTCTAAGGCTATCCTAGTCATGATGATAGCCAAACTCCGAAAGGGAGACGGCACCTTAAGAAGAAGAATTAAACTTATAAAAGATGATAAATATGTTAGTGAAATACTTATTGTAAGACGTGAAATTTAATAATAAATTTGGAAAAATTCAAAATACAAGGGGTTGCGTTTTAAGTTTTTACATCGCTTGTTTCTTCGGTTGTACTGAACACCTCGCAACGATTCCATTAGAGGATAGAAAAACTGTTAATGTCAAATGGTATACAATAATTTGTATGCCAATGGTCTTTGATGGAAAGAACAAAAAGCGTCGCATCATTCTTCATCACGACAATGCCAGCTTTCATAAAGCACGTCAAACAACTGATTATTTGAAAAAGAGAAATATCGAATTAATGTTTCATTGCCCGTATTCACACGATTTATCGCCTAATGACTTTTTCTTGTTCTTCACTGTCAAACAAACGATGCGCGGACATCAATTTTCATCCCCTCAAAAAACTTTTGAAGACTTTCAAAACTATGTTTCTACGATATCAGCTTCAGGCTGAAAAATGTTTTCCGAATTGATATAAGCGTATGCATATAGGGCGAATATTTCGAAAAGAAATAAAACACTTTGTTTCGAACTTGTTCGTTTCTGTTTCACATTTTTTAAAGAATTAAAAGGCCATCCTCATAGTAGTATTTAGAAATGGTGGGCGTCTTGGGTCAGGAGAAAATTGGAATTTTTGGTAATACAGGTACTCTCCAATTTTTAGTTTGTAATTTTAAGTTTTTAATTGTGAACTATTAAAAGTTGTAATTGTAATCATTCATCGAATGCATATATTGTGTAGTGTAAGAGCAAATTATCTCAAGGCCAGGATTACATATCATATATTAAATAAATGTATATATTTTGATATAAAATATATTATTCTCTTTGAAAATAAAGATTATTATTATTATTAAAAAATTGTTCTTTCTCAAATTTATTTTTTTACTGGAAACTATTCACCTATCCCATAGATGTTAGGGGCTTATACTAGGTTTAAATGGGAAAGGAATTCACCCTAGTCCACTTGACTCTTCAGATATCAATCATTTCCTTAGGTGCTGGTATTGAGAAACTTGCTTTCTATGTGGCAAGTCTAAAGGATTCCCTTTGTGCAATTTTGAAAGTATTAGATGGTAGCTCCAGTTTCTCTAGTTTTTTTTATAGCGGATGAAACTACTCTCTGCAGAAATCACTATCGGGTAGTTGGCAACGTATTCAACTTCCAGATTTCCTTAAGTTGCCATCCTAGTTTTTGATATTTATTTATCATTTCCATCTCTGTCTTTTTGATATTGTGTGTAAGTGTGATAGAGATGTCTATTATTATAGTAGCTTTTTCCTTTCTGTCCACATCAGAAGAATATCATCTATTTTCACATAGTTCTTTATATTTACCCTATATTTATCATTCTTTTTAGAATTTTTGGTTTATTTATTGCATTTATATAGTGTCTGCTTTGAATGAAGTGTTTGTTTTATTAATTCTCTAGAAATAAGAGTATAGCTAATGGGAATAAATAATTAAAATATAAAAAAATTGTATAAAACCGTTTTTCTCGTGAACTTAAATTTACATAAGTGATAAGTGCCAATAAAAAAAATCAGTAAATCATTTCAAACAATTTTAAAATGATCTTTGTGTGTAAGTGGAAAGATTGGCATTAATTGGTTACTTAGTATTAGTATTAGTAATTTTAATGGAAAATTCACTTGCACTTTCGCTGTAGAATGAGAGTCGCCCGCTCGGTGTGCTACGCCATGCGCACTCACACAACGACAGCGACTGACTGAACGTTTCTTGGCTAGGAGCCCCTGGCATATATGCAACCAGCAATACCAGCCACCCAATTTAAACTAAAGGCCTTGAAGAATGTAGTTTTAATTCAATACTTGCAATTTATTAAAAATAAAACTGTTTTATATAGATAAATAAATTCATAAGAAAATTGATCATTATTTTTTTTGCGAATATTTTTAAATATATAAAATACATTTCAGATTCAGCTACCTGAGCAGTTTCAATCGACCCTGGTTGGGAAGGACGAATTTTTAAATGGAAATATTTTTATTTTTATTAATAATATTATAATATATATAATAATAATAAAACATAAAAATTTTATTAATAATAATGGTAACATCACATACTTGATGTATCTAGTAATAAAAACACACTTTTATGCGCTTTTTACAATTAATTGATTAATTATAATTCAATTATATTTCTTCCTATGTATACATTTTTCTTTGCTGCAAAGTGTGAATTTTCGCCCTCTCCAGAATCCGTAGGGCAGACCATAGTGGAGTGGAATCCTCGACCCACCTGGGGTGAATATTTAGTTTTAAAATTCGTCTTCATGATACTTATGGGGTTTTGGCCATTTCTTCCGCACTGGCCAAGCGTGTTGGAAGATGGATAGGATATGGAATAGAAATTTGGGAATTGACAGGATTAGGGGTAGGTCATGATTTCCCCATGGTATATGAAATGGGAGATAATCAAGGGCTCGCGTGGGGCAAGGTCGCCAGGCCTTGTGGTAGATCTATCCTTGTCAGGACCACAGAGGAGTCTACCCGCTACCCACATTCCATTGGTCTGACTTGGGCCGCATTTGGAAAACTCAGACGCATCTTCAAATCAACACTACCAACATGTTTAAAACGTAAAGAGTTCAACCAATGTGTCTTACCAGTTCTGACCTATGGCGCAGAGAATCTAACTTTAACGAGGGGAACAATAAAGAAAAGAAGAACAACACAGTATGCCATGGAGAGATCGTTGTTGGGACTATCATTGGGAGACTGAATACCAAACAAGGAAATACGAAGTAGAACAAAGCTTGCAGATGCAATAGATAGGATAGCAACACTCAAGTGGAACTGGGCCGGCCATGTCGCCAGAATGACAGATAACAGATGGACAAGAAGGGTTCTTGAATGGAGACCACGACACGACGCAAGTCGAAATAGAGGCCGCCCTCCAACTAGGTGGCATGAGAATTTGAGGCGCATTCATACTATGCAGGCTGCACAGGATAGAGAAATGTGGAGAGGGAGGCGTATGTCCAGCAGTGAACTATAAATGCTGATTGATGATGATGATGATGATAATATTTCTTCCATACGTTCCAGGGAACCATTTAAATATCTACAGAAATTTTTAGAAGCCTACCTCAATATAAAATTGATGAAAAATCGATTGAAATTTTTCATTTGAGTGAACAGACATATGAAGTGAAAAGTTGATAAAAAAACGTAAAATGTAAAATGATGAACAAATGATTTTGAGCAAGAGAGTTCAAACCTCAACAAGTGCAGAAAAATTTATTATATAACATTTAATGTAATGGTCTATTTCTATAAAATATATGTATAAACTGGTTAAAATGTGTTTAAATCCCGATAGCCAATAAAAAGAAATGTTCTTTGAGGATTGAAAAACTATAACATCATTAAGATATCTTTCTACCTACTTCGCAAGATATGGTCATAAGAAATACCCAAATAATACGATTAAATAAATAATAGTTTTATAGAATTCATTTATTTTTATTTATTTATTATTATTATTTTTTTTTAGCTATTTAATTAGTTTTATTTAAATAAATCTCATTTTGTTAATAATATTCGAATCAAATGTTTTTATTGATGAATTTTAAATTATATTTTTTTTAATTATTTTCTCTGAAAATGAAAAAGAATATAGAGAAACGAATTATTATTATATTTGAAATTCGAGGCATTTTAGCAACAAAGGCAATAATCCATCATAAGTGATTAATTTCAATCCTAACCAATTCTCTCTATTCAGGAAGAATTTTGTCTTCTTCGCCGAGGCACAGCCAGCCAAACACTAATCTACTGATTCCCGAGCAATTCCATTATATGTTAGACTTAACGATTCCCGGGTAGATCAATTAGTAAGGATGAAAGTTTTCCTAAAAAATAAAAATTTATTTATTCCAAAATAAACATCCATTCCAATATAAATTCCAATATAAATAAATAAAATTAAATAAATAAATTCAATGTCCTAAATAAATATCTCAAGGGGCTATTAAAACTTATTTAATAAGGTCATACATAGGTTTTTGTATTAAATTCTACATAACCTATATTGAATGTTTTGACATTTTAATCAATTTTTTTTATTATATAATTATCATTATCCAAAAAGGAGTAAAATATTGATGATAATTTATATAAAATATTAATAATTTTGTTGAGTTGTCAGTATAATAAATTTAAATAAATAAATGATTTATTTATTTATTTAATTATCAAATTTGTATGCAGATTATTGTTGCTGATTCAATAGAATCTGGTATGGAAAGTTGAAAACAAATAACAATAATACTAAAATAATACATTTAAAATGAACAAAACATTAAATTCAGGAAATAACCAACGCATATATAAATAAAAGAAAAGAGAAAAAGAGATAGCAAAACAATATATATATATATATATATATAGAGAGAGAGAGAGAGAAAGAAGGGAAGGGGGCTCGTTCTTTTCGTGGGCGAAAGGTACATAAATTAAAAAAAAGAAAATACAAAAGGTTTTGTTTAAGCAAACAGGTTTGCAAATAATGTGGACTTTGTGTTTATTTAATTTTTTTGTTTTGTTTGATATTATTTTGATATTTTCTAATTATTCTAAATTTTATTAAAACACAAATAAAATATATACTTTCTTATAAATACTAATAAACATGACTCAATAACGTCTGAACCGATTTTGCCAATTATTTTTTTAAAATGTTCGTTGAGGTCCAAGGATGGTTTTTAAAGCGAGAAAAAATCGAATAATTGCCGGGACAACCCTAAAAATAGCCCTTTTTTTCCCCCATACATATTTTTCAATATTATGCGATATGCACATAATTACTATTTTTCAATATTATGCAATATGTAATTACTAATTGATAAAAATAATATCTGATAATAATGACCTGGGATGAACCAGAATATTGCATTGTCATTGGAGTTAGATATTTTTGCGAAATTTCAGCTCATTCAAACATTGGGATATGGGTCAAATTCACGTTGGAAGATTTGACGACAGGACACGGGTTAAAACTAAATAAAAGCGTGTAAAAAAAGGTTTTTGTCTACACATTCCTCAGAATTTAAAATTTTTTGCATAATTTCGCGTTTCATGACCTTTAGAATCCAAAAGTGATTTTATAATTTTTCATGTCTGTCTGTGTTTTCGGAAAATAAGGATGTTATAGACTCAAAATTTGCTGGACCGATTTCTATAAAATTACATCACAATATTCTTATATACCTCTATTTGAACATAGGTTATAAATTTTATTAATATCTAATGAATAACCGCAAAAATTAATTTTTTAATATTTATATAATGCTCCGTGTTGTTCATTCAAGAGCCTCGGGTGGCTTACTGACCAAGAGAATTCATTTTTAAAATAATAAAATATAAATCATTTTTTTATGCTAAGAATTAACATAATCATATTACATTTTTTTCTAAATGTAACTTCCACTATATGGATAGGGATTTAAACAAAAATGGAAAGTTTTATTAAAATAAATAATATATATGAATAAATAAATATATTTATATAATATTATATACATATAATATTATGTATATTGATGAATTGATTAAATTTTGCTTATGTCTACGAAAATAAGTAGAAAAAATAATATTATTTTAGGGTGAAAGCCTCTTATTTATTCTACTTTATTTGTTTTTGCGTATTTTTTTTTCTTTTCTCTTTTTATCCCCTAACGCTTTTCATCCGTTTGGCTCAAAGCCAAATGAAATTATTCAGTTTTTCAGTTCGCCAGATGTTGATAAGCTCAATTTGTAATATTTGATTTAGAAAAAGGCAAATGAAGAGGAGAAATGATATGTGAAATTAAGGATTTGCGAATCAATCCGATTAAAAAGCAATTAAACTGAAAAAAAATGAAAAATATATAAAAAATAGAAAGTTTTTATTTTTGTTTTTTGTGTTTGTGTGTATATACTTACATAATTTTGAAAATGCCTTGAAAAAACACTTCCAAAAAAAACAATAACCTCTCTATTTATTGTATCATTATTGTATCAATATAGAATACAGAGAAGAAGTCCAGAGAGCCAAAAGTGTGTGTTAAGAAATTATAATTATAATTATAATGTACAAGTTGAAAAAGATTATATTTTCTTTTTCCATGTTAATACAAATATATAATATCATAAAATTAATGATATTACTAAAATTTATAGTACTAAGTCATGTGACTTCACCAGTTTGTAGATGTAGTAGTAGTAGTAGTTTGTAGTAGTAAGTAAAATTCCTATCTGTAATTATAATCTAAATTACACAGCCAACAAGATACGTTTATTTTCTAAGATACTAAAATAAAATATTTTTAATATAAAATAAAGAAATATAAAGCTAGAAATTCTTGAAAAAACTACTATAAAAACTACTATAATAAATAATTAGGAATCGAGAAGTTTATCTTTAGTTTAATTTAGTGATAATTAAACTTTCAACATTTAATAATAAAACCTGAAAAAAAACCTAATTACATTTTATGGATGAAATTTTCAATTCTTATAAATATTTTAATTTATTAGTTTTTTGTTTTGTAATATAAACAATAAGAGTAATTTAAATTAAAATTTGTATACTTTTTAATGATATAATGAACAATAAATCAACTTTCCCTATTATAAATCGTTTAATACGATTTTTATTATTTAAAATTCTTTCAAATCTTTCAACCATAAATTCTATTACATATTGTAATTTTTCCTAAAACCAAACTAATTTGATTACATATTATACATAATATATAATAAATATATATATTGCATAATAATATTTTCATAGGAATAAAATAAATTAATTTATATAAAAACCAAACATCCATGAATTATAACTACAACGTAATTAATATAACATATTATCCCTAAATTGCATTTTCATGTTCCATTAAAGTCATTATTCAAAAGATTTTTTGTATTTAATATTAAAATATTTAATTGTACTACACTATATATAGGGTGACCATATTTTGAAAACACCAAACCGGGACATTTTACCTTTTTTTCGAACCAAACTGAAAAAATTTTGAAAAAAGTACGAAATGTCCTAAATGTTTAAAAAACGCGACAATTGGCTGTCCCGAAGACATTTTTCGGGACGCCAGGACAGAGCACCTAAAAACAGGACAATCCCGGAAAAACGGGACGTTTGGTCACCCTAACTATATATATAATAACTTATAATTATTTTTATTGAAGTAATAAAAAGCTAAGAATTCAATCTGTTAAAAAAAAATGCAAGTATTCAAAACTACATTTAGAAATTTCAAAAATATTGCACAATTTTTATTTTGAATAATAATATTAATAATTAATATTAATAATTTTAAAAATAATTTAATATTTAGTGAAATTTAAAATAATCTAAAAGATGAGCTTCAATTTCTTCAACATTCAAATTTGCATCTTTGCCTTTTCTATATATATTTTTATTTTATTTTAAATTCCCAAAAAAATGAAAAAACAATTTTTAAAAGAAATCAAATTGAAAGATGAATCGTAGTTTATTTTCTACGATAGTTTTTTTTTTTTGAAATCCATTATATAAATTGTGTATGATGTTGTGATGTTGATTATATTCTTTTTCCAATCAGAAATGTTTTGTAACTCAATTGGACCACAATGTCTTGTTCGCTTACCAATGATTCGGATAATTTTCGTTAGATGACCCAAAAGCCACCCAAAGTGGTGAGGTGCTGTCGCGCAGCCCTCGTATCGATTCAAAACTAAATTTGTAACTCTTTAGTGGAAAGGGGGCCAGCAGCCAGAGGTTGTCTCCGGCAAGGTACTTAATTTCTCTTGAGATGAGTGCCTTCTTTGCTGGTTCAAGGGTAACCGAATGGGGTCACTTGACTCAAGTCATTAACCTATTGAGGGGACATCAAGCATCTCAAACTCATCTGTCAAATATGAGATGATGCTTCAATTTATCTCATTCAAGACTTTTTTTTATTTTAACAAAAAAAAAATAAAGAATTTTTATTTTATTATTATTTCTTCACCATTGACCTTTAAAATTTAACAAGAGTGTATTGTTTTATTTTAATTGATTTGATTTGCTAAATATCCAGATTATTGTTGCTTATCTATATTGTAATATATAATCCTAAAAAATACATTTTTTTATGTATATAAGGATGCGAAAGCTAGAACTTTCATTTTTGAACACATTGAGCTAAATTGAAGAAAAAGACGATTGGTCATGGGACATGTGTCTGCACGTGTACAGAGACCCATCCATGTGTTCAAGGTGGGGGAAGGAACGAAGTTTTCATTATTGGTGAAAATGAATATTTACAGTCTTGATCAGGCATTGGAGGGAGACACACATATCCCTACAGGAAGGACATCCGCGGCCAACCCCCTTTTTGAGAGATGCCGTTGCACACGAGATGTTCCAGCTAAATCCGCAGGAAGACAATCAAGACTCAAGTCTCCAATGAACTCTCCATTCCTTTCTTTCATGCTAAGTGTTAACACTTTCATAATTAATAATTAATTAAAACTTGCAATTGCCAAAATATAAATTAAAGTTCTTTTAATTTATATTTCTATTTTTTTTTACGGTACCATTCAATTATTCTATTTCATCTTAATTTCTTTAGTTATCTATTGTAATCTAAATTCTTATAGTTTTATTAAATAAATAATTTTAGTTATAATTTTATATAAGCATTTTTCATATTGAACCGATTCAATTTTATATTTTCCCTAATCAACCTACGCGGATTCAATAACCCTTTTAATTATTCTAAATTCAATCCAGAGTGCTACCAATTAATTAAACTAATTTTATAACCCATTTTTTTCTTATAAAAATACCTCACCCTTATATCTTATACACGACAATATCTATTTGAAATAAATGCATTTTATTAAATTTAAAATTTTAAGTTAAATTTGTTGAAATATCTAAACACTACTATTTACAAAAATAAATTTTTATTTAATTGGTAGAAGTGTAGTTTCAATTGAAAATATGAATACATTCTATATATGGTAAATAAACATAATTTATTTATTTTCATATTGATTGATATGTATTCATTATTTTTCTGTAAGACTAAAAGTTAACATCGGATTCGATTCGAATTCACAATAATCTGTTACCTTTTGATGATAAAATAACAATAGAATATCAAACACGATAAACATCAAAGTTTAACAAATAATAATGACAATTAAATTAATCGTGCAGTCATCAACTGAATCTAGATATACATAAAAAAGAAAAAGTGATTTACATTCAATTAGCTCTATAAATAATTATATGAATAATATGAATACCCTTAACATATGTATTTCAAATATAATGATTATATAATAATATAATTTGGATATTGCATAATGAATAATTACATTACCTTATGCATCTAGTAACATATTTAGAGTCATAAAATAGAGAAGGTTACAGTTGGATAGATTAGGTAGAACAATTGATGATTTTGGGAAACCAAATGAAAAAAGAAATTTAGAGAAGTTAGAACTTGGATGGTGGTGGAGCAGCAATATGTTTAGTACGGTCAAGAATTTTTTTAGCTCAGAATCAGAAAGAGATAGATATTCATGAGCATTTAATATAGTATATATTAATAGTATTTTTAAGAGTTAGTTTAAACCACTGATTACTAAAATGGGCACTGCAATTTCTAGATTTCAGCGATCCAGGGGAAGCTGATGGCCATATGTACATTTGATAAAATTGTATTACTCTTCGATTCTAAGTTGAATAAATATTGTAGTCTAATAATTTCAAACAACTAATATATATCTTTCTTTACTAAACTTTTCGATAAAGGTAGACACATGAATACATTATTAATAACTATTAAAATTTATTAAAAAAAAATAATTCCCAAGATTGGTTGAGTAATATTTTTCCAAATAAGTTTGAGAATCTCTGGTTTAAACCACGCAAATATTGAAAAAAATTCACCCTGAAGATATGCAACCAAATTCTTCTCAATTAAGGAGTAATAAAAATAAAGAATCTTTATTAATACCGAATTTAAATATTTCAGCTGTTATTCAATATAATACTTATGAAGCTCCCACAAATAAGTTAGATAGCTCAAATTTGAAATTTTAATATTTATATATAAAACAAAATGTTTTCACTAATTCTTTTCCACTCAACAATATATATATATATAATTATATATTATTTATTTGATTTATATTTATTTTAGGAAAAATATCATTAGAATTAATTTTAAGTATTTAATACAGATAAAGTAATCGATAATTGTGAATTAAGTAATAAAGATTTTTTCGCAATTAATTGTTACGATAGTAAAAATATCACATAAAAATTCTTTCAATAAAAATTTATTACATCAATGAAATCCAATAGAAGAATGAAATATATCACCAGTGCAATAAATGTTTTATTAAAAGTATTATTATTATTATTATTTTATCGTTTAGTGCTCTGAAGAATTAATTAGGAAAAATCTTTATTACACACTTAACATATACCAAAGTCCTTTTTGAATGGCAATTTAATTCATTTGATTTCGATTTAAATTAAAACTTTTAAAGGTTATTATAGTCGTAACTTATATTCTATTATTCAACAAAGAATAAATTTTATATAAAATAATGATTTATTATTATTATTATTATTATTTATGAATAATAAATAAAAGGTAAATAAATTTATTCATTGATATATTATTGGATAAAACTTTTGAATAATTTTTATTACATAAATGTTAGTTTATTTATAAGCTAATATACTCGTATAATATAAATAGTTAACAAGTTAGAAATTATTGGATTAGGATGAGTTATAGTAAGAATTGTATTCTTTATAAATAAATGAGTGGTAAGTTTCTATAATTTCATAAATTTATTTTTCACTCTATAAAAATATAATTTATCGGGTAATTATTCAAGTAAACGCCTTTTCGTGAATTTGGTTAATACTTTACCAGTTTTCTTTTGCAATTCCAAATAAACTTTTCTTATGAAATTTTTTCGGGCCTCTTCTAGTTCACGATGTTTAGAAAATTATTAAAATTGTCATATAAATTCATTGATATTCTATATAGCTAGTATGTTTTATCCGTTTGACCAACAGAGGGCGCAGTAATTTTCGGATTTTATAAGTTGTATAAGTTCGGTTTGGATATAAGAAAATTATATAATTAAAAAAAAGAACCAAATAAAGGCAATAAATAAATAAATGGTCTAATAATATTCAATTAATTGAAATAAGAATTTTTAGAACAAATTGAATATTTTAAATACTTGAGTGTGGTAGAAATTAAAATTTGAACACTTTTGGATAGGAATTGGTAGAATTAATATTTTTAAATTCAATATCGAACATCTAACATATGAACAGATTCTCTCAACTAAAGTAGGCATTGGATCAACAGCTCGATAAAATCTTATTTAAGGTTTATAACAAAAAATGATTTCTCTGATTCTGTAAACATACAATATAAATTAATTGATGATATACATATATATATTGTATGTATACAAATAAAGGTAATTAAAGAAAAAATAGTAGATTGGAGGATATTTATTATTTAATAATCGGACTTCTTACTTTTTAACTATGAAATATATATATTTCTTATTTTTTTTAATTATAGTAATTAATTGGTTTTAGGTAGTTTATTATTAAAATTACAATAGTGAACTCATTTAGATAAATGGAGGAATTGCAATCCTGTTTAAGGTTAGAAGGATTGTCAATAATTAAAAATAAATTATAACAAAAAATTTTATCGTAATTACGTTTTTGTATTTCAAATCATTAAAAGAATTACTTTAATTAGCTTTGCTATAATATATTAAACAAAAGACGTCACGCAGTCTCGTGGTAAGGGAATTTCTCTCTAGCTGAGGTCTATGGGAAGGAGATCCACCCGCCTTTCGTGTACAAATTGGGAAACTACTTGAAATTAATAGTAGCTGCCTCTGAACAAGAAAATCAAGATCAAGGTTAAGAAGATCCGTTGTATTGATTATAAAACACCTCTACCCAGTTTAAGCAGCAACTGACTTTATAGGTGCTGTTCTTTCGTAAGTTACCCAAAAGCCAGAGATATTAAAAAAAAAATCAAAAATGAACTAAACCACGTTTTAATAAGAATTGAGTGAATATGAAATAGATATTTGAATTTCATCGCGTTACTAAAATTTAACATAAAAATAAATTAATTTTTTAAAAATTATATACTTATATTTATCCAATAATCGTAAATATATATATATTTGGGATAATTTAAATTTTAAATAGATATCTATTAAAGGAGATAAAGAATGAATTTAAAAATAAACATCATTTATTTTTTCATTTATAATTAATTGTAATTAGTATAAATTTGTTTCACTAATTATAATTTGTCCATGGGGATGTTTATATTTTGTTGTTGTTTTTCCATGATTAGTTTATTGGAAATAGATATTAATTAATTGTGTGCAGTAGATACGATATATAGGATATCGAACGGCCTCGAAACTCCTCTAATCTCTTCGTTTGCCTCTCTATCTTGATTAAAAAGTTTATTTAGGTTAGGAGCTGCAAATAAAGCTCTCTCGTTTTTCTAAACGTCTAAATCAGCAACGACCTAACTTTCAAGTGGATCAACCCCTCAACTCGAGCCGTTCTTCTTCTTCAGCACCACTTGAAATCTTTTGAGAACCGTTGCAGAAATCTACACCCACTGCGTTCATTTAATTATAAGATTTTTCTCGTTAAAATAAATAAATACGATACGGCTGGTTGCTTGTTCGCCTTACCACCCCCTCCCCCTCCTCATTTTTCTCTTGATCCATATTTTCATTTCCATTTGCATGTCTATAGATATTGCTAGAAACATATTTTAAAGTACTTTGTATTTTATTGTTACAGTCGAGAGTAATGCTCTAAATGGCCCCAGCGATCCCGAGCCGGCTTTGCAAGCTAGTATGAAATTGTGTTGACAAGAAGGTAAGCAAACGACACTCCAAACGTTGCATTTCAATTACGATAAAATTTCAAAATATACAGATTTGAATGCAAATACCAATATAAAGGGTAGAATATATATAATATATTTTACAAAATAAAATTTAAATATAAACTGTTAATACTATAATAATTTCAGCTATCTGTAATGAAAAAAAAAACAAAATTAAGGTAATTTATAGGGAAATTTAGATTTTGAAAATTCGTTAATTAAGTCCTCTTAGAGTTCTTCAAAGTCGATAAATTTCTCTTGTTAAGGTTATTTCATTTGACATAGACAAATAGATAAACACCTTTTTATTTTTGAGTTCTTTACTATTCAATTTATCAACCAAATAAAAATTTTAAGTGTTAAATCGATAAATATAATGCATTAATTAAAATTACATAATAGGAATATACTTTATTTAATATACATACTACAACATAAGAAAATCCAATGGAATAGAACAATTGGATAAAATATTACACTAAGTTACCTTAACAACTTTGTGATTTCACCAAATTTAAATAAATCTTAATATTTTCTTTTTAATCTATCTATCTTTGAAGCCATTCGGAACTCAAAAGTTTTTGGGTACAGCAAACCTCCAACTAACCTGAACCCCATTTGACCAACTTCTATTCTCTTTGTTTATTAAAATTTAAATTTATAAAAATTTTATAACATAAAGTATTTAAATTAATCTCATCTTTTTACATGTAAATAAATCCGGAGTGTCTTTACTCAACTATCTCGAAATTTGAATTGGATTAATTAACATATATTATATTTAAATTAAATTGAATTAATTAAATTATAAATTAAAATTAATAAATAATATTTATTAAATCAGCGCGTGTTTGGCTCTTTGTTGATGGCACCACGTCACGTGCTGGTGCGTGATTGGCAGTCAACGTGTTAAAAAATTAATTCAGGTACTTTCAGCGATTCAATTCAAGCTGAAATTCTATATATAGCAGTTTAATACAATTTTTAATCATGTGAAAACTATCAAATATATATGTTTATTTTTACGGCCTCTTTAGAGGAAAAAAAAATGCAAACGTGGTAGGTAAAAAAAAAATCTCGACATCGAAAATGTTCGTGATCGCAATACTATCTCTCTGGGAAGATAATAAAAATATTCGAAAATTCTTGGATTTTATTGTAATTTAAAAAAGATTATATATATATATATATACTAGCTGCTCAGAGCTCCTTCGTCGCTCTTCACATCTAGACGGGGGCTCCGCCCCCTGTACCCCCGAGTGGTACATAGTATTTGGTTGAAAGTAGTAAAAGGTTTTCATCCATTTTGTTTCAAACAATGTATAACATAAAACATTCATTTCTTATTGTGTGATTATTTAAAATATATTTTAATTTATTTAGTAAATTAATTATTTATATTATTATTGAATATGTTATATCTATCTACTCGAAAGTTCTTGGCAGCTACAACCAAATTTCTCCAAATGTCCTTATCCTGAGCCTCTGTACGTCATTCCCTGATGTACTCATCTTTCTTTGGCCCATAAATGCTGGGGAGAATCCTATTCTCAAATACTCTGAATCCACTCTCATCTCCTAAGATCATAGACCATGTCTCACACCCATATAATACAACAGACAAAATAATTGTTTTATATATTTTAATTTTCATTCCCTTTTATAATAATTTTGATGAGATAACCCTCTTTACTGCATGATAACAGGCGTTTCCCGATTGCAACTTCGATTTAAATTCTTCTCAAATATTATTATCCTTCGTGATTACATTCAATTTTTCTACATATTCAAATTCTACATTTTGTATGTTAATACTGCTCCTCTTTGTTACTAAATATATTTATTTATCATTATTAATTTCAAACCTCATCTCTTTTCCTACCTCGATTAATTTTTCCTCGCTATCTGTAATTGCAATTGCCGAATCTCCTATTATATTTAAGTCGTCTGGGTAACCTAATATTTTACAATTGATTTCCATATCTTACTCTTTCTTTACTACCTTCAAGATAAATTTTAAGATCAAAATTTGAAAAAGTTTATCCGGATCTATTGAGTCATGCGTAGGTTTTACTAAAGTCTACAAATAATTAGTGAACAGAATTATTGAATTCGCGGTTTTTTTAATATCTGTCATAATGAAAATATCTTAATTAATGTTGATCGATTTGGCATGAACCCGCAATGATATCGTCTAATATTTCCTCCGCCTATAGTTTATAAGTATTGTATATGTTATAATAGAGTATAATATTTCTTGATCATTTCATTTTGATATTTTAATTTCATTGCTTGATTTTTATTGAATATTTTTAATTATAATAAAATTTGAGAAAATGCAAAGTTAGAGACTTGAGACAATTTATAAAAATTAACGGTATAAAAGTATTGATTAAAACTAAAGATAAATTAACAATATATACATTGATTAATAGTATTAATTTCAATTAATGGATTTATTTGATTTTTTATTATTAAGTTCATTTATTAATTTTTTTAGATCATAGTTAATTCCCTCCCTTAAAATAAAAGAAGTACCTATTCAAATATGGAAAGAATAAATGCAAAATAATTTAAGTTAAATATGATTTAAATATTTTATTATATTAATTAAAATGATATTTGAATATTAGAATTTAAAATAAAAAGTTAAATATTATAATAATTCTTTGATTGGGAATCCCTAGAGTTTTATACATTGTGTAAAATGAGTCCGCCAGTCAGTGGGCCACGCCTGGCTCTTGAATGAACAACACGGAGAACTATATATAAACTTTAAAAAATTAAATTCTGCGGTTATAGGTATATAAGAATATTGTGATGTAATTTCATAGAAATCGTTTCTTATTTTTTGATGTTCATAATTCTAAATTACCGGTAAAGTGTCGGTTAAGTAGGAAATTTCTTTTTGTTTGTTTCTATGACAGCAAAAAAGTAAACAAATTACATACATACATACATACAAACACTCTCCTTTATATATATAGATTCACTGCTCAAAGGCTAATAATCATCTCCTCGTCCTCGTCAGCAATCTCTCTCTTCCGCTCACACACACTCCCACCTCTCTCCTCATCCCCTCCACCTCTCATTTCTTAGTTATTTCAATTTCCACAAATTGTCTTATTTTTAAAATATTCACTAATTTACTTTCTATTTTTATTCTTTAATCCTTAAATAATATATTTTCTATTTTATGTTAAAATGTAAGTTATTTACATTTTAACATATTACACTATGACAGCAAAAAAGTAAACAAATTACATACATACATACATACATACAAACACTCTCCTTTATATATATAGATATATATCTTATATAAAATTAATAATATTAATTATAGTTTGTATAAATTGAATTATAGTCTTAATTATCGGATGAAGTATATGAAAATAGTGTTCCAGTTTATTTTCTCCATGATGAATAATAATGGTGAATGTTATTTCCCTTGGAGGCAAACAGACTGATTAAAAGAGGGTAGATTGAAATGGAAGCGTGAGGCGTAAATATCCGATTCGATTCGATTTTAATGAACATGCTGTCGAGTTTTGCTACCATTGGTTGTCGTTGTCCATCCTAATTGGAGATGTTTTTCCAATAGAGGAAAAAAACTGACAATTTAATGATTATGTCCTTTTGATTTCAAAGAAAAAAAAACAAGATCTCTTATCAAAATTGAACTTAATTTGTTTCTACTTTAACTCATTATTATATATGAGTTTTTTAATATCAACCGAATTAATTGTATTTAAATAAATGATATAATCAAACAAACTTTTAATCGCAAGCATAAAATCAGCATTAACTTAATATATTCGAAAATAATATATTAGTTTCACCCTTTAATCAAAAATCAAATACAAATTTTCTTTCTTTCTATTCAGAGTTCTTTTTTAAACTTGGCTGTTTTTATTCTTGATTAATGATTTTTTCATACATTCTTGTTATTGCTCGTTAGTTAAATATTTATTTAATTTGTTTCGTTTCTATTGATCTTTTATTACTAAGAAATACTAATTAATAAATAAATTAAATATTCTTACTAATAATGATTTTAAAAGATCAATTAGGTATAGAAGCGATCAAATATTTCAACGAATTATTATGAGAAAAGTAAATTTCTGCTATAATGGAATCAGATAACATAAATTAACCAATAGGGATGGATTAAATCACGATTCTATTATTACCATATTTTTCAAATAATATCAACTTTTTATGTAACCGTAAATACTTTCCCTAGAAGTCTGTGCAAATAAAAATCGTGTAAAAAATTACGTGTGATATATGATAAAGATATGTTTCAAAACTACAAAAATTGTCTAAGATGAAAAAACTTGTAATATTAGGTATAGAATAATATAATATAATATAAGAAAAATTGACTTATATATTTTTATTATACCCTTTCCAGCTTTACAGAGAAAAATAATCCGGGAACCAGAATTGTTATTTCTCCAAAGGAAAAATCGGTTTAAGTTAATTTAAAAGTTTTAAAAAATTATTTGGGTATCTCCACTTTTTTTGGAACTAGTCTGAACTTTTATTTTCTCCCCTTGAAAAACTTCATTTTAAAATTTTTCAATTTCTAAAATTGCCCCTAAATATTCAGAATGTCTCCATTTTTCACTACTCTTTAAACTTGAGTTGTAACTATTTCTGTTTTATTTTATAAAAATATATTAAATTATTGATTATTCTTTCATTAAATGTAAAGTGTGTTTATAAATCAAAGGATTTAAAATCTTTTTATAGTAGGCTTCATAAAGGGGGTGATGGCAGGCTGATAGCAGACTTTTCTCATTTTTCTTTTTATTGAAATTCTTTAGAATTTTATTAAATTTATCTTAATTATTAGAGCATTCAATTCACAGGTGATGATTTATAGATTTTGAATAGATTTCAATTTATACATTCATGATAAAAATAATTCATTAAAAAAAAAAGAAAAAAAATCTTAAGTATTTTATATAAATATATATATATATATATATATTATTAAATAAAATAAATAGAATATTAATTCAAAAGTCTAAAAATATTTAATATATATTTCATACCTACTGTATTGTAATTAATTCATTTTGTTAATAATTTTAATACATTACTTTGTATATTAATAATTTAAGAATTAATAATATATATAATAATTATTTGATCCCTTTCGAATCAAGTTACTAATTGTTTATTTTAAAAAACAATATATATATATCAAATTAAATATAAATAATAATATATGCCGTACATATTCATAATTATATGTATGTATGTAATTCCAACATTTCATTTGACGGTTGAATCTAAAGAATATTCGATTTTGAAATAAAATTTTCTTTTGTAAGTTAATTAGAAAAAAAATTATAAATTTTATTAAAAATGTGTGCAAAAAAAGTAATAATGAAATCTATTTTACATATTTATAAATCAAATACAATTCATTTCTTACAAAAATATAAAATTACTGTGTAATTGAAAAAAATAATTCGTATATGTACATATATGTAGAATACAATAAATATACCTCAATAAAAACTCAAGGTTCTCATCGAATTAAAAAATAAACTTTAATTTAAACATAAACTTTTAGAACTTTATTGAATTAATAATGTTTATTGCAATTCATGATCTGATCTCTGATTGTGAGATAAAATTCGGGTATTCCCCATGCTACCTAATAAAAAGTAACCACTTTATTTCAAAATCGTAAAACATGGCTTCCATATGTATTATTTTAATAAATATACTCTATTAAAGAAATAGTGCTTAACATCAAGGATCAAATCTTTCTCTATTACTAGTTGTTATTCATGTGATTTGAATAAAAATGCAAATGTGAACTCACAAAATGTACGGTTCCTAGAAAATGAGATCGAATTTCATAAAATATACATTTCTGCATGGTACCAGTCAATCTATTTTGGTATAATAAAATAAGAGAAAACAATACATAAAAAGATACTTAAAAAATATTAATAAATAAAATAAACACAGATTTTATGGCCTATCTATGTTTTTGATTCTATCAATTTTATGTACAAATAATTTTCATGGTTAGGTCAGCTAGTCAGGAGTTCTTTAACCTATTTAAAATCATGGAGAATTTATGATAATATGAATAATTTGCAGAACATTTAAAATTAAAGTTAAAAATAAATTAATTTTTACATAACAGTAAAATTAAAAATAAATATGTATAATGGACTAGGAGCCAGCAAGCAAACACAATGTTTAAAAACGAAACTCCCTAACTCTTTTTCAACTCATGTGTCGGCATTTATCTTACTTTATCAGAACCCTTTTAAGGTATTTTGTTTTGTTATTTTTAGGGACCAAAAATTATTCTGCATATTTCTGCGATATTAAGAGTAAGAGAGCCGATTTTAGCCGATTCTCCTCTATCGCAAGGATGATGATGAAAATCTACACATACGAACCGATATTTGCATGCCAGTTCACACCATCATCCCGCACAAATTTCAGGCATAGTAAAAACTTTACACCAAAGGGTTCTTAGAATATGCTCCCCAAGTAACCTTGCGATAAAGGAGAATCGGCTAAAATCGGCTCTCTTACTGAATGGTTTCTCGAAAAGAAAAATAGAAAGCATTTTTAATGGCACTAAACGATTGCGGTCGGAACCATCCATTGAATATACAGGTTTGATTACTCTTCCGTACATTAGAGGCACTACGGACAGAATAAGTCATGTATTAAAACAGTATGGCCTCAGAGTTGTATTCAAGCCTCTTTTGAAGATGTCCTCTCTCACAACAAGACTAAAGGACCATATAAAATTAGAGAGCGCAGACGTATACGAAGTGCCGTGTAAGTGTTGGATGGTATATATTGGTGAAACAGGCAGAAAAGTCTCAACTAGGATCAATGAGCATAGCAGAGCAATAAGGTTAAAAAATTGCATTCAATCCGCTATTGCTGAGCTTGTGTTGAGTGGTCATGTGGTGGAGTTTGAATCAACAAAAATTCTATACATTGAACATAACTATTGGAAAAGAAAGATTAAAGAGAGCCTAGAATTGATGAAAAATATGAATAACATGAACAAAGACAAAGGCCTCTTAATAAATCAAATTTGGTATCTTGTGAATTGAAAATTATTAAAATTATTTATTAATCATCATTTTTATTATTATTTTTTAGGACTTTGAAACTTTTTTGTTTAGATAATTATATTTCAACACTTTCCAATTGTTGAGAATCATCTTTTGGCAACACCGGTTTGAATTCCCGCCAAATACAACTGACTTGCTTCCCGCCAAAAATCTTATGCTTAAGTTAATATTAATATAATGAATAATGTAAAATTAAAGAAATCACTTTATTCATAAAATAATTGTTGTTCACGTTTTGTTTATAATCTTTAAATTAATTGTTTAAGAATAATTATTTTTTCTCCTTTAATTTTGAATTTGTAAGCACGTTCCGAGCGCCATCTGGTGGCCCACTATTAAGTATCTTTTGAACGCTCGCTTGATAACGATTGCAGAAGTAGCAAACGAAACGTGTATATTTTTTGTATTTTTTAATAAATTTACAAACAAATATCAATATGTGGTTTTATTTACAAAATTCCCTTATAAAGTATACAGTCGTTGGCCCCGAGGCAGTCATTGGCCCACTATCACTAAAACACAAATAATAGGAGATTTTTATTTTAAAAATTGCGCTATTAACTATGTTTATGTAATCGCTTGTTGTATGGATGTATGTCACTATAGAATACCTAGGCCAATAAATATATATAACAGGGGCCAATAACTGTATATTTTAGGTTTTTTTTTAAAAAGTGCTTATTGAAAATGTCATGAGAAAATTATTTTTTTTTATTCATGAAAATGCTAATAGTATTTATGTTCTGCAAACCTAATTTGCCCAGATATGCATTAAAGACTGCTAGGAATTGCTTAAGGGGGCCAACGACTGTGTGTGTGTGTGTGTGTGCTTTATCCTATATATATATCCTATATCCTATATATATACTATATATATACTAGATGTACCCTGCCACGTTTCGTTGTGATATATTGTGGGTGCATGGATGAGAAATCTTATACCTAGAATATCCATCATCTCCTGTTACTGCATTTGCTGCGAATGCTCGAGGATATTGCTTAGAGCATTTCCCGTCTACTAAGCATGGCGAATTCGGATTTAGTATACAGGTCCATGTATCATGTTTTTAATAAGAATTCAAATCCTTTTCGACGTATGCCCATGGAATCTCAGTTCGATAGAAAATGCTTCGATTTTGCAGTACATCCAGCAAGTAGAATTTTCAATGGCTCTGGTGGTGCATCAAGTTGAGATAATTAAACTTTAGAGTCTGGAGTAGGACAGACATAACTCATCTGGCCAATGACAACTTGCCAACTTGAAATAAAATCAACAGCTTAATTGTTCAGGAACGCAAGACAATTGTATTCCAGATTCACATCAGCTGTTCTTTGGGTTCGTGTTTCAGCTATCCTTATCCCTTCGCGTTCATTCCTTTGAGAACGAATCAAATCTGTTGCTGCAGAACGCGACTAACTATCGTGCATGGCTGCTCGTCTTTCTGCTGGTTCCATGTTACGAATCTGGATGCTGTTCCTCTCTTGGCAGTTGGCGTGGTTACTGGTACACAGTTGATCTTTAATAAACTGTTTTCTAGGGGTCGAGGGCGTGTGACCGATGCGAATAAATAATAACCATATTTGATGCGGGATATATATCCTGTTAAAATTTGAGCTCAATCGGTGTAGGACATTTTGAGTTTTTGAAGCGTACACAAACGAACAAAACATTTATATATATATATATATATATATTCACATTTTATGTCTGTGACAGATGTTTTAATTGACCTGTCAACACTTATCCAATGTCTTTTTATAAATTTACTAACTCAATTCTTAAACAAACTTTACTCATAATAAATTTATTACATTTCAACGATAGAACATCTGATGAAATGCCAGAGATTTATAACGTGTCATTATCATTCACTTCATTCTACACTTTAGCAATAAAATGTCAAAATTTCACATTAACTCATTATAATTTTTTTGAATTTAGAATTTTTACAAAGTAAAGAAAAAAATCTTATCATTTTGTGCAGACATTATCCCCCTCCCGTTGTATCTATAAAGGTCTAATTTGATTAACTAGAAATATAATGAAGTGATATATGAAGCTTCTTATTTGACAAATGTAATTTAACTACAAAAATATTTGAATGAAAAAAATTAACTCATCTTAAAGAAGAAAAAAATATTCAATTTTAATAAATATTTATTTTTCAATATTTTTCTAAATATATTATATAAAATCGAATTTATCGATTCACTTAAACAAATACATATTCGAACTAATAAGGAAGGAAGGAAGATTTTTTTTACAAATTTTACAAGAAAATCGTTTAATAATTTAGTCTTTATAACAAAAATACAAACATTTTTTTATAAACACCAACAATTATTTTCTGTTTTTGATTTCTGGAATATTTTATATAATTATATTTTTATTTTTATACAATAATATTGATAATATTATTAATGAGTAATTTTAAATAAAAATGTTCATAAATTTTAGTATTCATATATGTAAATTAAAGTTTATATCACACAATTCAAAATTAATTTAAACGAGTGTTAATTTCCTTCTTTTTCTTATTGGGTGACAGTTAATTTTCAATTTTAACAAAGTAAGAGAGATGCAAACTTGAACGCTCTAGGATGCTCTACCAAGTCGAGAAGAAGCTGCTGTTGAACTTGGAGAGACGTTAAGTAGTTTTGCTCCTTGAAGATGTTTGGTTTAAATTTCTAAAGGAGCTAATTCTATTCTAAAGAAGCCACTTATTAGCAATTGACATATCAATTCAGTGAATACCACAGTCCTTTACTTCCGCCGTATTCAACAACATATGTAATTGGCCAATGAACAGGAATTTGATTCGGAATTTTCTAGTAAATTTTTAAGAAACTATTATTAATTATAAAGTAAACAATTTATTGAGAGAAATTAAGGAGTTGGGAGAGAAAGTTGGATGGTGTTGTAGCTCAGGATGAGGATATTTGGAGGAATGTGGTTGCTGAGGTAAAAAAATTTTGAGTTCCGTAAGATCTTAAATAGATTATTAATTAATCATTTGTTAGAACTTCTGATCATGGTATTCAACTATGAATCAATTTATAAATGATTTTTTTATGTAATTAAAAAATCAATATATTTGAGACATTTATTTTTATTCATTATTTTAACTTATCTTTTTAAATTTCTAAAAGTAATTTATTAATATAATTAAGTATAAATAGTCAGATTCTTTGGAATATCTCTTATGAAGTTAGTTAATTAATTCAACTTGCTTTCCGATATATATACATAGTAAATAGCATCTCTATACTAAGCAAATACTCGATTGCATAAACTAATTCCACTGCCTTTGGCATTCATGTTTATTTTAATAAACAAATGAGTGTGCGCATCCCCTTAAATTATCTTCAGTTTAAATAAAAAAAGCTGGAGTATCTCCACTCAACTATCTCGCAAACTTGAATTGGATTAATTAACATATATTATATTTCAATTAAATTTAATTAATTATAAATCAAAATTAATAAATAATAATTATTAAACCAGCGTGTTAGTGGCTCTTTGTTGATGGCATCACGTCAACAAATATTTAATTTACTTTTTTTTTTTTTTTGGTACAGGAGTTGAAAAGCCTTCATAAGGTACCAGTGGGTAATGCTTAGTCTAAAGCAGAGATGCGCCCCTCCTGGTTATGTGGGATTTTTACCTCATTAAAAACACTCTCCTGTGGGCCACGGAGAATCCCAGACCGGAACCCTTTCGGATGACTTCAGTCTAGGCCGAGCTTTGGGCATTTTAGCTTCTCCCTAATCTAAACACCCTTCATGTCTCTTAGTTCGTAGCACCTCCTCAATACATTCAGCTACAGCTATCCATTTATCCTTGCTCTGTAGCATTACGGATATAATAGAATCCGGTGCTACGGGCCCGAAGCTGGTTTTAAGAGTCCTCTGTTTTGTAGTGAACCGCGAGCATTCAAAAATATAGCGGTATCCTCAATACCCCGGCACCAGAGACAGAAGGGTGACGCCACTTTATGCATCTTAAAAAGGTATGCCCGGAAGACTTGAATCAGTGTATAGGCTTAGTGCTATTAGGGTTGCAAGTACATTCCGCACTATAATGAGGTCCATCTTACGCAACTACTCAGTGGCCATGGATGCTTCGGCGCCTACTTGTATAGATTTGGGTATGACAGCACGCCTGAATGTGTTCTTCCGCTGCACACGCTTCGTCGAACAACGTAGCGATCTGAAGGAGATTCTGGGGCGACATCAGATCCAAATAACATCGTGCCGAACATGCTGGAGGCAATTGAAAAATGGACAGCCGTCAAGACATTCGCCGCAAGGGTCATTAGAGAGCTACGTCGTTTAGAGAAAGAGCGGAACAGCCTAGCAAATATCTGAACAAGAGCTACCTATAGCTGAAGATATCCTCCTGCGAAGTTATACGTCATTGTGGTAGCGCAGGAGGAAAGAGGCGTCAAAGGGAGGTGGTTTTAGTGGGTGAAAATCCCACATGCTGCCGAGTACTGGCTCAGCAGTGTCTATGAAGATTTCCACTTACCCTCGTAAAAAAAAACACAGACATTTTTCTCAACCTTAGTGAAAATGACTCAGGGACCTTCAAAACGTATAAAAACATCAAAATCCCGACATCGAAAATTTTTGTGATTGCAATATAATCTCTGGCGAGATAGTAAAAATACAGAATAAATATTAATATCAAACCAATAAAAATTAAATGTTTATATTATTTTATTATTTATTTATTGTTTTTTATTATAATTTAAATTTTAAATCGAATATTTTTTTTTCTTGTTTTACTTATATTATACTCATAGCTATAATTGCAAGCAAGTAAAAGTAAAAAGTGGAGTATAGGTTTCCAAAGAAGAAAGTTCGAAAGGTAATCAAAGGGATTTAAAGCAATATTGAAAGGCAAGGAGAAAGATGCCAGGTTTATCCCATCCTCACCAAGTTAAGGGAAAACTTCCGTCTGAGGGGTGACTTCAATCGGGCAATTTAATGCTTAATTAATAAGTTGGAACTAAGTTAGAGTTGGCACCTGAAAGCGAGTGTCCTCCCAAACAAAGTCGGCGTGAAAAACTAATTTCTATTCAAACAGGCAATCGGGTGGATTAATTCACTTTAATTCGGTTTGCACAGTTCACGAGTCGAGTGA
Organism: Labia minor; assembly: GCA_963082975.1. Lineage (NCBI taxonomy): Eukaryota > Metazoa > Arthropoda > Insecta > Dermaptera > Spongiphoridae > Labia > Labia minor. Next base: position 91,628,237 of record OY720344.1, on the reverse strand, counting down.
ATAACACTACTAGGAAAATTTGAAAGATTTTAGCTATTAATAATATAGTTAACAGAATATTGAACTTTCATCATATTATTTGTTTTTTAAAATTATTCATTTAATTTTTACTATCATGAAAATTTCGATGTCCAGATTTCGATGTTTTTATACGTTTTGAAGGTCCCTAAGTTATTTCATTAAGGTTGAGAAAAATGTCTGTCTGTCTGTCGCTCTCTCTCTCTCTCTCTGAATGTGTGTGTGGGTTTTATCCAAAATTCGTAGTTTTCTATCAACTTTTGAGAAATGGAAGAACCACTTTGTCATTTTTTTCCTCTAAAGTGGCCGTAAAAATAAAGATATATGTTTGATAGTTTTTCACATTATTAAAAATTGTATTAAACTGCTATATATAGAATTTCAGCTTGATTGAATCGCTGAAAGTACCGGAATTAATTTTTTAACACGTTGACTTGAAATCACGCGCAAGCTCGTGACGTGGTGCCATCAACAAAGAGCGAAACACGTGCTAGTTTAATAAATAGTATTTATTAATTTTAATTTATAATTTAATTGACTTAATTTAAATATAATATAAGTTAATTAATCCAATTCAAATTTGCGAGACAGTCGAGTGGAGACACTCCAGATTTTTTTCCTAATAATTAAAATAAAAAAAAAAAAATAAAATAAAAATAAAAGATCTAAAAAAATAGTTATTGTATTTAATTGATTAGATCGTAGTTAATATGTGGTAAAAAGATACTTATTTAAATAAAAAAAAAATTAAAGAAAAACTATTATTTAAAAAGTTTGAAAATATTAATAAATTTCCACGAAAGGGTAAAATTCAAATATAATTCGATAATATGCATTCAGATAAAAACGAAACAAGGTCAAACGCATTGGCAAGTTTCCCGTTAAATAATAAACCCCACTAAGAGCGATCAACTCAGTTGAAAAAAAAACTCACAAAAAATAAAACCTAATTACATCAATAAACCTGATAAGAATAAAAAAAATGCTTTTTAAAATATATAGTACAATAAATGAGTTATAACAAATTAGATGAATAACAATTAATTAAATCGATATATAATATATAAATTTAAACATTTAAAAGATTAGTGTAACAAATTCTAAATCTAGATTTTCTCACCGTAAAGAAGCTCTATTAATAAAAATTCGAATATTTAAATTAAAAAATCTAAAGATATAAGTTTAAATGAAAGTAAAATTTTATTTTTTGTTTCTTTAATAAAAATATTCTAAAATTAAAATAATTAGATTAAAAATTATCTTAACATACAAAACATAGAATTTGAAAATGTAAATAGAAAAATTTTAATACTTAGGTACTATCTTATCTTATTATGCTAGCTAAAATTGTATCTATATATCTATATATCTATATATTTATCTATAACCATTGGTTCTCAAAAACCGCTCTAACGATTTTTTTCAAATTCACACTAGATATAGTATTTATAAAGAAAAATTGAGTTTTATTGATCACATCTCTTGAAACTTACAGCTTCATTATTAATTTCTTAATTGAAAATTATATATGGGTGTGACGTCATCAATTTTACTTCAATTAATATTTTTTTTATATTTAAAATATTTTAAAATAAAATAAATTTCGAAATAAAATTAAAAATATTTATTTTTAATAATATATATATATATATATATTTATTAATCTTAATTAATTAATTATTAACAAAATAAAATACGGTTAGTTGATTCCCGCTTTTTTTTAAATGAATTGTATTAACATTTTTTTATATATTTAAAATATTTTAAAATTCATTATTTAATTTCGAAATAAAATTAAAAATATTTATTTTTAATAAAATATATATATATATTTATTAATCACTCTCAAAAAAAACAAAAACAAAAACAAAAAACATATAATTCTTGCAAAGAGAGTAAAAATGTCATGTTAATTAACTAAATATATATCAGTCTAATGGGTAAAGGCACTGTTTTGAATAGTCAACTTAGCAGGATCGAAACCGGCGGAAAAAAATTTTTTTTTTTTTTTATCTATTATTTTATATTTATTTATTCATTGTTCTTTGATTAAATTTAATTTCTTTTATTTTATTTTATTAATTAAAATGATGCAACATTTAATAATTGTAATATTGTAATAAATTTTATTTTTTTTATTTTATTAATTACTTATTAGTCATTAACTAATAATTTAATATTAATTCAAAATTTATAAATTTTTATTATTTAATTTTGCTTTTGTTTATATATATATTTTAATTAACTTATCTTATCTTTTAATTTATATATGGACAAATGACACTCATATTGAAATTTGACTCCCGCCTTTTTTTAAAAGATATTTTTTTTTATATTTAAAATATTTTAAAATTTTTTATTTAATTTCGAAATAAAATTAAAAATATATATTTTAATAATATTTTATAATTATAAATTACGATATATATTTATCATTCTTCCAATAAAAAAAAAATATTCATGCACTTAGAAACATATCTAATAATACATATTTATGTATTATTGAGGACCCCAAGTTCCATGCAATGATGCAACATTTAATAATTGTAATAAATAATTAAAGAATTGTATATCAGCTCGGTGTCCCAAGTATTAATATTACCAGCCAAACCCAATATAATAATGAATTATTTTTTTTTAACTTAATTACCTAGCCGAGGCTCGGGGTCCCGGTGTGATCTTAATATATTGTCAGAATTAGATAAATAATGTAGAGAAAAATTATTTAAAAATAGATATTTATTTAAATGAAATAAAATTATTTAATTTACAGAATGAAAATGTCTATAATAATGTCTAAACATTTTTTCGAGCGACAGCTCGGTATCCCAGGTATTAATATTACCAGCCAAACCCAATAATAATGAATCATTTTTTTTAACTTAAGTACCGAGCCGAGGCTCGGGGTCCCGGTACTAATCATGAAGGGTGAAAATATTCGAGAAGAATTTAAATCAAGGTCATAACCGGGTAACGACTGTTATCATGCAGTAAAAGGGCTTATCTCGCCAAAATTATCAAAGGAAATCAAAAGTAAAATATATAAAACAATTATTTTGACTGTTTTATTGGTGTGAGACAAGGAATTTGAGCATATGAACGAGAGGTTAATTTATTTAAAAATATGATTCTTCGCAGCATTAATGGGCCAAAAAGAGATGAATTGTTGAAGACAGCATAACTAGGAATCGCATTATCTCTATGCATCTCCAGACATAGTCCAGTTGGAAGACCAGGGACGCGGTGGGCGGACAATTTAGGAAGGGATGGAAGAGAAATGTGGGAGTTAAATACCTTAGGATAGGGACACCTTTTCTACAACAAACCTCGTAGATATATAAATAGAAAAGATGAAAATATACAGATGTAAGGGTATTATAATTAGATTATATATTTAATATATATATACTATAATATTAATTAATTAATTTTAATAATTAATCGATCTTATTTGAGATATATATATTTAAGAAATTAATAAATTTATATATAGGCACTAAATAATTTTTTATAAACCGCTCGGTGATATTTCAAGTATATTGATATATGTGTATTATGTATATACATTTCGGTTGTTACACCAGAAACATTGTTTTTCTCAATATAATAAACTCTTTAATTGAAATTTCTCTTTATTAAATTTTGAGGATTTAAGTTTATTTTTAACTTTCATAGAATATTCGAGTATATAATTGCCTTTTCTATTTTTAAAATATGATATTTACAAGTTTTAAATAGCATCATTTAAACATTTATTAAACGTGTATTTGACAAGTATTATCATAATAGATGAGAATATTAAAGCGTCTTGATTTCTTTAAATGTTTTCAAAACAAAATAATAATAATAATAATAGCTAGGATTTGTTAAAATATTAAAGATTTTAATTTTATTTAATATTAAATCCATAAAATACAAAATACCATATTTTATGTAATTATATTTTATTTAAGTAAATATATATGTTAGAATTTCCGAAGTCGAATAATTAAAATAAATTAAAAAAGAATTAGTTTTTAACACAGAGACATATGGTACATCTTAATTGTATGGAACATATCAAGCAGAGTATATAAATTGAAATTTTAATCATTTATTATATAATAAGCTTTTTTGATTTCAAGGGATCGAATTAATAATTAATATTTTAAATAGATGCAAAGACTAGTTAAAATGGACTTAAATATTTAAGATAATCAATTAAAAAACTATTATATCAAGGGTTATACCATTGAATTGTATTCTCCCTTCTATGTAATGTAATTTGTTATTTTAGTTAAATACAATTATATTACAATCAATATATCAACATATTCGTGATAGTTAATTTAATCATGAAATTAAACCCATTTGAAAAGAGGTGTATTCGTTTAGAGTAGTGAAAAGTACTGAACAACCAAATAAACGACTGAATGGGCATTGAAGAAGGGAGGGCCGGGATCATTCTAAGAACCTCAACACTTGTAACTAGTTAAAAGCAATTTCGAACATGAAAAGCTTCTTATTCGATCATTAAACAAATTGACAGCAGGTATTAATCAAGCATTTCGAGGTGGAAAGAGGAGCTACTTATTACTATTAGATAGCGCTTTTGGAAATCAATTTTTCATCAATTAATATACTATATACTATAAATCCTAAAAAAATGATTAATTATAGTTCAATATTTTTTTACTGATTTACTACTTTTACATTCTATTTACATATTTAAAAAGAAATATATATGTAGGACTAATTTATTGAATAAGTTGACCTGTGGACAGGTCCGAACCGACCGACGGTTTGAAATAAATTAATTTCCAGCTACAGAAACAATTTCAAATAATTTTAATATATCTATTAATGTAATAAAAAACAGATAGGGATATAACATAAATATTTTTAATTTTATTTTATTTATAATATATATGTAAGACCAGGCTGTGACGTCATGAATGGCTGGATGACCTCATATAATTTTAATTAAGAAAAAACTAATAAATATGATTTTCCCGAGGATAAAACCAATACAAAGTGCATGATTCGTGGTGATATATAAAAAAATCTCCTCATGTGAAATTTGGTGTGAAAATAACCATTCCCTTCCTATCATCGATCGCTACTACCACTTGCGGTTTCCGGATTTGCACCAAAAGTTGATCAATTCATCATACTGATGCATTAAGTAAATATGCCAAATATCATCAAAATCCGTTGAGACGTTCAAGCTGTACATAACTATATGGACGGACGGAGAGATATCATGGTAAAAATACTTTTTTCTGTTAAGAAAATGCATGATTCGTGGAGATATGTAAAAATCTCCACATGTGAAATTTAGTGTAAAAACAATACCTCCCTTACTATCGTCGGTCAGAAAAAAAACTATTAAAATAACGTGACAAATGATACGAAACAACCAACAACAAGATGTTGTTGTGATAATTTATAGATAAATTGATGTGTTTACATTGGCAGAATAAATGAACAAAACTTATTTGATTGAAATAGAAATTATACATAGAGATAGATAAATATTTTTGAACATGAATAAGAATAATTTCAAAATAAAATAAAAGAAGGAAAGGTGGTTCTAGTAATTTTAAGAAATAACTAAGACTCATTAGTTAATTTAAATAATTTCTGTAACATCGGCCAAGTTTATTCAATTTCATATAACTTATATTCATGCAATCAATAAAAATCTGGAGTGTCAAGCTGAAATTCTATATATAGCAGTTTTGTACAATTTTAATAATGTGAAAAACTATCAAATATATATCTTTATTTTCACGGTCAGTTTAGAGGGAAAATAAGTTGACCTGTTGCCAGGTCCGAACCGACCGACGGTTTGAAATAAATTAATTTCCAGCTACAGAAACAATTTCAAATAATTTTAATATATCTATTAATGTAATAAAAAACAGATATGGATATAACATAAATATTTTTAATTTTATTTTATTTATAATATATATGTAAGACCAGGCTGTGACGTCATGAATGGCTGGATGACCTCATATAATTTTAATTAAGAAAAAACTAATAAATATGATTTTTCTCGAGTATAAAACCAATGCAAAGTGAATGATTGGTGATGATATGTAAAAAATCTCCTCATGTGAAATTTGGTATGAAAATAACCCTTCTCTTCCTATCGCCGATCGCTAATACTACCACTTCCGGTTTCCGGATTTGCACCAAAAGTTGATCAATTCATCCCACTGATGCATTAAGTAAATATACCAAATTTCATCAAAATCCGTTAAGCGGTTCAGGCTGTACACATATATACGGACGGACGGACGGACAGACGGACAGACGGAGGGACGGACGGACAGACGGACAGACGGAGGGACGGACGGACAGACGGACAGACGGAGGGACGGACGGACAGACATCAAGCTAAAAATACTTTTTTCTGTTAAGAAAATGCATGATTCGTGGAGATATGTAAAAATCTCCACATGTGAAATTTGGTGTGAAAACAATACCTCCCTTACTATCGTCGGTCGGTAAAAAATGAAAACGTGGTAGGCAATCACCCTTTTCCGTATGAGTTACATTTCTCAAAAGTTGATAGAAAACTACGAATTTTGAATAATACCCGTAAATCAAATTTCATTATTCTAGCTCAAACCGTTTTGCGTAACACACAAACACACATACACACACATTTTTCTCCTCCTTAGTGAAAATGATTTAGGAACCTTCAAAACGTATAAATACATCAAAATCTCGATATCCAAAATTTTCGTGATCGCAATACATCTCTGGCGAGAGAGTACTTAAAAAGAAAGAAAGGTCAAATTTTTAAAAGATAAAATTGTTTTCTTAATGATGTTTTTTTGGTTAATTATTAAAAAGTGAATTGATTATATAGAAAAAATATTAATTATTAGAATTCATTCTCTCTCTCATCTAATAACATATTTATATAATACATTTAATCATACGTTTCTTTTCTCTATATTTATGTCATAATTAAAATAATCTTCTAAATTATGTTTTTTATATAATATTATTTATTATAGATTGTATAATTTTCTTTCTCTATGGGGAATTCTTTAATCATTTCAAATTAATGTAGATAATTTGAATAAATATTTAATTTAATTATTTAAAAAAATTCAAAAATTAATACAATGTACATACTTACTACCTATACACATATATATAATATAATCTAGTATTTCAAACATAATCTATATTTAATTTAATGTTAACATGAAAAAGAATATGTTTTTAATATTCTTCATTTTATTTATATAAAAACTTATTAATATGAAGAAAACAATTAAAGAAAAATAGTTTAATATTCAATAAATCTATATATGTATATAAGTGATTGCATAAATTTCATGCGATATTCTTATAAAACCATTTAGCTCATTTTTTCTTCTCAATAAAATATGTCAGAAAAACGAAAATAGCTTCCAAATATTATTTTAGACACCAACCTTCCAAAAAAGAATTTCATTCCTCATTTAAAGCACAATATTTGTCAGAAGAAATGAAAAAAGAAACAGATTCTTTGCTTCCTCTTGATGCCAAAGGAGAAACAGGTAGTTGTCTGGTTAATGTCTTAATAATTGATTCAAAAAAACTATATTATTATTGTTATTTCTATATTATTATTATATTTTCATGTGAGAACATAGAAACTTATTTAATCAAATTATCCTTTAAAAATATATTATATCTCATATTTAATTATTGATTATTAATTATTGTTAGAATTAATATTATTTTATACTCTATTTTTCCATTTTTTAAAAATTATTCGTTTAAAATAATCAATCAAGTAAGCGCGAACTACTTAACTTGAGGATGAAGATTCAAATCTCATCAAGTTCACAAAAATATAAAATATAATATGATGCGGAAAATATATTTATTAAAAAATAAATAAATATATACACTTGGTAAATTGGTTTTAGGTCTCTAAAATAAATAAAACAAAAAAAAGATCTTATTGGTCAAAATAAATTGATAAATAGAGATAAAACTTTTAATAGAAATAAAAGTAAATACAAAACATTTTCCTTTATTAAAAGAATATTATTTTATAATTAAATCACGCAATAATATTTTAAATATTCCCGAATTAGTTCAAAAGTTAAATCCCTTATTTTAGTTAACACATCATTTAATTCAGTGGCGAGAATGGGAGAGGAAAGAATGGATAAGGGTATATTTGTGTGGGGAGACCGATTGGGAAACGTTCGGTTGGAAGACCAAATACGAGGTGGATAGACAATGTGGGAAGAAATGGAAGATAGATAGGAGAAAATAAGAGATGGATGGGTGTAACTCAGGATTATGAACACTTGGAGAAATGTGGTTTTTGCGGCATAGAACTTTTGAGTTCCGTAGAGCCGCAGAGATAGATAGATAGAATGTATATAATAAAAATAATGTATCATTTGCGGAAAGAATGGCGAAAAATTTATTGGTGGGGAGACTGATTAAGAAACGTCCACTTGGAAGACCAAAGACGAGGAGGATGGATAATGTAGGAAGGGTCGTGAAAGAGATGGGAGAGGCTAGACGTTGGATGGGTGTAGCTCAAGATACGGATTGTTGCGGCCAAGAACTTTCGAGTTCCACAGAGATAGATATAGATAGAATGTATCAATTGAAAGAATATAATAAATAGTACCTGCTTCACCAAACCACCTCTCGGTATTTTTTAAAAAGTTATTCCATTAAGATTATTATTTAAAATAAATAAACGACGAAATATATGAAACAGTTTCAAATAATTTAAAAGAAATAAATTAAAAAAATAGTCATAAAACATACGTCCTTAAATGTACGTATTAATGAACTAAAGGACAGAAAAGTATGGCTTGTGGATATAACATAATATAGTAATATTAATTTGATTACAAAATATTATTAAAATAAATATTTTTAATTTTATTTTATTTATAATATTTTGTATTTAAGAAGCCCAAGAGCCAAAAAGATAGAAAGATATTTAGATAGAACAGTTAATTGAATTTATTTATAATATATATATATATAATTTAAAAATTTCAATTTTCATAATTACTTTTAATAATTTTTGATTATAATATTTTGAGATTTTAAATTTGTTCTATCGTTATTAAATGATATTTCTAAAATCACAAGAGAATAGGAGTGAATGAACGAGTGAAGTGGAAATTTTCAAGATCGAAGTGAAATTCAATTACGGGCCTATTTAGTTGACTGAATTAAAGTCACAGTTAATGATGAATTGTTTTAAAATTCAATTTTCGTTCATTATGACGCGAATTGATCATTTTCCGCTTCGAAATTATATAAAGCTAATATTTTGAATATAAATTTTCATGATGTGTCTCTAAGAATTTGTATAAAATCAACGTGATCATGTAAAGTGGAATTTGGCAACTGGAAACAAAGTTAATTTCTATCTCTCTATATCTTTGCATCTTATACAAGTTTTCATTCCATCCATACTGTTTAAATGTTTACATGAAACTCAGACGAGTTCATAAAATAAATATGTGCTTCGAGTAAGTTATAAATAACTCTGTGTGCTAGTTTTAAAGAAAGAACAAGAACGTGAATATGGTATAAAAATTGATGAATCTCAAATCTAATAAACCTGTGAAATCATATATGATGTTTCAAAAAAAAAAAAATAATAATAAAATAAAATAACAAAAAAAAAAAATTATGTATAAAATTTTATAACACAGAAATAAGTGTTCAGAATCTTAAAGCGTGGTTTGGATTTTAATACTTGAGAACATGCAAGATTTCCTCAGGGCTAGATACTTTGATTCTTGAATCTTTGAATTAACTTTAAAGATAATGGCGGTTAGCTATGCTGATTTAAACTATACACGAATTTCACGAGTAATCCTGAATGCTTCCAAACTTTGGTATAATTATACAAGAAATACAAATATTTCATACCATTAGAGTTGTTCTTATTAATTTTTTTCAAAATAAACACATTTTATTTTAGATAAATTATAAACTAACAGAATATTAACCAATAAAAAGATAAACCGTTGATATTAATATTGGATAATATATAATTAGATGTCAAAAACCATCTTTTATATTTAAATACAAGTATCTACTTAAATAAAATCAAGTACCATTATATAAAATATATATATATATATATGAGATAAACCTTTGTGTAAAGAGAATTGTTTACCGACTGTTGATAGTAAGGGAGGTATTGTTTTCAGACCAAATTTCATATGAGATTTTTACATATCTCCACGAATCATGCATTTTCTTAACAGAAACAAGTATTTTTAGCATGATGTCTGTCCGTCCGTCCGTATAGATGTGTACAGCTTGAACGGCTCAACGGATTTGTATGATATTTAGCATATTTGCTTAATGCATCAGTATGATGAATTGAGTAACTTTTGGTGCAACATTTTGTATGTTAATGCTGCTCCTGTTTGTTTCTAAATATTTTTATTTATCATTATTAATTTCAAACCCCATCACTTTTCCTACCTCGATTAATTTTTCCTAGCTATCTGTAATTGCAATTGCCGAATCTCCTATTATATTTAAGTCGTCTGGGTAACCTAATATTTTACAATTGATTTCCGCATCTTACTCTTTCTTTACTACCTTCAAGATAAATTTTAAGATCAAAATTTGAAAAAGTTTATCCGGATCTATTGAGTCATGCGTAGGTTTTACTAAAGTCTACAAATAATTAGTGAACAGAAATATTGAATTCGCGGTTTTTTTCGAATATCTGTCATAATGAAAATATCGTAATTAATGTTGATCGATTTGGCCTGAACCCGCAATGATTTCTTCTAATATTTCCTCCGTCTATGGTTCGTAAGTATTGTATATGTTATAATAGAGATAGAGTATAATATTTCTTGATCATTTCATTTTGATATTTTAATTTCATTGAATGAACAACACGGAGAACTATATAAACTTCAAAAAATTAAATTCTGCGGTTATTGATTAGATATTAATAAAATTTAAAGCCTATGTTACCATAGAGGTATATAAGAATATTGTGATGTAATTTCATAGAAATCGTTTCAACCAATTTTGAGTCTATAACATCCTTATTTTCCGGACAGACAGACATGAAAAATTCTAAAGTCACTTTTGGATTCTAGAGGTCATGAAACGCGAAGATATGCAAAAATTTTTAAATTCTGAGCAATGTGCAGACAAAAACCTTTTTTTATATATATAGATTTATATATTAATCTAAAATTTATCTTATTAGTCTTGTAAACGTTGTAAGTATAAATCTTTCTGTCTTTCTATCTTGAAAATGTTCAATGTTCAATTTGTTTATAGTTATGTTCAATTGTTTTTGTTTATAATTCTAAATTACCGGTAAAGTGTCGGTTAAGTAGGAAATTTCTTTTTTGTTTGTTTCTATGACAGCAAAAAAGTAAACAAATTACATACATACATACATACATACATACATACATACATACAAACACTCTCCTTTATATATATAGATATATATATATTTAATTTACAACAATACAAAACAATCATAACAAATTAGAAAATATTAATTCCATTAAATCTCTTATAACTTTCTCATATTTTCTTCTAAATAGAAAATTAATTAATTTGAAAGCTACTTAAAATGATGAAAATTGATTTTTTTAATGTTAAATTTTTGAAGAAAAAGATATCAGTGAAATATTAAAATATAACAATACCTACCCTATCCTATCGTCGTTCGGTAAAAAGAATAAACATGAGATTTTTACCGACCGATGATATGATAGGGAAGGTATTTGCATCAAATTTCACATATGGAGATTTTTACATATCTCCACGAATCATGCATTTTGTTAATAGAAAAAATATTTTTAGCATGATGTCTGTCCGTCCGTCTGTTCATTGTGTGTCCGTATAGACGTGTATAGCTTGAACGGCTTAACGAATTTTGATAAAATTTGGTATATTTACTTAATGCATCAGTAGCATGAATTCATCAACTTTTGGTGTATATTCGGAAATCGGAAGTAGTAGTTTACAAAGAATTAATTTTGTTGTTTAGTGGTTAGCACGACAGTCTACCACGTTGAAGACTCGAGTTGAGGCCTAGAGATATTCAATAGTTAATAATTTCTCTTTAAATCTCTCAAGGTCCGCAAATAATAATATAAAGCAGAGCTTATAAAATATTTAGTTGTTGAAAGAAAGAAACAACTCAAATATTTCACTTATAATTTTGTAATTTTTTTTTTAAATATTTTATCTTTAAAATCTAAATAAAAATTCCAAAAAATTACCAAATATTATTTCTTTTAAATAAAGGGCTCACAACTTATGAACTCCTTAAATTCCTGTCTTATTTCCATTTTGATATATTTTTTTTTCTAGTTATTGTCAAAATAATTATAAATCTTTGTTTGCTTGATAAATTCATATTTATTTTATAATTTAATTGTCATTTAATTGTCATTTCAGTTTTATTTTACAAAAAAACATTTATAATTTTAATTTTACCTTTCAAATAAAAATGTGTGAGTCTCAAAATATTCAAATAATATTCATTTCTTTGTAAATATATTCTGAAATTTTATTTAATTATATTCTTAGATATGATAAATTAAATCAAACTCCAATTAACTGGTTGACTGGCCATTGTCTTCTTTAAAACATGCCTTTATATTTGAATCACAGCAGACAGAGGGGGATAGACTTGAGAATGTTGATATAACAGTAAAACGAAACAAGCTTCAACTAATCAACCATTTTCTTGGATTTAATTAAATTTCAGAAAAACAGCTCGTTTGGCGTGAGAATGGTAATTGTCTCGTCAGATTGACATTTTGTTCACAATTTAGAGAAATTATTTGCCAAAATTAGCCTTACACGGGAAGTCAACTAGTTGGCTATTTGTCATTCCAATAGAGTTCCATTTAACAGCGACAAGAAACAAACTTTGATTGTCTTGTTACTTATTCTGATGAATTAATTTGTTAATTTGAACAAAATAAATGTAATTGAAATTTAATTTCTCATTTTGCATTCAAGACAACTCACTTCGATCTTGATCTTTTCATTAGAAAGCCTCTTTTAAGTTCATTTTTATTCGTTGCAGCATTTGAATGAAAGTCGCTTTTCGCTTCCATCCCGTGTTTCAATTTCACTTATAAAAGTTAGAATAGTCAAATTTAACATTTTATTTTAAATTCCATTATCTCTATAGAGTATTGAGCCCTTGGAAAAGTAATTATTCTTGATTAAAAGGTCCTTTAAAAGAAATGAATTCAGTAAAGATTATTCGTTAGGTGGGTAAATAATTACAAAAAAAATCCTTGCTTGGAATTAAAGGATTTCACAGATTTTAATTTAAAAGATTTATATACCAATTTGGATAATTATATTTGCATTATTATTTGTAGTTTATAATATATTGTATTTTTATTATACAAGAGCAATATAGTCTAGTTCTTGAGCAATGGTTGTTAAATTTTAAAACTTCATAAAATACTAAAAATGTAATTTGGTGGACTACTAATATACATTTTTGGAATAAAGAGTGAATTAATATATTTATATAATATTAATCACAAATTTTAATTTTTTTAAATGATCATAAAGTAATATTTAAATAACGATAATTAAAATTATATAAATAAGCTGGAGTGTCTCCACTCGACTATTTCGCAATTTGAATTGGATTAAATAACATATATATTATATTTAAATTAAATTATAAATTAAAATGAATAAATAATATTTATTAAATCAGCGCGTGGTTGGTTCTTTGTTGATGGCACCACTTCACGTGTTAATTCTGCTACTTTCAGTGATTCAATCAAGCTGAAATTCTATATATTGCAGTTTTATACAATTGTGTTAATCATATGAAAAACTTTCAAATATATATCTTTATTTTTACGGTGAATTTAGAGAAAAAAAAATTAAAACGTGGTAGGTAATGACCCACTTCCGGATGAGCTACCTTTTTCAAAAATTGATAGAAAACTACGAATTTTGAATAATGCCCGTATACCAAATTTCATTATTCTAGCTCAAACCGTTTTTGCGTAATCTTGTCACACACACACACACACACACACACATAGACGCACAGAGAGAGAGAGAGAGAGACAGACACACACAGACAGACAGACATTTTTCTCAACCTTAGTGAATATGATTCAGGAACCTTCAAAACGTATAAAAACATCAAAATCTCGACATCGAAAATTTTCGTGATCGCAATACATCTCTGGCGAGATAGTAAGAATATAGTAATTTTAATGCTAACGAATATGCTAATATTAATAAACTAATGCTTATAAAAATAAAAATATTTAAATTGTTTTTATGAAATTTAAATATTTATATGGGTACTCAGAAGTCGTCGCATTTGCATGTCCTCCTGAAAATTAATTTAACTTTATTTATTATAATTTAGCAAAAATCATGGTGAAAATGGCATATACTTGAGTGATATTAGAGGATTTGGAACGAATTTTTTGAATTTTAGTTATTTCTTATGAGAAAATTCAATTTGCTTGTCGTTGGTTTTCCTGGAACGAATTAACTACGACTTCCGAGTATCCCGTGTATATTTTGTTTATTAAGTATTAATTATCTTAAGTATAAATGCGAAGCCTGACTAAAACAAGTCATTATTAATTATTTTAATATTTTCTAATCCAATTGAATGGTTATCACGTGTATAAAGCATTTATATATATCCAACTATTTCCTTAGTAAGCATAACTATAAGTTGTTGGTTTTTTTTATAAATAATAAACATTCAAATATTTGAATTATTAAAAACTCCGTAAATGATTTATCTAATGTACAAATGATTGAAGAGGACATTAATAAAAAAAAAAAGAATGAAATTGAAAAAGAAATAATAAATATTCTTTTTTAAAATAAACAAATGTTACTTAATTTTCAAATTCCAATAAACTACCTCTAGAAATTATATAATCAATAAATTTAATTAATAATCAAACAGATAGAAAAATTTAAATTGTCTCATTCGTCAAATGTAAATGTGTTGTCTTCAATTTTAATTTTTTATCTTATTTATTTATTATAATTGAATTTAATAAGGAAACCATTTTTCAAAATTTATTTTTTTTTTCCTCATTTTTGAGATAAACATTTTATTATTTAAACACCCGTCATTTATCTTTGATTTCAATTTTAAATCTATTTTTCTTTTTCTATTTGTTATTATTTTATTCCAACATTTTTTTTTAATTAATTAATGTGAATATTTTGATATGAATATTAAATTGTTTTATCAATTAAGAGAGTAAACTGAGATTAAATCTAAGCAATTAATTTTCTATCTGACATCTAATTATCATCAAGTGTCATTTCGAATATGATTTATGTGCAAGTATATATATATCCTGATAAATAAATAAAACTTTTTTATTATTTAAATATATAGGTATATGGATAATATTTTTTTTCTCTTACATTATTTACTAGTTTACTATTCTATGTAGATTATGTATTAATTTATTTTTTTTTATTTAAGAATTGAAGATGAATATTATTATGTATTATTTTTAGTACTTGTTTTTTTTGAATTTATTCATTGGAGGAACTTTGAGTACTACGAAAATAGAGTATCGCTTGATGTTAAAAACTATTTTAAAATTTACTTTAATATATTCAAGGCAATTAAATTATTTACAGTAGGTGTAAATGTATAAATTATTATAAATAAATTTGTTTAATATGTGTGTTTGTGCTTTCCAATATAATTTTATGAGAAATATATAGCTAATAGTTTTTTATCATAGTCTTATGTCAAATAATATAAAATAATATTAGCCTTGGAACTTAAATTAACTTTAGTTGATGATGATTGAATTTAAATATTCCTCTCCCTTTTCTCTTGTTAAGGGTTGGCAACTAAGTCATTGCCGATTTCATTTATAGATGACTTCAGTTGAATTTTTAGGTTTGCCGACGTAGTCCAAATGCAGTTTTAAGTGTTTTTAAATGCATGTATGTGATACCTGAAGCTTCTCTGCAACTTAAAAGTTCCGTAGTTTTCGTTTGACGTTCGTTGAAAAATGGAAGATCAAAAGGAAGATGTTCGTCATATTTTGCTTTTTTTATTTCCGTAAAGGGAAAAACGCATCGCAAGCTCATAAAAAGTTATATGCTGTTTATGGCGACGAAGCCTTAAAGGAACGGCAGTGTCAAAATTGGTTTGCCAAATTCGTTCTGGGGATTTTTCACTCAAAGATGAAAAACACTCTGGTGGTCCAGTTGAAGTTGATGACGACTTAATCAAAGCAATAATCGATTCGGATCGTCACAATACAACACGTGAGATTGCAGAGAAGCTTCAGGTATCACATACATGCATTTAAAAACACTTAAAACATATTTTGCCACATCCACCATATAGTCCTAAACTTGCACCATCTGATTACTTATTGTTTCAATCTTTACAAAACTCCTTGAATGGTAAAAATTTTAATAACGATGATGATGTCAAATCGTACCTGATTCAGTTTTTTGCTAATAAAAACCAGAAGTTTTATGTATGTGGGATTATGATGCTGCCTGAAAGATGGCAAAAGGTCATTGATCAAAATGGGCAATATATTACAGAATAAAGTTATTTAGTTCCATGAAAAAATTGTCTTTGATTTTCTTAAAAAAATCAGCAATTACTTAGTTGCCAACCCAATATAATTATCAAAGCTTTACAGTGAAATGGAATTTCCAAATTAAAAAACTTTTATTTTTATACTTAAAAGTAATCATAATTAGTTAGGCATAGTGTATTTACTTCAAAATAAGATTTATAAAAAATATAAAAACTATATAATTGCAAAGAAAAGTGGTAAAATTATGAAAGGGGTTGATGATAATAGAGTTAAAAATTTTAAAAATACACCTATCCCCCGATTTACACGGTACTTGTTTTACACGTTTTCGCTTTTACACGGTTTTCCAAATAAGTTTTTTTTTGTTTTTATCGCACTCTACTAAATGCTACTGTGTTTGAACACGGGTGCTGTGTACACATCTCACGGGGAATCCCGAGCTTATGTGCTGACTTGCTGCACATGCACACTGTGTCTATTTCTTCGCATAAAAAAAGTTTTATCTAGCAATTGTTAATAACCGATTTTATTACCACCTCTCAGAATGTAAATATTTCTGCTTCAAACATCGAATCGGCACAAATAACTACGAGTGATGAAAGTGAATTCCAACCTTCGATTCCGAAAAAAAGAATGAGAGTAATTTCTGATAATGATGAAGGATAATAAAACACCTTTGGTTTTATTTTTTGTTCTTCTGTTTAATGTATTGTAATTAAATAAAAAAAACAGTGTTTCCGTAATATATTACATATTTTAACCTGTCAATGCATTTTATTTTTATTTCTGTGTACACCTAAAAATATTGAAAAAAATCACAACTGTTAAATAGCAAAATTATGCATTTTCTGCAAGCTTTTCGATTTACACGGTTTTGACTTGAAAATTTTTAATTTTCGATTTACACGTTTTTCTCAGGAACGTATCTACCGTGTAAATCGGGGGATAGGTGTATATTATTACCAATAAAGTACCCATGTGAACTCAAATTTTTATAATTATTTTTATCCTTAGCTTATTATAAGTATTATTTGTTTTGATACTGGATAAAATTTGAATCCACAATCCATTCAAACAGACACATTGAGTAATAGTATGAAATAAAATTTAAAATCGTAATTTGATATATTAATATACAAATAAAAAGTAATATATTTTACTTTTGTTAGTACAAATATTTAATTTAATGTGTCTTCAAATATTGATTTTTATTTCTTTCCACATTAGAGTCCTAAACCACAAATTACCAATTTATCAAGGAAGTGATTTGTCATATAACATTAGTTATTCATCAATAAGCCTATTCTATTTATGTAATTGTATATAGTGGATCAAGGCTGATCCCTTCAGCATAATCTCCAGATTATCCCATAAACCTATTTAATGGGTAGCCAATAAACATTTCTCTTCTAAACATACAAGTCATTTGATATTAATTATTATATTATAGTAAAATTAAATCTAAATTATAAGTTTAATCTTGAATTATTACCAAAATAAATTATTACCATTAATATGATTAAATTAATGAATAATATATATTAATTAATATATAGTGATTGATATTTTTACATTATTTTTATTTTATTTATATTTTATTCTTGTTTGTGTGTAATTTTTTTTTATTATTATTTTAAATGAAATTATTGAAAAAATTGAACATTTGTGTAATCTCATCTTATATTATATAATAGGTACAGTTAATTTATATTTATTCTATTTCATTATATATCTATTTAATTCTATAGATTTCTATATTAAAGATCTTGGCATCAATAATAACTTTCCTCATGATCCACTTGCATAAAATTTTATTCTCTATTAATCAGATATAAAATATTATATATAATTTTAGATAATATAATTTATTAATTATATAAAATATTGTAATATAATATTTTTATCATAAAATATCGAATGTTTATTTATGTTTATATTCATTATGTCTTTCTATAAACTCCTTTTTATTTGAGATTTTAGATAATTACTTTTATTTCATCCATTATTTCTAAATAAATTTAATCCTTTTATTTTATATAAATAGATTAATTTAATTTTCTAATACACAAATTTACATTTTAAGGGTTATTGCCCTCTTTACCTCTATACTAATTAAATGATAATGCTAACAAATCAATAACCTTCGCTTAAAATACTCTGAGCATAATCCCCAAATATCATTAATTTCAAATTATTTGAAAATACTTGTATTTTCTTTAAATATTTTCAATTGAAAGAGAAAAATATTGTCTTTAATCAACTTTCATCAATCAGTTTGTTCAATGAATATAAAATTACTATATTATATTTTATAAAATTAAGCATATTTTTATATTTAAATTTATTCATTTATTAAGGAATTTTTACCAAAATAGTACTATCTAAAAAATTTGATTAGAATTTATGGAGTTGTATATACTGTGAGTTTAAAAATTCTCAAAATATGGTGGAATCAAGATGGAAATTTGTCAAGAAAATTATTAACTTGATATAGTATGGAAATCTAAAAATATTTTCCAATACTAGAATTTTTGACAAAATCACAATAAATATTTGCATTAAATTAAGCGTTGTAAGGAGGACCGTTTCAAGTTGGGGTCACTTTGTAGACGATCCTCTAACGTTGGGTACCATTTTATAAGGGGATCTAAGTATGGGGCACTTGTAATGATCCACGATGACCGCGAATTGTTAATTATGTTAAGTTAATGATGGGCGCCAACTTTGGATATCCCAAAGTATAAAATAGTGTTGAAAAATTAAGGGAAAAGGGAAAACACAATAATAATGTTCACATTAATTTACTTTAATTAAATAGATAAAAAAATTAACAAATTAAATATACAAATTTTAAATAGAAAAAAATAAGAAAATGTAATTCACTATTGTCACTGGAATTAGCAGAAATAATTATCACAGGGGGTGATGATAAGGATTATACACAAATAATTATATCACGGGACGTGACAAGTATAGGTTATATCAGGATGATATCACTTGTTCGACTGTATCACAGGGTGTGATAAAAATGATTATATACAAAATAATTATATCACGGGACGTGATAAATACCAGGTCATATCGGGATGATATCACTAGTTAAACTGTATCACAGGGTGTGATGATAAAAATGATTATATACAAAATAATCATATCACGGGACGTGATAAATACAGGTCATATCAGGATGATATCTCACTAGTTCCACTGTCCATTCTCAACTGCTTAAAAAAAATTAAAACTTGGAGGGATGGATCCTCCCCTTATGTTGAAATATATCTCTATATATATATTACATTTTAAGAATAATGCGACCAAATAACTTTGTTAATAAAATAGGGGAATAGAAAAACAAAATAAACTAAAAAAATAGATAAACAAAATAAAATGTATAATAAAAAAAAAATAACTAAGAATATAAATACTTTGTCCGTTACAGCGTGGAGATTTTTCAACGAGAGCGTATTTAATCGTAGGAAATATTAATATGAATATAAATATAAATTATATAATATTAATATAAAATATGATTATACTGAATAATTAAACACACTAATGAAGTGTCATTGTTGCAGTGGCGCCGGGAGGGAGATGCGTGCGGCGCCGGCGTTGCTGGTCTGCTGCGCCTGGGCTCTGGCCCTGGCTTCCGGCCAGCAGCACCATGGAAGACATCACGCGGCTGCCGACGAGGAAGATCTCCGCAGATTCCGCCCTGAAGTTCATGTAAGTCTAATAATTAGATTCAATTAAAGAAAAAAATTACTATCTAAAGAATTAAGAACCAACTATTTTCTAATAAAAAAAACTACGCAAGGACAACGCCTATCAAGCTGGTTATATCGATGAGGTGTCCTATGATCAGTAGAACGGGTCCTCTCAACCTTTACCTTGATTTTCTTGATCGGAGGCGCTATCAAGTAGCTTTTCCACAATGTTGTTCCCGGAGGCTGGGTTGACTCCGCCCCATAGACCCCAGCTAGGGAAATTCCCTTACCAGGCCCGGAACTTGAACCCGGCACCATGTGAATGTGAGGAAGGTTCGCTACCCACACACCCAATGGCGCCTTACTATTTTCTAATAATAAAACAAATTATATTAAACATTATTACACTATTATTAAAGTAATTGTAGTTAATTATAATTAATTAATTAATTTTTGGAGTGGTGACTCATTTGATAGATTTCATATTAGTAGTGTGGAATTTTGAAATAGAGTAATCTGATTTTCTCATAAATTCTTAACATTGCTATCCAAGAAATAATAATAGTGCCACATGGGAAAAGTTAGATAACAAACGATTTTCTTTTCAACAACAAATCTATACAATTGCAACTTTGAATGAGAACTGATTATCATAATTTAACTATTCAGATTTATTACACATAAATCACATCTTGACGGGTGTTTATAAGTACAGAAGGGAATTTTACTTACTTAAAATAAATTAAACGTTATAACCATATAAAAGTATCATTATCATTTTTTTAAGGGAAATTTTAATTAAATTAAATTTTAAATTAATATTATAATAATAAAATAAATAATATTTTAATTTCAATATTTCAACATTACTATCTTCAGACTGATATGTCAAAAGACAAGCAGACCGATTAATATATTTGATAATATTATCTAAATAAATAAACGACTACGCAATTCTAAACTCCTTCTAAACGGCTTTATGATATCGTAATGGTTCGGGTATCATTAGAACAGTCATGACCCAAGGATAAGGTATAGGATTGAAAATTTCAAAAAGTTGATCCGTTTCAAAGTTATGGCCAAAAAACTGACCCAAATAAACAACGCTCCATGTGGAGCCTCTGGTGGCTCAATTAAGAAGTTGACACTCAAAATAATAATAATTCTAGAAATTTTCATACAAAGGATGTTTATAATATTTAAATTCTAATCTATATATATAAAGGAGGGTGTTTGTATGTATGTATGTAATTTGTTTACTTTTTTGCTGTCATAGAAACAAACAAAAAAGAAATTTCCTACTTAACCGACACTTGGTAATTTAGAATTATAAACAAAAACAATTGAACATCAAAAAAAAATTTCTTACTTAATCGACACTTAAGTATACACGTAATGTATGATAGAATTGAGGCAGGAAATAAGATGGGGATTGAAATTAATAGGGATAAAACAAAATATTTATTAAGAGAGAAAAACATTATAAACACACAAAGTCTTAACATACAAAATGTAGAATTTGAAAATGTAGAAAAATTTAAATACTTAGATTCTATAATTACAAAGGATAATAATATTGGATAAGAATTTAAATCGAGGTCGCAATTGGGTAAAGTCTGTTATCATACAGTAAAGAGGCTTAACTCATCAAAACTATTATCAAAATGGATGGAAATTGAAATATTTAAAACAATTCTTTTGGCTGTTGTATTATATGGGTGGTCGATGTTCTTGGGAGAAAGTAGATTTAGATAATTTGATATTAGGATTGTTTGCAGCATTTAAGGACCAAAGAAAGATGAGATCACTGGGCTATGGCGGAGATGGCATAACGAGGAATTGCATGACCTCTATGCGTCTCCAGATATAAGGTTATTAAGGTTATAAAATAGAGAAGGCTGGGATGGGAAGGGGTCATGGCTAGAATGGTAGATTAAAGATCGGCACAATATATTTGGAAAAACCGATTGGGAAACGTCCTGTGTGATTGGGAAAACCAAGAACGTGGTGAGTGGACAATGTAGGAAGGGACGTGGGACAGATGGGACAGGGTAGGAGTTAGATGGTTATAGATCAGATTTGGGGAATACTTTCGAGATCCATAGAGCCACAGGGATAGATAGATTGATATAACAAATACAATAGTAATATATAATTAATTTACTAATTAAATTAAAATATCTTTTAAATAAGAACACAAAAAGATAGGATAATATAATGTAATATACTGATTGCAACAAAATGGATGAAAACCTCTTAAGCGCCCCATACACTGTCAGTTTAACTGAAGATAATCGTAAGGCCGTAGATCGGGATTGCCCACACATTTATCAGTTGATCTGAAGATAATGGACTGCAGTTCGCCCGGACTGAAGGTGTGTGGTCGCCGGGCAGGCGGGGATAGGATGAGAGATTCGCGACAGGCAGCGACCTGTCGGATAATGATCTCATGTGCCCCCCACCACACACTGTCAGTTAGCCTGCAGGCAAACGATCTGTTGTCACCGTTTCCATCAGTTTTGCGTGAGATAATTTTCGTGAGATCATTCACCAGCCGAGATTGGACTGACGAGGAAAGATGGACTGGAAACCTCCTTTCATTTCTGCATTTATTTAATTATATCGGGCCTACCCCTGTTTATGGAAAGTCAAGAACGATGCCTACGCTAATAAAAGATCGCGGGATGAGGCGTACGGTGAGTTGTTGAAGTTCTATCAAAAAACTGTGCCGTCAGCCACCATTGACACAGTGAAAAAAAAAATTAATAACTTGAGATGTGCGTTCCGTAAAGAGTTGAAGAAAGTAAAACAGCAAAAGTCGGGCTCATCGGGTGATGACGTATACACCCCGTCACTGTGGTATTTCGACTTGCTATTGTTTACAGCCCTCCATGAAGAAACTAGAGCGACGATTGGGAGTGAGGAATGTGAGAGCTAGCCTCTCTATCTCGCATCCAACTTTTTACCCAGACCCTTTTTTCTTGGGGTTCCCCAAGAACTGACAAAACAAACATAGCGCAACGTTTCAGACGGATGGTGAAAAACTGGGGATCTCCTGCAGTTCTGTTTCATTGACCGACAGTCCGCCTGCAGGTACCGGACTGTAGTGTGTGCTATCTTCAGGCTATTATCTACAGTTCAGTACGGCCGCCTGCAGGCGGTTGACTATTAGTGTATGGAACTCGGCGATATTGGTCTTACGATCGCCTGTTGAGGCGACGGCCTGCAGGCAATCGCATAGTGTATGGCCCCCCTTACTTAGAGACTTTCGACGAAATACCATGTATTACTTCGGAGCCCTCGTCTAGATGAGAAGAGCGCCGAAGGCGCTCTGATCAGCTAGTATTCTATAACATTAAAAGTAAAATTAAATTAAATTAAATTGCAAATTACTCCTAATTGATTAATATTTTCTAAAACAAAGCAAGTCATATTTTTTATATTTAAATTTATATTTTGAAAAATTGTGCAATTTGCATATTTGAGTGAAAATGAAGATCCTAATGAGAGAAAAAATATACTGATTGAATTCAAATGAATTAGAACCTTTCGCATACAGACTTTCAACAAATTACTATGTATTATATCGGGGTTATCACCTTCCGCGCTCTGATAAGGTAGCATAAAGTAAAATTTTCAATAAATTATATATTAGGTTTAAGTTTGGAATAAATTATATCATTTTGATGAAACTAAAGGGTATTGAAAATTTTTATAATAAAAAAGTTTTTAAAGTTGATTGGATATTAATTATTAACTAGCTGCTCCGAGCGCCTTCGGCGCTCTTCACACCTAGACGGGGGCTCCGCCCCCTGAGCCCCCGAATGATACATAGTATTTGGTTGAAAGTCTGTATGTAAAAGGTTTTCATCCATTTTGTTTCAATCAGTATAAGTAGATAAGACATGTATTTGTTTTCTTGTAAAATATATTTTAATTTAATCAGTAAATTAATTATATATTATTATTGTATATGTTATATTTATCTAACTCTGTGTCTCTACAGTTTTCGAAAGTTCTTACCCGCAGCATCCACATTTCTCTAATCGTCCCTATCCTGAGCTCCAACCAAATCCTACCCCTGTCCCATCTCTCCCATGTCCCTTCCTTCATTGTCCACCCACCTTGGTCCTTGGTCTTCCACCGGATGTTTCCCAATCGGTTTCTCTCAATTTCTAGTTTCTCCAATTCCAACCACGTCTCCTTCCCATCCCAGCCTTCTCGATTTTATAACCTTAACTATATCTGGACATTATTTCTCGTTATGCCATCTCCGCCATCCTCCTGTGACCTCATCTTCTTTTGGCCTATAAATGCTGCAAACAATATTAATCTCACAAATACTCCAAATCGTCTCCCAGAGTCATCGATAGGGTGACCAAACGTCCCGTCTTTAGGTGCTCTGTCCCGGCGTCCCGAAAAATGTCTTCGGGACACCCTACTGTCCCGTTTTTTCAATATTTAGGACATTTCGTAATTTTTTTTTCAAAATTTTTTCAATTTAGTTCTAAAAAATACTGTTTGTCCCGGTTTGGTGTTTTCGAAATATGGTCACCCTAGTCATCGATCAACATGAAAAATAATTGTTTTATATATTTTAATTTTGATCCTCTTTGATGAGATAAGCCCCTTTACTGAATAATAACAGGCGTTACTCAATTACAACGTCGATTTAAATTCTTCTCGAATATTATTATCCTTCGTGATTAGAGATCTTGAGTATTTAAATATTTATTCTTTTTCAAATTCTACATTTTGTATGTTAATTGTATGTAAGTCGTATCGGTATCATAATTCTTGAATTTTTTTGTTTAATTACATTTCGGTTGATTCTTCCCCAATTTCTCTAATCACATGTCTCCTCTTCCAGTCCAATTCATTTACCTATCAATGTTGCATAAGGAATTTAAATTTCTTAATTTGGCTAGAACACTCCATTTTTTAAAATTTTAAATAGAGGGAGAGAGAGAGGTTCTAATTATATATATTATATATATATATCTGTTTCTATGACAGCAAAAAAGTAAACAAATTACATTCATACAAACTCTCCTTTATATATATTTCTTGAAAATGGAACACCCGCAGCTCAGCTCAGGAGTTACCTAAGATTCTAATTTCTTTTTTATTTTTCATCATTTGAGGTACCCTTCACCTCTGAAAAATTTGGTTACCTTACTCCTTGTAGTTTAGGCTCTGGAGTTTTTTGCGTACAGACGGACACTATCGTATTAAATATATAGATATTAAAATTATGAAATTACTAAATGTATATACTTAATTATATATTTGCAATATTCATATTTAGTAAGATTTGGAAAATTTTAGAAGTGTTAGTTTCGTCTCGCAGGCCATGAGATGTTCATAGCAACCGAAAATAAATTAGCTAATATAATATTATATAAAGTAATCAATTAAAGAATGTTAAAATACTAATATATTACGAACCAATGTCGGATACACTTATTGAAATTAATTAAACCCGATGTTAAATTATCCTCAAGATAAGTTTTTAAAAAGATTTTAAAAAGTTAACATTTATTTTTATGATAATTTTAAAATCTGATGATTTTTCATATTAAACTGGCTTTTACATTTACACATTTTACAAATTTGATAAAAAACAAAAAGGATCATATAGGATCATTTACAGATAATAATCAATCAAATATAGAGAATAATTTATAAATTTTTTGATATATTTTATAGATATGATGGAAGATAAATCACTTTTTATTCACCTTCATTCCTATTCTCGAAAATTTTCATTATTGAAAATAATTAAATGGTCTCTTTAAAAGATTAAAATACTTTTAGTCACAGATTTTATTCTGGTTAGGTTAATAATAATAAATTTATAGTATTTCCTGATCAAGATATCATATTTTTAATGGTGAAAAATGGAACGGAAGGAAAGAAAAATATGTATAATGATTTTTCCGTTGTGTTCCAGTTAAGTGATGCCAATATATTATTTTATCAACAAACTAGGGCATGCATATAGATTTTATTATGGTAGGTCGAGGATATACCCCATGTGAGTGCAAAGTTTTTAGGGGCGGAAGGCAATTAATCACTAGGCCAAAACAGATAACTGGAAACCATGAGAAAGGGGACACAATTCACATTAATTTAAGGGGTTGGACTATGATCATTAAGGTCATCATTATAATATATTAGTAAGCATCGAGAAGAATTAAACAAGAATAAAAATATTTAAAGAAATTTTTTTAAAGATTTAATTAATTATTTTATTTTATTATTTTATTATTTCATTGAAATATATACTTATAGGTATAATAAAATATTATATAATGATAATATAGCCTTTCTCTTCTAGTGATATTTCAAAATTTCAATTTTCACTTCAAATTTATTAAATTTTATAGTATTAATGTGTGTTTATTATTAATTTTTTTAAAATTCTACTATTTAAAAGTGTTTCTATGTTAAAAGAAAATAAGTTGACCTGTGGCCAGGTCCGAACCGACCGACGGTTTGAAGTAAATTAATTAGCAGCTACAGAAACAATTTCAAATAATTTTAATATATCTATTAATGTAATAAAAAACAGATATGGATGCATAAATAATAAATATAAAAAATTTTTAATTTTATTTTATTTATAATATATATGTAAGATCAGGCTGTGACATCATGAATGGCTGGATGACGTCATATAATTTTAAATCAAGAAAAGACTAATAAATATGATTTTTCTCGAGGATAAAACCAATACAAAGTGCATGATTCGTGGTGATATATAAAAAAATCTCTTCATATGAAATTTGGTGTGAAAATAACCCTTCCCTTCCTATCGTCGATCGCTAATACTACCACTTCCGGTTTCCGGAATTGCACCAAAAGTTGATCAATTCATCCCACTGATGCATTAAGTAAATATACCAAATTTCATCAAAATCGGTTGAGCCGTTCAGGCTGTACACATCTATACGGACGGACAGACGGACAGACGGACGGACGGACAGACATCATGCTAAAAATACTTTTTTCTGTTAAGAAAATGCATGATTCGTGGTGATATGTAAAAATCTCCACATGTGAAATTTGGTGTGAAAACAATACCTTCCTTACTATCGTCGGTCGGTAAAAATAAATAATCCAATCCCACCGTAGTAAATCATTTGTTGGAAACTATTGTAGGTAGGAGTTAAGGAATAAATAATAATAATAATGAAATAATAATAAATAATACTACATAGTAATATATTTCTAGAGTAAAAATTTAAAATGGCAGCAATTATGCTGAAACAAGGTTACAACATAGTTGTATCAGATATTGTGGCCTTTTTTGAAGTTAATAAATTTCTCAAGGGTTTAATTTTGTATGAAATGGGAAGCCAATATTCAAAATATAAATAAGTGGGGGTGAAAATAATTAAAACCAAATATTTGTCATTGTTTAGTTTTTATACATTAATTCCAATTTTCCTCTTTCTTTATATCATGATTCGTTACTTTTTATGCATCAAAATTCTTTAAAAAATTTGTACATATTCATATTAAACTTCTAAACGACCTACAGTTTTGTACATATTCAAATAGGAATAAAATTTTTAAAGAATGATCTTAAGAATTTTTATCGAGCTCATAAACTAAAATGATGTATTTGACACTATAGAATTTCTAAATGAAAAGTGAAATATTACTTTATTATATAAATAATTGTGATAAATTAAAATAAAACAAGAGCAATATGAAGAAAATAATAAACAACATATTTTAATTTTATTTTTAAAATGACAATCTAATTACCAAGTTTTAATCATTTCTTTCTTACACTTCACCTCGTTTATAATCATTTTTACTATCTTTTTCTTTTGAAGTATTTAATAGGGATAGGAATGTATTCAATAAGAAAAAATCAAAACTCATTTGAAAATATTTTTCAGGTATTTCAAAAAGAATCATTTTAGAAATAATTAGTATGTTAATTAAATACAGTATAAGTAAATGCATTGATTTGTGAGAATCAATTGGATTCTGTAAGCAACAAGTAATTGGTTAGACTTTTAGCTGATTAATATCCGCCTGGATTTATGCTCTTGTAGAAATAAAACATTAAAAGGGTGAGTGATGAGAAACCAATTATTTTAAACTTGCTGCTCTTCACATCTGCCCTAAGAAGAGCATTTCTCTACCTCCTTACTCCACTTAAAAATAACTCGAAAGTAGTGTTCACGACCTTGTTGCCATAAAAAATATATAAATAAACAAAAACAAAATTAAACAAAAGATATACTTATAGAAATTCTATTAATACTAATTACTAATTATGACTCAAGTCTGCAATTGAAATACTTCATAGTCATATGGTGGAGATGATACATTACAGTATGAAATAAAATTAACTTTATCTATTAAAAAAGTCTCGGCGCCACAGGATGAGAGGTAGCGTAGCTGGCTAACATTCTTGTGGACCCTGGTTCAAGTCCCGGGTCTGACAAGGGAATTTCACTCGCTGGGGACTATGGGGCGGATTCAATATTGGGGAGGTACTCGATAAAAAGTAGCGCCGCCTCCGATCAAGAAAATCAAGGTAAAGGTTGATAGGACCCGTTCTACTGATCATAGGATATCGATTTGATAGGCCTTGTCCTTATACAAAAGTCAGAGGTTTTTTTTTATTAAAAAAGTCGAACAAAAAATGTCAAAATATATGTTATGGTATATGAATTATTTGAAATTTTAATTAATAAAAAAAGTGGTTTTAATAATATTCAACCTTATAAACATTTGAATTAATTTGGCAAATATAACAAATATAATGTATGTATTTTTATAATACCCCTATATTCACAGAAAGTGATCTCTATATAGAATCAGATCAAATTGTTATTTTCTAAACTACTGATTGTAAATATAAACAGTATTTACTCCGGCGATTGTAAGTCAAAAAGCTCTCGTAGAATGGTGAGGAGAATGTTTTATAAAACTAAAAAACAATAATTAAATTAATAAATAATCTATTATTTAAAAAAAATAATTTTAAAATATATTTATCTATATATATAAAAAAAGGTTTTTGTTTGCACATTGCTCAGAATTTAAAATTTTTTTGCATATCTTCCCAAAAATAACTATGATCTAGAAAAATTAATAAATGAACTTAATAATAAAAAAACAAATAAATCAATTAATTTAAATTAATACTATTAATGAATGTATATATTGTTAATTTATCTAGAGCAGAGATGGCCAACCCAAATGATCTTGCGGGCCTCTTTGGAAATGCTTCATAACTTCGCGGGCCGCATATAAAATTATACATACCCATTGTAGATATTGTTTAGTGTGACAAATTGAAAAATAATGAATTTTTATTATGTTTACTATTATTTTTACATATAAACATATATAATATAATAATAATGATAAAAGTGTGATGAATCTCGCGGGCCGCAAAAATGTTTACGGCGGGCCGCGGGTTGGCCACCCCTGAGTTTTATACCGTTAATTTTTATAAATTGTCTCAAGTCACTAATTTTTCATTTTCTCAAATTTCATTATAATTAAAAATATTCAATAATAATCTAGCAATGAAATAAAATATCAAAATGTAATGATCAAGAAATATTATACACTATTTCTCTATTATAACATATACAATACTTACGAACCATAGACGGAGGAAATATTAGGAGATATCATTGCGGGTTCAGGCCAAATCGATAAAATTTAATTAAGATATTTTCATTATGACAGATATTAGAAAAAAACCGCGAATTCAATATTTCTGTTCACTAATTATTTGTAGACTTTAGTAAAACCTACGCATGACTCAATAGATCCGGATAAACTTTTTCAAATTTTGATCTTTAAATTTGTCTTGTATGTAGTAAAGAAAGAGTAAGATGCGGAAATCAATTGTAAAATATTAGGTTACCCATACGACTTAAATATAATATGAGATTCGGCAATTGCAATTATACAGATAGCGAAGAAAAATTAATGGAGGTTTGAAATTAATAGTGATAAGACAAAATATTTAGTATCAGAGAGGAACAGTATTAACACACAAAATCTTAATATACAAAATGTAGAATTTGAATATGTAGAAAAATTGAATGTAATCACGAAGGATAATAATATTTGAGAAGAATTTAAATCGAGGTTGCAATCGGGAAACGCCTGTTATCATGCAGTAAAGAGGCTTATCTCATCAAAATTATTATCAAAAGGAATCAAAATTAAAATATATAAACCAATTATTTTGCCTGTTGTATTTATGGGTGGGAGGCATGGTCTATGACCCTGGGAGATGAGAGTAGATTCAGAGTATTTGAGAATAGGGTTCTTCCCAGCATTTATTGGCCAAAGAAAGATGCGGTTATCGGGGAATGGCGGAGACTGCATAACGAGGAATTGCATGACCTCTATGCACCTTCAGAAATAGTAAGGGTTATAAAAGCGAAAAAGCTGCGACAGGCAGGGCACGTGGCTAGAATGGGAGAGGAAAAAGTTATTGGTGGGGAGATCGATTGGAAAACGTCCGCTTGGAAGACCAAGGACACGTGGGAAGGGACTTAAGAGAGATGGTTCAAGGGCTCAGGATAGGGACACTTGGAGAAATGTGGTTGTTGCGGCCAAGAACTTTCGAGTATCTTTGAGCCACATAGATAGATAGATAATTATGCGTCCAGATAGGAATATACAAAAGTCAGAGGTTTTTTCATAATTGATGATTAATTAAAAAAAATTCGGTAATTGTCCAGATTAGTTGTCATGTCATGGATTTGGACAAAACTTTACTATAGTTGGTGTATGGTTTGACACCCACCCTCGGCCAAGCAGTTCCCGTGCTTGCCCCTAACATTCCTACAAAACCACACCACGCTACTTTATTGTTTGTTTCTCTGTTTAGTGGGTCGTGCTATTAATGTATTCTATGCTGTATTTTTATATTTATTCTCTTTTAAGTAGTTAGTTTTAAATATGTGATGTTTTTTGTATTATTAATTTAAAAGCCCCGCCTCTCCTGTCTCCAACCGCTCCTGCACCAACTCTTACCTCTCCGACTATAGTGAATTCCTTTGTTAATTCCAAAGAAACTTTTTCTATGTAATTTTTTCGGGAGGCTTCTAGTTTACGAGATAAAAATTATTATAACTTGACAGATTATCTGGTCATGAACGTCGAAATGTGCAGCCATTAAGTAATGTTTTACTGACTAATTCTCTAAGTATTCACTTATTCACTAATTTCCGCTTTTTCGGTTCGGTTTGGATATAAATAAATTATTTAATTAATTTATTTTTTAATTTTTCAATATCCAATCCGAACTGAAAAATCCCGAATTGTTTTTTTTTTTTTATTGATTTACAAGAAAATTGAACCAGTCATAAGAGCGTTTTACAATATTATTTGAACAATGCAAGATAATTAAACTTTGTGTGAGTTTGACACCGCAGAAGTGGTCATAACTAATTCTTTAATAAATTTCCATTTATCATTGTAGGAGGAGTAAAACTCATAAAGTTTTTTTCACTAAATCGGCGGGTTTAGTTCGTTTAAGTCGTCTCAAAGTTTCATTGTGGATTGAGAGACGAGAATTATTTAATTAATTATAAATAACATATATATATATTAGTATAATATCTTTGAGCAACTTACATGTGAATTGAGATGTTAAGATTATTCAGATCGAATGAAGCCCAAGATTTATTCATGCAATCTCTTAAGTTTAAAAAAATCGAAATATTCTATGACCTTTTTTTATGTAATTATTAATTAATAGAATAAGTAGAATTAAAATAGAAATTAAAAAAAGAAAACAAAAGGTAAAGTAAATATTAACGCTTAATATATAAAGATAGAGAGAATGTTTTCAAACTTACTTATATACATATTAATGGCAATTACTTGAAAATATGGGAAAATATTACTCATTACAAATTGAAAATCAGTTGAACTTTATAGAAATATAATGAGAAACTATAACACATGTAAATTAGTTCATGTGTCAACAGCAGACGGCTGGATTGGCGGCACATTTGATGTCACAAAATTTTGAATTGAAAAGTTGGAAATAAAATAACATCTCGATAAAAAAACATATCTTTGTTATATTTATAATATATAAAATATATAAAAATAAAATATACAAAAAATAGTGTAAAATAATCTCTCTATATAAGCCCTAGGTTCTTATAAAAACTTTTCAAATTTGAATTTTACAGTAAACAATTAATGATCTAAATCCTAATTTGATTTAATAAAATTTATAATATATTTAAACTGTTATTTATATTCTTTATGAATATGACAGTTAATATTTATTATTAACAGTTTATTTATAGAAAGAGAACTTGAATTTTCAATTACACTTGTGAATAAATTTATAAATTAAAACATTTCAGTCATTCAAAATTGCTTAGGAAACCTTATATATATATATATATATATATATAATACTCTTAAATATATATAAGAGTATTATTTTTACCGACCGACGATAGTAAGGGAGGTATTGTTTTCACACCAAATTTCACATGTGGAGATTTTTACATATCTCCACGAATCATGCATTTTCTAAACAGAAAAAAGTATTTTTAGCATGATGTCTGTCCGTCCGTCTGTCCGTCCGTCCGTATAGATGTGTACAGCCTGAACGGCTCAACCGATTTTGATGAAATTTGGTATATTTACTTAATGCATAAGTGGGATGAATTGATCAACTTTTGGTGCAAATCCGGAAACCGGAAGTGGTAGTATTAACGATCGACGATAGGAAGGGAAGGGTTATTTTCACACCAAATTTCACATGAGGAGATTTTTTTATATATCACCACCAATCATACACTTTGTATTGGTTTTATCCTCGGGAAAATCATATTTATTAGTTTTTTCTTGATTTAAAATTATATGACGCCATCCAGCCATTCATGACGTCACAGCCTGGTCTTACATATATATTATAAATAAAATAAAATTAAAAATATGTATATGTTATATGCCTATCTGTTTTTTATTACATTAATAGATATATTAAAATTATTTGATATTGTTTCTGTAGCTGGAAATTAATTTACTTCAAACCGTCGGTCGGTTCGGACCTGGCCACAGGTCAACTTATTATTTTTATTATCCTACCCTGTCCCATTTCTTCCATGTCCCATCCTTCATTGTCCAACCACCGCGTCCTTGGTCTTCCACCGGATGTTTCCAAATCGGTTTCTCCCAAATATATTTTTCGCCTATCTTTCTAGCCTCTCCCATCCCAGCCTTCTCGATTTTATAACCTTAACTATATCTGGAGATCATGCAATTCCTCGTTATGCCATCTCCGCCATCCCCCTGTGACCTCATCTTCCTTTGGCCTATAAATGTTGCGAACAATACTAATCTCACAAATACTCTAAATCTACTCTCGTCTCACAGGGTCATCGATTGGGTGATCAAACGTCCAGTTTTTAGGTGCTCTGTCCCGGCGTCCCCAAAAATGCCTGCCAGCCAATTGTCCCGTTTTTTCAATATTTAGGACATTTCGTACTTTTTTGAAAATTTTTTCAATTTAGTTCTAAAAAAAATAGATAAACCGTTTGTCCCGGTTTGGGGTTTTCGAAATATGGTCACCCTAGTCATCGGTCAACATGAAATATAATTGTTTTATATATTTCAATTTTAATGCTCTTTGATAATAGTTTTGATGACATAAGCCCCTTTACTCTCTTTACTGCATAATAACAGGTATTACTCGATTACAACGTCGATTTAAATTCTTCTCGAATATTATTATCCTTCGTGATTACAGACTTAAGTATTTAAATATTTATACTTTTTCAAATTCTACATTTTGTATGTTAAGACTTTGTGTGGTAATACTATTCCTCTCTGTTAGTAAATACTTTGTCTTAGCACTATTAATTTCTAGCTCCACCTCTTTTCCTGCTTCGATTAATTTTCCTATGCTATCTTGCCGAATCTCCTATAATATTTAAGTCGTATCCGAAGCATGATTCTTGAATTTTTTTTGTTTAATTACATTTCGGTTGATTTTTCCCCAATTTCTCTAATCAAATTTCTCCTCTTCCAGTCCTATTCATTTACCTATCCATGTTGCATAAAACATTTAAATTTCTTAATTTGGCTAGAACACTCCGTTTTTTAAAATTTTAAATAGAGGGAGAGAGAGAGGTTCTAATTATATATATATATATATATATATATATATATATATAAATATATTCGAATAGTCCATGTATTATTAATATAAGTATTTTTTTAAAATTATCAATATAAACATACAGTTATTTTAAATATTCTCAGATAATACCCCTATTTTAATATTTTAATTAAAAATACAACTTTTAAAGTATTATAATTACACTACTATTTCTGAATTTAATACCAAGTAGATTTTCAAAATTTTCTATTTTTTTGCATATGATTTATTACATGTGTTATAATTTAAACAAATTCAAATATTCTAATTTTTAAATTTATATACAATTTAATATTATTTTTTATTAATATCATATCAAAAAAGAGAATTTATTAAAAATTAAAAATAAAAAAAGAAACCTATTAATAAATTACAATATAATATAATAATTTCGATTTAAAAAAAATTTAAAAAATTTACTCAATTTAAAAAAGACAAAAATTTAAAACAAAAAATCATTTTCTAAAAAAACATATTTTAATTTTTATAAAACCAAGAAATCATTTTTGCACTTAAAATATAGTTCTAATTAATAATTGAAACAAAAACAATATAAAATAATTTAGTCATTTTAATTGACGTATTAAAAATATTTTTGTATTCATAAAACACTAAAAATAATAATTTATGATTTTTTTTAAATTAGACATTGATAAAATTTATACCCTTCACTTTTAAATGGCAAAGAAGAAATATTCAAATATAGAAAGAATAAATACAAAATAATTTAAGTTAAATATGATCTAAATATTTTATTAAATGAATTAGAATGAGAACTTTTAGAATAAATTATTTAATTGAAATGATATTTAAATATTAGAATTTAAAATAACAAAACAGATATATTAATTTTTTGTTTGGGAATTGCTAGAATTATTAATTTATAATTCATTGTTTAAAATGAACCCGCTTGGTCAGTAAGCCACTTGCCAGAGTCTCTTGAATGAACAACAGGGAGCATTATATAAATATTAAAAAATTAATTTTTGCGGTTATCCATTAGATCAGAGGTTCTTAAACTGTGGTCCGCGGACTCCTGGGGGTCCGCGAAGCCTTTACTAGGGGTCCGCAAAGCCATCGTACAGGTGCACGAGAAAATGATGAGTCGGTTAAAACTTTTTTTAATATAAAATAAGCGATGGCATGGCTTTGTGAGGAAACAGAGATCAAATATCTAAATTCAACGAAATGTGCAAGAAAACTATTGCTACCGTTTCCATCTTCATATTTAGCAGAATTTTCTTTCTTCAATATTATAATTTCTAATAAAATGTGTTCTACAATATGCAAAAAAATCGTTATTCACCAATCACTGTTAGAAATATTCATCATATATCCTTGTTCTTATGAGATCGTAAGCCAGAAATTAACTAATAAAATGACGTAAAATACCTAAAGTTGGAATGGGGTCCGTCAAAAAAAATTTTTTCAAGTGGGGGTCCGCAGAATACATAAGATTAAGAACCTCTGCATTAGATATTAATAAAATATATAGCCTATGTTCATGTAGAGGTATATAAGAATATTGTGATGTAATTTTATAGAAATCGGTCCAGCACATTTTGAGTCTTTAGCATCCTTATCTTTCGAACAGACAGACAGACATGAAAAATTATAAAATAACTTTTGGATTCTAAAGGTCATGAAACACGAAGATTTGCAAAAAATTTTAAATTCTGAGGAATGTACAGACAAAAACCTTTTTTTAACACTAGTAAATCAGAAGAAACAATATCTTACTTTCAATCACAGTTGCTTTCTGCCTAAGTAACTTGAAACAACTCAAAACTAAAATTTTATCAACAAAGGGTACATTTATTGATCGCAAATTTGAATTGGATTAAATAACATATATTAATTTAAATTAAATTAAATTAATTAAATTATAAATTAAAATTAATAAATAATATTTATTAAACTAGCGCATGTTTGGCTCTTTGTTGATGGCACCACGTCACATGTTGGCGCGTGAGATTTGCAGTGTTAAAAAATTAAAATGAAATAAATTTAATGTTTGGACAAAATATTTATAGAGATTAAATTTATGCTGGGAATATTTTCAAGTTCGATCAAATGTCAATATTTTGTGATATTCACTTGCCGTAAACTGAGACTGGCTCTTTCTAAGCGATGTCGTACTAGTTGCCTTAAATGAGCCGCCGTATATGCAACTACCATAGCACAGAAATTAAAAATAAACAATTGAATAAAAATCAACTAGAATTTTTAATTTAATAACATTTAAAGTGTAATCCTTAAATGAATAATTAATTCACAATTATTTAATGGTAATGAACTCACAATTTATTTAAATAATAAATTAACAATAGTCAATTAATTATAAATTCATATTGTAACGACAATGTTAGATCTTCAGTTTTTATTTGTCTCTTGGAGTAAAAGTGAAATGCTCGGCCCAATCTAGGAAACCATTCGCCTAAAAAGTTTTTTATTTTTCAAATATCTCATTGAACATTGAATAATTATTTCTTCTGTTCTGTGCCTAGTATAGTGAAAACAATATATAATGTATTTATTGTATTAACAAATATATGTAGATATACACATTATTCATGAATTTAATAACAATTTTCTTTAACCGACTCATCGATAGTCACCTCTCCCTAATTATAACGTTTTTCTTAATTTCACTAGGAGTCTGTCTGTGTGTCTGTTCCCTCTTTTGACAAATTGAAATCGATTTTTCATCGACTTTTTATTGAGATAGACTTTTGAAAATTTTTATAGATATTTCAATAGATCCCTAGAAAGTTTAGAAGAAATATAATTGAATTATAATTAATTAATTGTAATTGATTAGCGATTAATATTGATTTCAGGATAGATTTTCATTTTGAATGTATTTAAAAATATTTCATAGCATTAAAATTAATGATGAATTTTTATTAATCAGCACTAGCTTCTATGAAGTAGGGGTGGTCTTCCCCTCAAATGGCATAGAATATATATATATATATATATATATATATCCATAAAGGACTTTGCACTAAAAAGAAAAAATAATATAAATATAAAAAAATTTTATAAAATAACGTTTTGCCAATGGACTAAAAAGAATAAAATAATTTTTCTGACAAAGTTTATGGATGAATTGCTTCATATTCAACGAAAAACGATGATTTTGCGATGCTCTGAAACATTGGCCCACCTCTTTTGTTATATTATTTCAGAAATTATCAATTCAATTATTATTGAAAAAGGAAATTATATTATTACAATAATTAAGGGGCACACGAATTTTTTTTTTTGAAAAAAAGGAGTGCTGGTAAAGACAAGTTGGGAAACCA
Source organism: Labia minor (assembly GCA_963082975.1). NCBI lineage: Eukaryota > Metazoa > Arthropoda > Insecta > Dermaptera > Spongiphoridae > Labia > Labia minor. The sequence continues at coordinate 91,590,445 of OY720344.1, read as the reverse complement.
CTGTATTAAAGGTTATTTTTTTTATCAAAAACTAATTTCAATGGTTTTTAATATAAAACTTGTTAGATTTATTATGTCTAAACAGAGTTGATTATAAACTAATAATAGTGGAATGAATTCATAAAAATAGGACCAACTAGTATAATAAAAACCAAAACAGTATTCCCAGCTGATAAAATATAGATTTTTTAAAATACATTTTCAAATTGAACCACATTACCAGATTTATTTTATCTTATCAGAAATAATATATTAAATAATATTTTTTAAAATTTCCAAAATTATATACTATTTCAACTAACAGTATATTAAATATAATTTATTTGATCTTATATAGGTTGAAATGGAGGCAGAGGAGGCCGTTGAAGAGGACAGTGAGAATAGCCGTCGCGCATTACATAAACGAGCACAACCCGCCGCCTTGGCTGACTCCTGGGCCTCGGGGGCGGCTGGAGGTGGCGGCGGTGGCCGGGGCCGAATGAACCCAATCGGTAGTGGCGATGCTGTGCCACTTCCTCCAGATCTCGAAACCCTGGATGAGGAGGAGGCAGCGGCTGCTGCTGGTGACACATTCGGCCCCGAAGAGGAGGAGCACGATGAGAGTCTAATCGTAGAAACCACCAAGGGAAAGGTCAAGGGCATCACGCTTACATCCACCACCGGCAAGAAAGTAGACGCCTGGCTCAGTATCCCCTACGCCAAGAAGCCTATAGGTAATTTTTTAAAGGGGTGATTTATTATTTCGAGGGGAAAGAGAGAATTTAATTCAAAACATTATTTCAATACTCTTTCTAAAATAAATTTAAATTATTGAAAAAAACATTTAAACTTTTCTACAAATTACATAAATTTATAAATTATGAAATAACAAAAACAATTTGGAATTAATGTGTACGAATTTGAAAAATAAAAAAAAAATGTCCCACTTTAAATTTTAAAAATTGTTTTTACGTATCTTTTTTAATTAACAAAACTCTCTCTCTCTCTTTTATAAAATAAGTTCTGAATAATAAATAAATCAAGCAGATAAATTTTTATTTTCATTAATTGATAAAAATGTAAATATTTGTTTGTTTATTAATTTGTAAATAAAACTGGAGAAAGTATGAGAGAGGGATAGAAAAAAAAATAACTTAATTCCAGTTTTTCATTAAAATAAAGCTAATTGAATGAAATTGAAATTAGCTCCCGAATAGATTAAATAAAAGCTAAGCTGTCGATTTTTCAATAAATTTGCATTATTCGGTAAGCTCTAATTACGCTCACACACACACACACACACACACACAGTACTTGAAATGAGATTCAATTTCAATAAATAAAAAAAAATATCTGATGCATCTTAATTTCAAATTGGAGAACAGAGTAAACAAATAAAATGATTCATTTGTACTAAAAGGAAATTTATATATTTTTATTTTCTTAATTTTATAGAAAACTGTTTGAAAAATTAATTAATTAAAAATAATTTATATCAGAAACTCATCTAGATGGATTTATTTATGTGGTAATTATGCAAGAGAAAATTGAATGAAATAATAAATTAATATAATAATAATAATAAAAATAAATAAAATATAAAATTGTAATATCAATTTTAATATCTCGCCAGATCGATATCGAGATTTTGATGTTTTTATACGTTTTGAAGGTCCCTGATTCATTTTCACTAAAGTTAAGAAAAATGTCTCTCTGTCTGTCTGTGTGTGTGCGTGTGTGTGTAGACAAGATTACGCAAAAACGGTTTCAGCTAGAATAATGAAATTTGGTACACGGGCATTATTCACACACACACACACACACACAAAATTCGTAGTTTTCTATCCAACTTTTATAAAATGTAGCTCATCCGGAAGTGGATCATAACCTACCACGTTTTGATTTTTTTTCCTCTAAAGTGACCGTAGAAATAAAGTTTAGTTTTTCATATGATTAAAAATTGTATAAAACTGCTATAAATAGAATTTTATCTTGATTGGGACGGTGAATGTATTGGAATTAATTTTTTAATACGTTGACTGGCAAACACGCGCCAGTACGTGACGTGGTGCCATCAACAAAGAGCCAAACACGCAATGGTATATTATTTATTAATTTTAATTTATAATTTAATTAATTAAATTTAATTTAAATATAATATAGAATTAATCCAATTCAAATTTGCCAAATAGCCGAGTGGAGACACTCCAGATTTTTTATCATTGCTATCTACATAAAACTGACAAAAACAAACCGACACCCAATAGTTTATTTAAAATCTTCAATAATTTTTTTTTTTGCGAATTAAATTATATAAAAATTAATTATAATTTTATTCGAGTATTTTATTAATATTTATAACAACTGATTACCTCCGAGTAACAATTTTTTTTTTTTTTTTTTTGAGAGAGAGAAAAGATAATTAAGAGTGATTTGATTATGAATGGAGGCAATGCGAAAAAGGAACTGTCAAAAAAAAGGTCTAAATTGATAATTGTTGTTTATTTTTATGATTAATTTTTGATGGGAGCAATTTAATTAGATTTAAAAAAAAAATTCTAAGCATTATTTGCACGTTAACCAAATTAATTGGTCTATAAATCATTAAACCAGTCAACCATAATTTTCAAAACTAATTTCCTCCCTTTGTTTATTATTCTTATGTATGCATCTGATTTAAGTAAGTATATAAGATAATAATCAATATATACTTATTAAATAGTATATATATATATAATATTATATGTATATAGATAACCTAACGTAAGTCAGTCAGCCCTTGAAGGAATCTAATTTCCCTAAAGAAATCGAAGGAGGAAATCTCATTTGAATGTGAATTTTGCCAAGTTGGCGTTCGAGCAGGAAATGATAGCTTGTACGCCTATTGCGTGGATGTCTATCAGTATTTTGACAGTCACTTTATTGTAAAGATATAAAATGAATTTTATACTTGATCGATTGGAATTTCCTTCGTTCATATCTTTATTTAGCTATTTGACATTACAATATTGAATAAATTATTTTATAAAATAAAAATAAATAAATAAAATAAAATAATACATTGCTGATAACCAGGAAGATGATTTGTTTGCATTTTGTCACAAATACAAATGAATATTTTATTTTAATATATTTATTGTAATATCATTTTCATATAAATGGGCAATATATTTACAACTCGAGGTATATTGAATTATATCTCTCTATTATAGATAATAAATATTTTTATTCGAAAATAAATTATTGTCATTTCTTAATATCCTCAATTTCTGTCTGTTGAACCATTTTTTTTAAATACACATTTAGGACCACTATTAAATATCTTTTTTCAAAATATTGACTTTTAAATAAATATATTAATAAGAACTAATGTATCAACAAATTCAAACACCAAGAAGAAATTGGATTAAATGAATGAAATATAGGCATAATCTAATATTCAATTAACATTTTTTAAAATACATAAAAATCAAATTACCATTTATACAATAATTTTATTTTTTTTGAAAGACCTACTGAAAGAACAGAGGCGCCACCAAGTGTGTCTTTGAGGCAACTTATGTGGTTAGGTGAAAATGAGTGATATATACAATGATTATGGCTTTTATATATATAATTATGTGGATTTTGTTAATAAGTTAAAATAGAAAAAAAATTTTAAACATATTAATTAATTAAAAATTAAAATATTCATTAAAAAAAACAATTTCACAAACTTTAAATATAAATATTTTTACAATTTATAATAAATTGGAATGTCTATCCAGGGAACTTGCGCTTCAAACATCCGATCCCAGTCGACTCATGGCGAGGTCGAACTCTCGACGTGAGCAAACCGCCTAATACTTGCGTTCAAATTATTGACACCTATTTTGGTGATTTTCCTGGTTCGGTTATGTGGAACCCTAATACACAACTCTCGGAGGATTGCCTTTATGTGAGCGTTCACACACCAAAACCCCGACCACGAAATGCCGCTGTCATGGTGTGGATTTTTGGTGGTGGATTCTATTCAGGAAGTTCACAATTGGATGTGTATGATCCAAAAACGTTAGTTAGTGAAGAAGGTATAATTTTGGTTTCAATGCAATATCGTGTTGCGTCCCTCGGATTCCTATATTTGGATGGAGGCGAGGCACCTGGAAATGCTGGACTCTTCGATCAGCTGATGGCTCTCGAATGGGTGAGTGTGTTCCAAAGTTGATTATTGTTAGCAATTAATGAAGTGAAGCAAAAGAATAATTTATTAATACATCAAAAAATTAAAATAAAAGTTATATTTTTGTTAAAACTTAGGGAAGTTGAAAGTATTGAAAATTGGACTAGGAATTGATTGAATATTTTTAAAATCAATTTATCCAGAGATCTTGGTAAAGTTAATCATTGTAGATAATATTTTGTTTCAGGTTCGTGACAACATTCACAATTTTGGAGGTAATCCGTGGAATGTGACGTTGTTCGGAGAGTCCGCAGGTGCTGTTTCAGTGAGTATCCATCTCCTTTCTCCGTTGTCTCGGCATCTCTTCTCACAGGCAATTATGGAGTCTGGTTCAGCGACTGCACCATGGGCAATTATTCCCCGCGAAGAGAGCATTCTCCGAGCCCTTCGTCTTGCACAAAGCCTTGGATGCCCCAGTAACAAAAGTCAACTCCACGATGTAGTCAGGTAGGTACACGATCATAACAATTAATACTTTCAATATTTAAAAATCAAAAGAGAATTTTATAATTAACAATTTTATTTATTATTTTCTCAAAAGAATTTATTTTTAGTTTTAATCAGTTACATATTTCCTAGTACTCCTAGTCCAACAATCATGAATTATTCTTGATAAGTTGCTAATTATTTTAGTTGTTTTGATTCTCAAACAATTTCTTTCTATTTGAACTGTTAATAGAAACAAGGAAATGTTAAAAATCTGTCCCATTATCACTTATATAAAGTGAATAAATTAGTAACATAATTGGAGTGTATACCCATTATTTTCCTAATTTCCTTTGTAGGTTCCTAGGTAAAAACTGTATTTTCGAAAAACTTATGAATATTAAATTAAATATATATTTATATATATATTTAACTATTGAATCATCATATGGGAAATACAATTTAGAGAGTTATTTTAACATGAAAAACAGTTCTCAATAAATCCACTCGATGTCAAGTGCTCTTTTTATTTTAAAATGTATTCAAGTATAAATAATTGAACAAGAGTGGATATAATATTTACAATGAGTGTTTTTTTTATCAACTCTCGATAGAGAAGTGGATGAATGAAACGATAAATAAATGAATAATTATTTAGAATTTTGATATGACAATAATCGTCAAATCATTGAATCATGGGTAATTATATTTTAATATGTATGAGTAGAAGAATATATTAAAATTAAAAAAAAAAAATACGAAAGATTATAGATATTAGCAGGCCAATGCGAAGATTTCACTCAGATATAGTAACGAATAAATGCGTATTGAAACAGTTTAAAACTACTACTTTATAATGATATTTACAACGAATACAAAGAAACAAAATATGTCAAGATGTAAATAATTCTATATTATATGTTTATAAAGAAAATAACAATATACACAATATCATTAACTAAAATATACAGACTTATTTTAATTTTTTTCCGTGATAAACTTACTTTAGTCAATCGACGTTTTCTCTCATTTGGAACCTCGTTGCACAATTTTTCAAAATATGAATTTAAATATAAAGAATATTACTTACTTTGTTTTAGAAAATATTAATCAATTAGGAGTAATTGTCAATTTAATTTATTTTTACATTTAATATCATAGAATATTAGAACTTAAAATAAAAATTTAAATATTTTAAACATTCTTTGTATGGAAATTTCTAGAATTAATAATTTTATTTTGAGTGTCAACTTCTTAACTGATCCACCAGAGGCGCCACATGGAGCGTTGTTTATTTGGGTCGGTTTTTTGGCCATAACTTTTGAATGGATCAACTTTTTTGAAATTTCAACAGTATACATTGTATACAGTATCATGACGTCATGACGGTTCTAATGATACTCGAACCATTAAGATCCATAAAGCCGTTTAGAAGGAGTTTAGGATTGCGTAGTCGTTTTATTATATAGATATATATAGAATTAATATATAAAATATAATGAAAGGAATATAAAATATTATTTTTTTTATTCAATGGAATGAATATTCATTAAATTAAATTGATTTTCAGTAAGAAAATTAAATCGTTAATTATATTAGTTTTAATTGATTCAAATAGGTTTGAAAATGTGTTAAAGAAAATCTTAAGTTTAAATAAAATATCAACTATTATAAAAAAAAAAATTAAAAGAAAATTAAAAATGAGAACCTTCAGTCCGAGTTTCCAATTTTTTCATTTGTTTAATTTTGTTTTTTTGTATAGATGCCTACGATCTCATAACGCCTCCAAATTGGTGGAAGAAGAGTGGGGTACTATGGGCATTTGTGAATTTCCTTTCGTTCCAATTATCGACGGTTCTATGATCCTTGAATCTCCACAACGTTCGATGGCGACGAAAAATTTTAAAAAAGCGAACATCATGATGGGGAGTAACACCGAGGAAGGATATTATTTTATCATCTACTTTTTAACAGACTTGTTCAAACGTGAGGAGAATATTTACGTGAATCGTGAAGAGTTCCTTGCAGCTGTGCGCGAATTGAACCCATATGTGAATAATGTCGCCCGGGAAAGTATCGTGTTTGAATATACAGACTGGTTAAATCCGGACGATCCTATTCGAAATCGAGACGCCCTCGATAAGATGGTAGGAGATTACCAGTTTACGTGCAACGTCAACGAGTTTGCCCACAGGTGAGATGATTAAATACTATCGTAGTTTAGATATTCGGACACGCAAACATATTACTGTGATTTTATCAGATACTGACTGGTGTTTTACTTTCTTTTGAATTTATACAATAAATCGTGTTCCAAATTTTGTTCCTAAACATATAACATTTAAAATTTATGTAAATTTCATAAAATCAGTTAATTCTGTAAATCACATACTTGTAAATGTCTTTATTTAAAGAAAAATTTTAATAATAAAATAATTAATATCCAACTAGATTCTGAGTTATTGAAATAAATAAGACATTTAAGATAAACAAAAAAAACAATGTTATAAAAAAATATCGGGATCTACTAGTAAAAAAAAATAAAAAGTTTTAAAAACCTACCCAAATTGAAATTTATAATTAAAATAATAATAAATATATAATAATTTTATCTGTTTTTATGAACGAAGTTTGTAATTATATTGAATTAAACAAAACAGCATATCAAAGCTCTTCAAATGTGCCTATGGAGATTTAAGTTTTAATTTATAAGGAAAACAAACTCGAGAGACTCTCTCTTTCTCTCTCTAATTCAAATAGAGTATAATTAAATAAATCACTTGGGTTAGTTGACATAGGTGGAAGCTTTTAGTAACAGTGTTCTTAGAATTATCTACACATGATTTAAACTTAATGGTCCTTCATGATTTTGTAGTTAAACTCTCTGTCACATTCATCAAAATTTATTCAAATATTAAAAAATGAAATGACCTGTGGTCAGGCGCAGAACCGACCGACGATTTGAAATAAATTAATTTCCAAATAACATTATCTATATTTAAAAATATATATAAAGAATCAAAAAAAATAAGTATTTTTAAAACTTGAATTAAAATGACTAAATTATATTATCTTTGTTTTTATTTTTAGTTTAATTACACAATTATTAATTACTACTACTATATTTTAAGTAAAATATTTTCCGACAATTAATATAAAATTAATATAATAATAAAATTAATTAATTAAAAATTAATATAAAATTATAATAATTATAATATTTTGTAAAATACCACTTCCGGTTTCTAGATATATACCAAAAGTTGATGAATTCATTCTATTGATGCATGAAGTAAATATACAAAATTTTATCAAAATCTGTTGAGCCGTTCAAGTTGTACACCCAACGGAAGGACAGTCTGACGGGCGGACAGATGGACAGACATCATGCTAAAAATACTTTTTATGTTAACAAAATGCATGATTCGCGGAGATATGTAAAAATCTACAAATGTGAAATTTGGTGTGAAAACAATACCTTCTATATCGTGGGTCGGTAAAAATATAAAAAGAAAGACTAAATATCAACTAGTTTCAACCTTCTTTAAATACATTAAATAAAATAAGATTTTGATTATGTAAATAGAACATGAAAAATAAAAACTAATTATGATTTAAATTTAATATTTAACTAGCTTTAATCTACATATATTACAAAAATTTTCTTTTATTTCATGATCAACCAAAGAACTTAATATAAACTCGTACATATAGGTACATTTTCGACTTTGCATAATTTATTATAAATTATTTATTTTTAAATTTGTGGTATCTAATGTACTCCAACAACAAAGTCCATTTTACTCCCTATTTATTATTACATCTAGATTTTACAAACATTATTTTTAAACCCCTTTGAAATGACTTATTAAAATCATATTTTAAAAGAGATTAAATCAATAGATCCACTTATATATACAGAATTATATAAAAAAAAAAATTATTGAATGAAATATTCACTCTTTTCCATTTAAAAAAAAATCCTCTCCAATTCTTTTCTAACAAATGAATTCCTTCATTTTTTATATCAACAAAAAATAAGTTCTTTTTTTTTCTCTAAGTGAAATCAATCTCATTAAGTTGGTGAACAATGGATGGAGGATGTCTCCAATTGAATAAATCCTTTGAATATCAAAACACGAAAAGAAAAGAATGAATATTACATAATATACATATAGGTATAATAGTATATATAACTAGACGTCGCGCTCGGTGGTTGAATAGAACCGAGCTTTGTTTCCCTCTCTGTTAAACTTCTCAGTTCACAGGAGCGGAAATTATCTCCCAGAGAATTAATTGATATGTAATAGGTCTTGTCAGCATGCATGCATGATGCATGAGCATTAATAAATATCATTTGCACATTTGTTACAGATACGCGGAAACGGGGAACAATGTGTACATGTATTACTTTAAACAACGGTCGCAAAACAACCCCTGGCCCTCGTGGACGGGAGTTATGCATGGCGATGAAATTAGTTATATATTCGGGGAGCCACTCGACCCCAAAAAGAAGTATCAACCCCACGAGATCGATCTCTCGAGGCGGATGATGCGCTACTGGGCCAATTTCGCCAAAACTGGGTAAGTTTGCCGATCAATTCGCAATTTAATTTTCATATTATTTGTTTAATAATTATGTTTATTGAATGTTATTTGGATCAAGTGTTCTAAAGATAATCATTAAATATCGATGAAGATATATATATGTTTAAAATATTAGAAATATTATTATACTACTCGAACCCGTTGCAAACGGTGTTTGCAATTCCAGTTAAAAATGGATTTATCGTGGTTTACAGCAATTAATTAAATAGTTCTTTGAAAACAATATTTTTCGTATACCTAATGATTATTTTTTAGTAATCTGCCTTTAATTTTTGTTTTCATGTTGTTGGGAGTTCTGGTCGTAGATATTCAAAAATGAAAAAAACGATCTCTTTTCTCGATAAGTTCATGTTTAATATTGACATTTGTAGGTTGCGCTAATCTTTGGGCTGTTAAATATATAATTTAAATAATAATTTAAATATTTAAATAAAAATCAAATAATTTAATATTTAATTAAATAATTAATTATAATTAATAATTATAGTTATATATTTATTTTATAACAAATATATATTATATAATATAATAGTTTATATTAATACATAATATTAAAAAATAGTTTTTATCGATAAATATATATATTAATAAGAACTAATTTATCAAAAAATTCAAATACCAAGAAGAAATTGAATAAAAAGAATGAAATATATATATATATATATACAAAACGAAAACTAGTATTCAATTAACTTTTTTTTAAAAGTCAGAAAAATCAAATTACCATTTATAGAATATTTTTTTTTTTTTGAAAGACCAACGAAAGGAAGACGCCACCTGGTGTGTCATTGGGGCAACTTATGTGGTTAGTTGAAAAGGGGATGATGAATGATTATGGCTTTTATATATATAATAATAATTATAAAACTTAACGTTTGTATTTGATAATAACAGAAACATTTATTTATATATTTAATTAATGATGGACAGAATTAACATCTTTTTAAAAGGAACAAATAGAAATACGATTATTTGATTATCAAAGGAGGCAGTGAAAAGATAATATAAAGTGGAAGATAAGGGAATTGAGAGAGAACAGGAATTTGATGGAAGGGTAGTTGTGAGGATTGGGACAGTTATTGCTGAGGCCAAGAATTTCCAAGTCCATTAGAACATGTATATATATATTCCAGTAAAATTTATATCAATTCGGTCGATTATTAATACTAATTATATAATTTAGTTTTTCTGCTTTTTATTATTTTCTTATTTTTATAATTATGATCTTAATAAAATTATATTCTTTTATTTACTAGATGTTCTTTTATCTTTTAGAAAAAGTAAGTTTTTTATAATTAAATCTTCCTTTACATTTATTAATTGATGTCATCACAATTTTATGTATCTTTTTTATTCTCATCTTAAAATGGGTTTCTTTTATTCATATTTTTATTTAAAGTTAGATGGTTCTGTGATATCCTGAGAGGGGCACCCCAAATGAATAATTGATATTTTTAGTTCCATTTTACATTAAACTTCGCTCATTTGTCACCGACACTCCTTTTTTTATTTATGTTTAAATAAACCAGAACGACATATAAACATTATTTGAGACTAGTGTAACTATTCCTAAGAGGATATGTATCAAAACATTTTTAACAAGATGAAAAATTAACTAGAAACACGTCTGAGACAAATTCCCAGGCAATCTAAATAAATTGACTTAAAACTCGGAGGTCACAACTAAACAAAATTTCATGAATATAAAATTTTCATAATTAATACATCAAAAGAAAATAGATATATGAAGAATAGTGTAATATTTCTCTTCTAATAAAATGGACACATTTTACTAATTATGTTATTTTTTTATTCTCTCACATAATAATATTTTATAAAAATTATTTTAATTTTTTAAAAAACAAATTTTGAAACAGATATATATTTTAATGTTTAATAAATTCTTGTATAAAATACATAATTCTATTTGTTGATTTTTTGGTTTCTATTCCCATTTAAATTAAATTATATAATAGAAATATTATAAAAATCAGTGTAAAAATTATAGTATAAAAAAATAAAATATTTATTTTCATCATCTCTCCAACTAAGGTATATATATCCATATATACATGGATATGGATATATATATACAATCACCGTATTCGCCTGATTTAGTTCCACCTGCTTAAACGAACAAAGCTCTGAAGATATATATATATATATATATATATTTATTTAATAGCATACAATAAAATATAATATAAATGAATATGTATTGAAGTTATTTAAAATTTTATTATTATTTATAATCTAATTATAGTTGTTATTTTTTTGTAATTCTATAAGAGATTAACTTGATTACTTTTTAATTTATTACAAAACCCAGGATAGGTTTGATAAAAAGAAAAGATAAATTCGATTAACGTAGAAAAAAAGAAAGAAAGAATAGACCAATTCAAAATCGTGACAAATTGTGATATATGAATATTACAAGGAGAGATAGTCTATATTTTATTCTTTCGACAAGTGAATTGAATCCAAGGTTAAAAGTCAGCTGGAAACGAAAGAGAGAGAGATTGGATCGAAGGATCGGAACTAGAACCTTTAGAGCAGGACAATCCTGAGTGGGAAAGGGAAAAGGCAGTTGGAGACACTTTGATCTCGTTTAAACTACACCTCAAAGGGAAAATATTTCACTAGGATAAATAACAAATCAATGTTGTATGTGTTGGTGGGTGAATTTGTTTTTTTTTTTATATTTTGTTTTATGAATAAATAAATAATTTATCTAAATTACAGAATACATTTTAATATTTAGAATGAATCTAAAATATAAAAATCTTTTATTTTCATTTATGTATACTAGTATACAATATGTATTACTGTCATCAAAAATTAGAAGAATTTCTATTTGAATGAAAACTCTTTATTTATTCTTTCAAATTAATTTCATCGCCTTCAAAATGCTCCATCCGATACAATAATATATTTATATCTGTTTTTTCAACCTATAGAAAGTCTTTTCCGAATGGCGTTCACTACTTTTAATTGGTCCCAATTTAATCCCTTCAATTAAGTTGGAACGATGTCTTTAGAATGGTCTTTTGATTTTTAACAACTCCCATTGTTTATGGTAAGATATGAGAAGAGTTTTTGTCAAAATTTGATCAAAGAACCAATGCAGTTTGACAGTATGCATTATTGTGGATAAAAACTAAAAATATATTTTTAGAAAAGTTCTTTGTGAGTGTCTATTTTACGGTCAGTCTATCTATCGGGATGTAGTTTTTAACTATAAGGACACTAGAAAATGTTACAAAAGTGAAATTATTGTAACATTTATATATTCATTTTTCAATAAGGTCCAAAATTTCTGTTTACTTTTTTGACATCTTTTATTTTCTTTAAAATCTTTAAAACTTTTTGAGAAGTCTTCTAGAAATTTCCAGTAATTTTATAACTTTCTTTGCCAAAGTCATTATAATTTTTTGTCAAATTCTAAGTCAAGAATAATTGTTATTATCTTTCTTTATGTTTGATGAAATCAAATGTTAATTATAATTTGTTGATTATAAATTTTAGTTTTACTTAAAATAAATACAAGTATTGATATGATTGGAGATTTAATTAAATACTTTATATTAATTACTTATAATTTTTACAGAATTTTTTTATTTTTTTATTCTAGACTAGAAAACTTTCTCTATACATGCATAATATAATAACGAATTTTTATTTTTTATGTAGATAATCCCTAAATATCAAATTCTATTTTTGATTTATATTAGTATTATTAATATTAGTAAATTAAACAATTTGATAATAAATTGGTTGAAATTTTATTGAAATCTTAAAAATTCGAAATGAATTTATTTATTTATTTTTTTAATATTATACATTACATTTTCTAAAAGTGAATATTGATGAAAACAATTTGATTATTTAGGTCACAAATTAGGTTTGTTTTTCTTTATTGAAATATTCCATGTAATAAGCGAGATCGATTCTTTTTCCTCCGATGGCTGTCAATTAGGACCGGAGGCGTGGCTGCTCAAGAGTCAAGATGGCCGCCGGGTCTTCAATACTGGATAGCACTCGTCTATTTCTTCCTTTGTTATTGTCCCATAATGGAATTGCGACTCTTTTCATTTGTTGGGGCAACTTGATGCCATTAAAGTAAATAAACAGTTCAACTCCGGCCAGGGTCGTTCAGACTAGCAAGGGGACAATTGCATTCGAATAGGGGTCTTTTCTTTTTTTTGGGGTTTTTGTTTTTTTTTGTTTTAACCAAAGAAAATCATTTAAACAGACATAATTTTTATTGAAATAAGTTTAATTTAATTATTTCAATTATCTCAATTTTCCATGCGTGTAAATTATAAAACATTTTCAACACGGCACGTGAGTTCAATTTTGTATTTTCTTTTTATAAGTATGTATACATGAATTCTTTCTATTTATTACAAACTGCTAACTTCGATAAAATTCGATAAAAAAATGATGAATAGATAATTTAATATTCCAGAAACATTCTTTCAAAATAAAAAATCTTTAAAAAAAAGACGAAACCAATATTTCTATTTTTTTTTTTTTAAGAAAAAACAATCTTAAATACTACAAAAGAATATACAAAACATGTTTGTTTCAAAGAAAATTGAATATTCCGAAGTAGATAAAAATGTATTAAAAAGTTTAAATTTTTTTTTTACTTATTCCAAAAAATTTTCTCTAGAAGAAAAACTATACTATAATCAACAAAAGAATGTATAATTTATACTTTTCCTATTTATAACGATAAATCTGTAAATACCGTAGACTTATTAATGATTCTAGTGCGGAAGGAAATAACCCTTAAATATTCTTACACCTTCAATTAAGATGTTTTTTTTTTATGAATTTTGCATTTGATAAGAGTTAAATTATATATAATTTTTATTAATTTCATACTTATCTAAGTTATAAATTAAAATATATATTCCAGTGAATAAATTTGAATATAAATTTATGAATTTAATAAATAAGCCAATAAATAATAAATTATACAATGCATTTGAAAATAATTTTTTATTTGATAAATAAAAAGCAAACGTTTTATGAAAAGCAAAAGGGACAAGTTTTCTCGAAAGTGTTTTTTCTCTCATTTGACCATAACGTTTTCAAGTTTTTTTTTTTGTTATTAGTTTTTTTATTTGTTTTAAAAGTGAAAACAAACTGACGTAATTAAAAGATTCTTAGAAAAGATATTAAAAAAGTTTATTTCATTATTCTTCTTTTTTTCCATTGATAAAATCGTTTTTTTTTTACTATTTTCTGCAAATGTAAATAAAGAAAAGTATTGGGATCCTAAAAAAATATTAGGATTTCTCATTGTTGTAAAAATCAAAATTTTTTAGTTAATTCTTATCGATATTTATATGTATTTTCGTGTTAGATAAATAGTATTTTAATTTTTATGGATGAACATTGTGTTTTTCTTCTTGAAATTGTTTCTTAAGAGGACCGCTCATATATGATAGATACATATCTCATTACTTTTTATTTAATTTCTTTCTTCCATTTGTAGTCTATCTATAGTAACATTTCTTAACTGCTTTTTCGAAAAAAGATTAGTTTATATAATTATTTTAACCTGTTTGTATGATTTTTATAGTAAAATTTAGTCTGTGGGATTCAGTGAGCCTTTTTATTAAATTAAAATTAAATTTTGTTATAATTCTCATATGTTTTATGTTAAGGAGATTGGAGAAAATAGGTGTTTTATGATAGTCAGGATAAGAACGTTTGGAAGAATATGTCCAAGAACTTTCGAATTTCGTAGAGCAATAAAGATAGAAATTAATTATTACTAAATATTTTTAGGATCATTTTCTCTAAATCTTTATTTGAGGAATACTATTTATCTAACATGAATTTTATCGAATGTTATATAGTTTTTCATAGTTAATTTAATTATTTATTCTTTTGTTTTGGATGATAATTAAGACACATAACTTAAATAACTTACACATTCTAAAGAATTTAAATGAAATCAAAAATATTTTGCTTGATTATAAGAATTTGTCACTTTCTTCTCTCATACCTATTTCTACACTTTTTACATTCCTAAGAAAAATTGTAAAATGGAATATCAAAAATGCATTTTAACAAAAATATTGAAAAGCGAGAGATCTTATTTTTAAAAAAAACAAAAGACAATATTGATGTTGAGTGAAAGATATAAAATTTAATAAAAATTAAAGATAAATTTAATCTATAATAAATGAATTATATAGAATAATAATTTAAAATATATAATTTCAAAGACAAAAATATTATAATACAATACAAAACATACAATATAATAACTCGTGTATATAATATATATATATAGATAGAATCGTTGTAAATTATATTAAAACAATTAATCTACTCTAAATAATGTGTTGATCTTTATTTTGACTGATTTTATGGAAGCGCCTATAGGATAGGCATCCTGGTGGTTTAAATGAATATAACAATAATATAGATAATATTAACATAATTTATTATTATTATATTTTTTATATTTTAAATTTTGTAATATCAATTTATTTTTTATTTTATTTCACTAATCATTTATATTTTATTTTTAAAAATTATAAAGTCACCATATACTATAGTCAAATGTAAAACCCCCAATAAAATGATATTATTATTATTTAAGATTTTTTCTTTTTTTCTGGTTTATTTAGATATATTTTATATATTTATTCATATTTTTAAATTTGTTTTTATATTTAAAATAATTTACATATAAATAGATATTGAAAATTCTTTTTTTTATTCTGTATAGAAGATTTAATTTTAAAAAAAAATACTGATTTATTTTTATAATGACTATATTAAAATTATTCTTGAAAAAATATAGTATAATATACATGTATGTAAAAATATTTTTTTTTTTCTTATATAACAATCATTTTATATACACTTGCAAAAAATAATAATTTCTTCTGTTAAGTTTCAGTTATTTCTTTCTTTTTAGTTTAATGTGCATATTAGGCGTCTATCAAAGTGCATATCCAGATATTTTCCTGTCTTTTTATTATAATTGAGATAATTGGATAGTGAAAATGTTATATATATTGTTATTTGTATCTTCGTATGCTGGTCTCTTTTTCTTCAAAAGTGTTGTAGTTCCAAGCTTTTCTAAAGCAGAATCTATTCTAGTAGATCTAGAAATTTTAATTTAACAGCGCAATAGTATAATTAAATTATATATTTAAAAAAATTCTGCTTTCAAATAATAAACTAAAGATATTACCAACATATATTTATTAAAACCTTTAATTAAAGTAAAGTAAAAAATAATGATTTCCTTTTGAGAAATATAAATTTCGAGTTATAGTCGTTTATTTATTTCTCTAATTAACCTTATCATTCATAGCGAATATTTTTGCCATTTCCTCGCCTAAATAAACGTCGGAGATAATTGGAATTAATAAGAAACATTTCGTTTTATTTTCCTTTAAAAAAAAAAATCGACTTCTTATCTTTCAACCAAGCCAGGCATGGCACAGGCATGAACATCAAAATAATAATTGCCTCTTGAAATATTCAGAATCACGTGGGGAGGTTTTCTTATACGACCCATTTTAGATATCGTTGATATTTTTCTATAAATAGGAGGTTAGATTTTGATAAGGCCTGCTAAATTTTACTAATTGCCCAAGGCTTGATTAGTTTGGAGAATAAGAAAAGGCGGAAGGGCGGTGGAAGCCAGCATGCCCTCCCAGACGGAAGGAGTTTTGCAATTGAATTCAAATATTCTTGAGGAAAGGAATGATCTAGGAAAATTTTCTTGTAATTCATTCAGTAGACTACTTGTATACACTGACTTATAATCCACACTTATTTAATTGAAAAACACAAAAAAAAGTTTTCTGATTTTGATAAAAAATTCAATATAATTTATGAATAAAACTTAATGAAATATTGATCAAAAAAATAACACAAATCAAAAATAGTAAAAAGTTTTTTATCCATCTCTATAATGCTACAGAACTTAAAAGTTCTTGTAGGAAATTATTTGCAAGAACAATTCCTATTTTAAACCACTTCCATCTAATTTCAATTCTCTCCTAATTCCCTACCATATATCTACCTTAATATTTTCAATTCACGGAGTTAAGGATCTACAATTCAGTAAAAATGACCTACAATTACATAATCTTAACTATATTTGGGAATGCATAGAGCTAATATAATATAATATAATTATTTATTATGTACTTCCACCATTCCTCAGTAATATCATATTATATCTTATATCCATTATCAATATTAAAATCTTGAAGAGAATTTATCAAATTCTCACTTATCTAATTGTTAAGATAAATAATAGTTTTATATATTTTAATTTTTTTAATATTTATAGTCAACCATTTTTAGAATTAAAGAAACTATAATTCAATATAATATATATATATATATATATATATATAAAATTTATAAAACATATGAATATATCATTTATATTGTTATTAGTTAGAAGGAAAGTAATATCGTTTAGACATTTCAAATGTACCTTGGAATTTTTATAAATGAATAGAATATTACATGTTCCAAACAAAACAAGAGGGCGGAAGATCCCTTCCACTATGTTAAGATTGCTTTACCTCACCGTTAATTAAAATCTAAGTTTAATTTGTAGCCTTTCTCTGAAATTCCCTTGATTTACCTTTTCAGCATGCCTTACAATATTAATTTCAAAGCCTCGCATAAAAGGATCACTTGAGAATTCTAATTTACCTACAATCAAATAGATTATACCCGAATCCTATCAGCTCTCTATTATTTACACTTTACAACTTTCATTGAAAATGAATACATACCTTAAATTACCTAAATAGGGTAATTTAATAAAATATGAAAAATTTAATAAACATAAAGAAATTATATAATAAATTAAATCGTTCAGATTAAACAAAACTTATATTTAGAATGACCAATTAAATATCCACTGTTATAAATATCAACAAGGTAAATGAAGAATAATTTCGATTAATTTTTTGTTATTGGTCTTTACCTTTTTACTATCTCACCGGAATAGGGTCATTACTTATCGCGTTTTCATTTTTCTCCTCTAAACTGACCGTCAAAATAAAGATATAAGTTTGATAGTTTTTCACATGATGAAAAATTGTATAAAACTGCTATATATAGAATTTCAGCTTGATTGAATCACTGAATTAATTTTTTAAATCGACTGCAAATCACGCGCCAGCACGTAAACTTGGTGCCATCAACAAAGAGTCAAACACGCGCTGGTTTAATAAATATTATTTATTAATTTTAATTTATAATTTATAATGAATTAAATTTAATTTAAATATAAAATATGTGTTAATTAATCCAATTCAAATTTGCGAGATAGTCGACTGGAGACACTCCAAAATTTTTAAATTGATTAAAATTATAGTAAAATAAATAAATAACTCACTTAATTACAAACATCAAATTCTGTAAAATATTATGTTTGATTTAAATTTAGTATTTAATAATTACTTTAAACAGACTTCTTAACTACAAGTACCAATCACTAGTAATGAAAAGTGACCTATCTATTAAATAGATAAATTATGGTAATTTCACAATTGTTGAATTGTTTGAGATAGTGAATGGCCGTGACATTAATTCAGTAGAAGTAATGACTTGATATATTTAGATGCAATAAGAAATAGGGATAAAATTTATCGTTGAAACTATAGAGAAAGGTGTCACGAACAGGAAACTGTCCAAGAATGTCACGCTAAGAGATGTCTTCACCAGACCACTAGAGTCAGACAACTCTATCTCGATTTTTAATAGAGGCCATCGGTTGAAAATATTTTCTTATCTTTCCCTTTCTCTAAGACCATTTTATTCCACGACCTACTCGGTGACAAATCGATAACCCACAAACATATTTAAAATCATTCCGGTCTTGAGCTTATGGGAGGTGAGAGGGAGGTGAGTGGAATATCCTGAAATTCAAGATCAACTAGGGTGGGTGTTGAAGGGACTAGGGATGAAAGATTCAAAGGAGTGATAAAGTCTGTCGACGCTTTCGCTTTTAATTTATAAAAGATGGTTTGGAAAGATTAGACGGAATGCCTGGTGAAGTTAAAAAAAAAATTTCAAATTAGACCCATTCAATGAGTCAGCAAATTGAATCTCTTGCAAACTTTAGTCGAGTATTAATTATGAAAAATAAAAATTCAAGAATATACCTTTTTTATGTGAATATTTTATAAATAGTTTTACATTTTTTAAACTATCATTTGTTTTTTCTTATAAATATGTATTATGTTTTGTTTACATAAAATCCTAAAATGTAAAAAAAAATCAACATATTTTTCGGCATCTTACTACGAAATAATTTAATAATTTATTTTTATTCGCATCATCCAAATCAGGGGGGAGCAACCCGTGGGCCGCATGAGGCCCTCCTAGCAGATTTGTGCGGCCCTTCAAGCATCATAGTACAATATTCTTTTATTGGCATCCTAAACTTTTTGCAGGCCAATTTATTACTTTTAAGATAAATATATATTATAATAATCTCCACAACATTAAGTCCTTGAAAGAAATGTTGCGGCCCGCCTAGAAATGTCAAACTTTCGTTTGCCCTTTGATAAATAAGCTGGAGTGTGTCTCCACTAGACTATCTCGCAATTTTGAATTGGATTAATTAACACATATATTATATTTAAATTAAATTTAATTAATTATAAATTATAAATTAAAATTAATAATTAATATTTATTAAACCAGCGAGTGTTTAGCTCTTTGTTGATGGCACCACCTCACATGCTAGCGCGTGATTTACAGTGTTAAAAAGTTAATTCCGATACTTTCAGCGATTCAATCAAGCTGAAATTCTATATATAGCAGTTTTAATTATTTAATCATTTTAATCAATTTTTAATCATGTGAAAAACTATCAAACATATATCTTTATTTTTACGGTCAGTTTAGTTTAGTTTTAAAACGATGTAGGTAAAGACCCTCTTCTGGTTGAGCTACATTTCTCAAAAGTTGATAGAAAACTACAAATTTTGAATAATGCCCATATAACAAATTTCATTATTCTAGCTCAAACCGTTTTTGTATAATCTTGTCTACATACACACACACATACTTACACACACTCAACATTTTTCTCAACCTAAGTGAAAATGATTCAGGGACCTTCAAAACGTAGAAAAACATCAAAATCTCGACATCGAAAATTTTCATGATCGCAACACTATCTCTGGCGAGATAGTAAAAAGATTGCTTAATTATATTTCTCCAATAACAAATTCTAGTTTCTCAAATCAATTACACTTAATCAAGTTTACCTTTGATGATTCCCATGAAATGTATTTATTAAATCAATTTAATTTAAACACTTATACATTCAATCTACAAACTTTCATGATTATTAGCTTTAGATTCGATTCAATAGACACGACCTTGTAATTTCTAGTCAAAGCATAATTACAGTTTGAGTCTTAGAAATACTATTACGTCTTTTTTGAAGATTTAGTTTGTATTTAGTGAAGCTGTAAACCGCATTCAAAAGGAATCTACCAACGAAAGGTCACAAATTTAACATTTAGTAAGATTAAGGCAACCACAAATTTAAACTTGTATACACTGACTCAATTAAAGCTCCACTTCTTGGAGAATAATCGTGGAATTTGAATGAATCTCAATCTGTGTTTAGCCACATATATTAAATACATTCGAGTTTCTGTTATACGTATACTTGGATTTAGGACACATTCAATTCAAATCTTTGTATATAAATGAGTGTAAATATTTATTATTGAATTATACAACTGAAATAAATTTATTCAAATGTGTGTCAATAGAGTAAAAATATAGGAATTAAAAAAAATCAATAAATTAAATTAGAAATTTTTTTTTAAAATAAAGCAAAAAAACAAAAAAAAACAAAAACAAAACAACAACTAAAGAAAATTATAAAAACAAGAAACATTTTTACCGACCGACGATAGTAAGGGAGGTATTGTTTTCACACCAAATTTCACATGTGGAGATTTTTACATATCTCCACGAATCATGCATTTTCTAAACAGAAAAAAGTATTTTTAGCATGATGTCTGTCCGTCCGTCTGTCCGTCTGTCCGTCCGTATAGATGTGTACAGCCTGAACGGCTCAACCGATTTTGATGAAAATTGGTATATTTACTTAATGCATCAGTGGGATGAATTGATCAACTTTTGGTGCAAATCCGTGAACCGGAAGTGGTAGTATTAGCGATCGACGATAGGAAGGGAAGGGTTATTTTCACACCAAATTTCACATGAGGAGATTTTTTTATATATCACCACGAATCATGCACTTTGTATTGGTTTTATCCTCGGGAAAATCATTTTTATTAGTTTTTTCTTGATTTAAAATTATATGACGTCATCCAGCCATTCATGACGTCACAGCCTGGTCTGCGGACCACAGTTTAAGAACCTCTGGCCTAATAAATTAATATTTACAAATAAATTTAAAAAAAAATTCGTATAATTAATTCTAAGTTATGTCCTGAAATTCCCTTCACTAGTGGTAAATGACTTCTCCATGACACCAGAGAATCAGAGTTTGAGCCTCCTTAACAAAAGCATTTTTAGGCTAAATAAATTTTAATCCTCCATTTTTCACATAAAAACAAAATTAAAGTTATACCACTTATTTGTATTTGAGGAAATTATTAAGATATATATCTTTTTTTTATTGTTTCTTGTAGAAACCCGAGTCTTTCTGAAGATGGCACTTGGACGTCAACATTCTGGCCTCTGCACACAGCCTATGGCCGCGAGTATTTGACTCTCAGCGGTAACAGCTCAGAAACGGGTCGTGGTCCTCGACTGAGGCAGTGCGCCTTCTGGAAACAGTATCTTCCCCAGTTGATGGCACACACCACACCCAGTATGTATCATTATCATTTTGATTTTTCTTAGAAAATCGAGATAAATACCTTTTGGTGATGGAGCTAAGGGCTCTTTTTGATAAAAAAAAATAAAAAGATGAAAGGGAAATTATACGTTTTTTGTTTTGTTGATAAACTTTTAGTGCACGAAATCATTCTTCCAAGCTAACTCTCTGAAATTTAATTAAAAATTTAATGTTTAAGTAACTGTAAACTTATCTTGAAGATATTTTAATAAATAAAGAATCAAACAGGGGAGACTTGATAAACTACCCTTAATCAATGCTCTCTATTTTTTTTAAACAATTCATCCACTTAAATAAACAATTTAGAATAATAATTATAATAAAATGTTGGAATTTAAAAATAATCTCTGAAAATTGTTTATTATATTTACGTTATTTCCAAAACTTTAAAGCTTTTTGATAATTTGATTATTATTATTGCAGATCAATTTTGATAAAAGCAATCGAGGGTTATTTTTAGACTTTTCGGTCAAAGATTAACCCTAGTGTATACATTTGAAAATTAATTGTGTTCCTTCCATATACTTACTGGATTTCTATTTATAGAAACGTTATCAGTTGTAAAACGAAAAATTAAATAAATCTTGTTAATAAGTCAAATAGGTTGTTTTTACAAAAATCATAAATTATACATGAATTGTTTTAATTGGCAAAATATACACATTGTTTAATAATAGAACAAAATATCTTTTGTTTTATCTTCATTATCGGCAATTGTCTTTCTAAAAATTGTCTCGATCCAATGAAAACAAAGTTGTTAGATAAGAAATTTTTTCCTTTATTTTTATCACACGATTTAAAAAATATGTGTGGTCTTATCTTGTGATGATTTTCTATAAAAAATATGTTTATAAAAATAAAAAAATGATTGCGTATTTTTTTAGAATTTTTATCACAAATATTAATTTATTTCTATTTCTATCGTTTTTGCTCATATAAGTATTAAATAAATAATAACTGATACTTTATTAGATTAGGCTTATATTATCTTATAGTTATTATAACTTTATTCTTTTATGTGCATATAATATAATAATAGAAATCATTTTGATAGATTGATTAGCACAGCGTTTTATGAATTTAAATGAAAATATAAAATAAATTAAATAAATATGAATATGAATTATATATAATTATATATATTTTAAAAGAAGGTGAATATATTTTTTTTTTATTTTTATATATAAATTTTTTTTATTTTAGAAAAGTATTCAAAGTAGGTTTAGTCTTTAATAACTTAGATTTTAATTAAATCTGTGGCGGCTCGAACATTAAAAAATCTGGCCATTGCATTGACTGGATTAAGAATATAAATAAATATACAATTTCTCTTTAACTATTAACTTTAAATAAAATAATATGACATTTATATATGAGTATTTTAATTTTATATGATAATAAATATTGTATAAATAAATGATTAAGTTAATGAATAAATAAAAACAAAGAACAGAAAAAAGGAACGCGCCCAACGCCAGACACGTGGGTCCGAGGCTTGGAGGCAGAATTATTATTTGAACGGACGCCTTTAGAAAAAGTACCACATTTTGTTTAACCCTGTATTTATGAATAAAAAATATTATTCCATTAGAATTTGAACCACTTTTATTTCGTTATCCATTTATTTCTTTATCTATTATAAAAAAATAACTGTCTTAAATGTCATTCAAATCCTCTTTTAAATTGGGAAGAAACAAGAACAAACAAATCCATTATTTATTTTGATATAAATATTAATTATATTAAAAATATTTTTTTTAATTTTTAGTGATTTTTAACCAATTTTGTGTGCCAATGGATACTATAAAAATTTTTTTTTTGTTTTTTTTTATCTTATCTTCTATCTGAATAATTCTTGAAAGTAGGGTAGATTAATGTAATTATGAAAAATATATTTTAAATTATATTCAAGTATTCAGTTTTTAAGCCGATATTATTTGTTTATTATTTATTATCGGAATTTTTTATTTTTAATGTATCGAATCACTTAAGTTGGTTTAGTTTTATTCTTTTTTTTATGTTAATGTTGATTTTTGTTTATAACTTTTCAAAGAGACAAAAATTCACCAAATATAGTTTATTATTTTATTAAGAATCTCTTAGAGAATTCAAAGACCCATAAATCATAATAATCTAATAAAAACGAACGATTTAAAAGTTGACAACTCTATTATTCCAACTGAGTAGCTTTAGTTTTGTCAGGTAATATTTATATATATATACAATTCTGGATTAAATCCCAATGAAAGTACATATCAGTTCAATTTTCTATTTACTTGTTTGATGTTTAAATATTAATGATGGCATTTAGAAAAGGTACATTAAAAATACACTTATTATATATTATAATATTTTACGTTGGAAATTATTATCAAAAAATGCAGGTGGGAGCCGCCAGCAATCTAAATTTGCGGAACATCATATATTTCCCATTTAGTAATATTAAGTGAACTACAAAATTTCTGAAAATAATATTTTAAACATATAGCTAAAAAATTAAAATAGATGCGCAAAGAAAATTTTATTTTATTTATTTATCTTAGCCTGCAGAAAAATATAGATTGGGAAACGTCCGGTTGTAAGACTAAGGACGTGGTGGGCGGACTATGTAGGAAGGAACGCCAAAGAGATAGAAGAAAATAATAGTTGGATGGGTGTATCTCATCTATTGAAAAATTCCGGGTCTTTTCAGTCCATGTAGTTCATCAAAATCATTAAAATAAATAAAAAAAAAAACCTCTGACTTTGTACGTCCTACGCAAGGACAACGCCTATCATCGATCAGGTGTCCTATGATTAGTAGAACGGGTCCTCTCAACCTTTACCTTGATTTTCTTGATCGGAGGCGCTATCAAGTAGCTTTTCCCCAATGTTGTTCCCGGAGGCTGGGTTGACTCCGTCCCATAGAGCCCAGCTAGGGAACAGGCCCGGAACTTGGACTATGTGAATGTGAGGCAGGTTCGCTACCTACACACCCAATGGCGCCTTGTTTCAAAATAAATATTAATTTGTAGATATTAAATTATTAAAGCATTGGTGGTTGTTTTTATTTATAACGGAATTTTGTAAATTAAACCACATATTGATATTTGTTATTGTAAATTTATTCAAAAATACCAAATTGCAGAAGTAGCAATCGAAACGTTGTGTATATGTTTGTATTTTTTGAATAAATTTACAATAACAAATATCAATATGTGGTTTAATTTACAAAATTCCGTTATAAATATTAATATATTTATCTTATTCATATAATTTTGGTATTTGTCGATTCCAGTGTTAGTTTTCCTCACTAGCAAATTCTTGTGTTGTGCATCTATGTATATTCAGATAATGAATGACAGAGGGAAATAAATCTATCTATCTATCTCTGTGTCTCTACGAAACACGAAAGTTCTAGTTCACATATGGTATTGTTAGTCTATCACCAAAATTGGAAATTATTAAAAAACACAAAGTGACAATGACTTAAGAAATTTGTCATTAGTATTTGTTTTTGAATAAAACAATGAAATAAAATGGAAATATATATTGTATATTCCTGAGCCATATTTTAAGTATATTTTCATCATGTTTTCACTTTATACAAATCAATGAACTCGAAGCGAGAAAAATTTACCAAGATCAGAAGAGATTTTATGTTTACTAAATAACCTTTTTATTAGATAGAAATCACCTTTAATTTTCGTAGACAAGTAAATATAAAAATAGCTAGTTGTCCTTGCATGATAGGGATATTTCTTCTCAAACCTAAAAAAGAAAAGCATTTAGTCGAAACGTTAAATCCGAGAGTTTCGCGTTAAGTCACGACGATTCAAGTATATAGTGTCGTGTTTTAAAAAATAGAGATAAAGAATGATTTTAACTGAAGACAACAAACAATATGACTCGTAAAGATAGCTGACTCTGTCAAGAGGAAAATATGAGGTTGGGTGGAGCCGCGGGCTTCACTTAAAAACACCACCAAGAACCAGAAGAAGGGTTAACGAGGTCACACCAACAGAAATACATTCCCAGGCCGAGTTATATAGAGGATACTTAAAGTCATCGCGCGTGAAGGCAACTCACTTTTTCTCCCCCCTAATGAGACTAACAATCCCAATGTCTTAAATTAGCATTGGAGAATTATTAGGGTTGTAATTATCTAACCAAAGTGCCTTATATTAAAAGACATAAAGAAAACCAAAGCACAGACTTTAGTCTGTGATGTTTATCGATTTATAGTTGATTATTATCAATTATTTCTAATGAATCAATGAAAATTATTTAAGAAATAATTTTAATTTTTATTTTAACTATAGGTATAAGAGTATATATAATAGAAACGGTAAAAAAAATTAAATTTATTGATTATTATTAAAGTTTATTTATTGGAAAAATCGTTTTAACTAATAGAATATATGAGCGGTAGCAATAAATATAAAAATCAAAACAATTTTTGATATATTATCTGATTTAAATTTTTCAATTTACCTCAAAAAAGGTTTTGATCGATAATTTTTCCAAAAACAACGAAGGGCATTAAGAGGGAACGAATTTTGCGTTTGAATGGTTTAAATTTGGTATATTCCTGTCATCAAAATTGTTCTTTGCCATTTAAATATATAACCTTTCTAGAATTAAATATTCATCTTTAAAAATATTACTTATATGTTATTATATGAAATTATTTTGTATTTTTTAAATTAATGCTTAGGATAGCTCTAAGACTATTGATAAAGAGATTCAAATCTATACTTTACTAGTTCGATTACCAAAATTTGAACAAAGTTGATTCTTTTCTTTAAAAATTAAAATTAGGAAACAGCAATTTTAATTAAAATTATTATTATAAGTAAAGCTATTTCCCTAATATTATTTTCTGCCCTGAGTATTAATTTATTTATAGTAAATATACAAGTATATTTAGAATAACAAATACATATGTTTAATTGATTAATTAATTCATAATATGATATGTATAATTGCCTATTTTAGTTTAATGGAGTCATTAAGATCAAGTCCAACTGAGACAACATCAAACGAAATAAAAAAAACCCATTAAATAAAATTTCTTATCAAATTTCCATGGAATTGTATTACAAAAAGTCTTCTTATTTCTTTTATTTTTTAAAGTACACTTTGAATATATATATATATATATATGGCAACTAGCCAACTCAAATAGTCCCCACCTCCTCAAAATATCCATAATTATATATTTATAAAGCCTTTCCAAGCAAAAAGCATTACCTAAAATATTTAAAGGTTAAGTCACCTTTTAGAAATAATTTTTTTAACAAAAAATATTAAAAATTGATTAATTAATTTAATGTTTAATTTTTTAATTAATAATAAAAAATAAAGTAAAATTGACAATTTATTTAAAAAAATAGATGTTTCGAAAGTAATAATTGACAATAAATTCAATATTCTGATAAAATGTAGCATAATTTTTTGTTTTATCTCGGATTAAAAATAAGTATAAATTTCGGTGAGATTAATATAGTAGATAACGGACATGTTCAGATCATGTTCGGACATTAATCCAATGATAAAGCACAAGCCATTTTTTTAACTTTTCCATAACATTTCAAACTAGAATGAAATTTTGATATTTTTATCAAAAAATTGTATCATATTTATTCCTAATATAATAAATATATTAATATTTATTTTAATTCATTGAGGTACATCATGCTATTTTTGCGATTAATTTTTTATTGATAGCCATAATGATAGAACATTATATTTAAAATTCAGATCATTTGAACTGACTTAATTTCTTTATTATTTAAAAATATTTAATTTAATTAGTAGGATACACCTCCAATATTCGGCTGTTGAAAGAGGTGGGATAGTATCAGGGCCGTTCCTAGGGTTTATGCTGCCCGGGTGCGAGAATAATTTTGCCGCCCCTTCCCTAACCCAACCACTTCCCCAAAAGTTGTTAAAAATTTACAAATAAAAAAGATAAAGTAAATTTAAGTTAATTTAGTTTTTTCTTAGAAATATATTAAAAAAAGAGTCAAAAGTATTTAAGATCCTGATCGCAAAAACATTTTACCCTTTTTTTGAACCATATTGAAAAAATTGAAAAAAAAAAAAAAAAAAAACATAAAATGAATAAGTAATTTTAAGGCGGCTAGCGCCTCCCCTCTAGGCTTACCGCCTGGGTGCCCGGCACCCTCATCACCCCCGGGTCGGAACGGCCCTGGATAGTATTAATAATAATTAATAATTTTAATAATAATAATAATAATAATAATAATAATAATAATAATAATAATCTAAGAGAGAGATGGATATTTCCAGCATTTATGCTAAGAAAGTGTGACCTAAATTTAATAATAATAATAATATTATAACACCCTTCTTGGCGGCGCATACATTTATAGTGAATAAACAATTTATGTTAAATTTTATAAAATAACAAATTAAATATTTATTTCAATTCTTATTCCTTTTTTAAGGATTTTTTAAGATTTCTAGAATTTATTAGAGAGACATCTATTATAGAATATTAGAATTTATTAATGTTCCAAAATAGATATTCTCTTAACTAAAAAAAAATTTTATTCCTTTTATATTGTCATGTAATTGAAAATAACATAATTTCCCTTCAAAAGAGTAATTAATTATTTAATAACCGCTCTCTAAATCTTTCATTATGATAAGGTTCCATTCTCTGACAACGTCACCCTCCACATGTCCAAATCTATTCTTGTCTAGCTGCTAGTCTTTGGACAATAGAAAGGTTATTTGACGATATAATGAAATATAATTAAATTATCCATTAGCTTAAACTCACTAATTTATTTTGATTAGATTATCTAAATTTATTATAAATAATGTTTTAATATAAATGTGTATGTATGTAATGAAAAATAATAACAAATCGAATGAGGCCATTACTCTTACTTTTCATTTCCATTCATTCTATTTTAATTAAATTTTAGTGATACAAATTAACTTTTAAAATTATTCAAAAATTGTCTATAAATTAAATAATAATATTTTTTATTGGCATTCGGGATCTCAGCATATTTTAACTAGTTTACATAATTATTAAATAATCTTATCTGATAATAAATTTTTATGAACTTGAAGAGGTTTAAAAACATCTCTACATTATATATTTATAATAAATAGATTGAGAAAAATAGCGATTCTTTATTAAGTATTCCTCTAATAATGCATTTTTATTTAATAAAATAATAAAAATTTAAAATTGAATTGGATTAATAAATAAATAATTATATAATTCAAAATTTCTTTTAATATCTATCTATAGTACTAATCCATGGTGATTACTGTTTGTCCTGATGTAACACAATCACCCTGAAAATAATGTTAAAATATTGAAATTAAAATATTATATTTTATTTACAATATCAATTTAAATTTTCAAAAAAATATCAATTTGGTATTTGGGGAAGAATGTTTAATTCTTTTGAAGTAAGTAAAATTCACTACTATAATTATAAACTAAAAACACCTATCCTTACGGGCAGTGATGTATTGGTAAAATAATAAGTAAGGGAACGCATAGTGGGAGCAAAAAAAGTCCTATTTTCAGCAAACTATTTTTTTCCATATAAGTTTTTATTTTTCAACACAAAAAAAGAAATTCTAACAGTAGATTTAAGTGGGAGTTGTCGGGACATGAAAAAGTACTGGAACACGTACCGGTTCTGAAAATAGGTAAGGGAACTGCGTTCCCCCGCGTTTCCCTCCCAATACACCACTGCTTACGGGTTTATATATTATATATTTTCTAGTTTAATAAATAATCTTCAATTAATTTAAAATGTATATATATATATATATATATATATATATATAACTATAAAATGAATTTTAATTACTTTTGTTTTGAATTTTTCAGCGACTCCAAAAGTTTCAACTACCAATACAGGCCCTCAAAATTGCAATTGCACAAGCGGTGTATCTGAGAAATTAAGCCTGGCCTATTCATCGTTAGGGCTGTGCATTGGAGCAGGCCTCACAATGGGTTTCTTGAGGCTACAAGCCCCCTAGTGGTGGGCCCCCTCGATCATGCGGGGGGTCCTCTATCCAGCCCTGGTGCTTACCTTGGCGCTGGCCGGTCTTCTCGTCAACAATCTCTTCCCCAAGCTGGCATTCATCTTCGACTAGCAACTAAAAATCATCAAAAGAACGAGCTGAGGATCCACCTAGTGCTAGGACTTGCCATTGGATTAGCTACCTATTTTTGGGTATTCACTAAAGGAATATTTTTTTAAACCATGTTTGTAATTAACTAACTATATAAAGATAACAAACCATTTCTAGTCAAGAACAGAGAACTAAAAGTATTAAAATAAATAAAAAATAAAAAAAAAATAAAAAAATAAAATAAAAATAATTAAAATAAAAAAAAAAATAAAAAATACAAATAGAAATTTTATCCAGAGCATTTAAATATATTTGTTAAAATTGTTTTTGAATGAAATTAGCTACATAAATATTGGACTAATCAATTTCAGAACAATTTTGTTTTTACTAATTAAGTAATCAAAATTATGGCGAACTACTAATATTATTCTGAAGAAATAATAATGTCATTCTTAGTGAATTTAGATTATGGACTTAAGAGATTACAGTACACTCTTGAAACAACGTTACATTTGGTCAATATATAAAATGATATCTTTCTTTTTTTTTATTCCAATAGTCGGCCTAAGATTTATTTAATATTTTTATAAATATTTAAAAAAAAAATCAAGTAAATAAAATAAGGCCTGTTACTTTTGCTTTAGTTTTTATTGATTAATTCATAATTCCAATCAAAATATGAGTGACAGTCCTAGCACTGAAAAAATATTAAATAATCTTTGTTTCTTCTATCACCTAGTCGTTGTTTGTTGATGAAAGTAAAAGTGCGCGTTCGAAACCCCGAATTCCTTTCCTTCCTAAAACGCGTACCATATGAAAATTTATTATTATTATTTTAATTAAGGCATATAACGCTGTGAAATTTTCTTGCTGTGTTATATCTAATCATGTTAAATGGACAGCATCAATTCCTGAATATATATAGTGCAAAAACGTTCCTTTGACAAATTACAAACCAACAGAATGACAGACTCAGAGGCGCCTAGATTATATATATATATAAATATATATAAATATTATTTTTAATTTTGTAAGATTAGTGGCGTGAAAATAATGAAGAATCAATACAAGGAAGAAATCTATAGAACTTTCCGTTGATTTCACTTAGCGCTTCATCTCTATCACAAGACTAGTGCTAATTTTGTGCTGTTTAGGTTTCTAAGAAACCATTGAATCTACTATGGTACCTTATGTAGTGCTTCAAACCTTCAAGCATAGTTACATATCGCAAACTAAGTAGAAAAAATATGTTTTTAATAGATTTTTTCTTTTTTCTTTTTTTTTCTTTTTGTTTTGAATGGATTTAAAATATTTTTTTTAAGAGATAATTTAGTCTTTAAATAAAAAATTAAAAAATAAAAAAATAAAAAAATAAAAAAAGCTTCATTATCTTACAAAAATACAAATAAGTAACATATCGTTGGAATTATTAAGTTCTAAAGCAAACAAAAAAAAATGCAATTATTTAAAATAACTAGTTTCCAAAGATATTTGCACTATCAACCTAGACATATCCACGCTAGGGCCTAATATTTACACATACACAACATTTTATTATATAATATATATTATAATTACAATAAATTATACATATCTGAAGTTGTCCAAAATAAAAAAAAAAAAAGAAAAAAAAAAGAATAAGAATTAAATAAATATTAAAAAAATACAATAATAATACTAATACTAATAATAATAATATAAATATAAATAATAATAATATAAATAATAATTGCGTTTAAAACGTGATTCAATTTCAAAGTACGTTTCAATAAGAAGTGCATTTCTTCTAAATCAGTCAAAATTTAGTGCAATGTTATTACTTTTAGTGGAAGAACCAAACAGTGTGTGACCCAGGACAGAAATTAATTTTATATTTGGTCGAACAAACACATATCATTAAACAAAAAACAAAATAAAAATAAAAAAATAAATAAATAAAAAATTACAATTACAAGAAAAAACAAAAAGGATATTTTCCAATTTAAAATAAATAAATATAACACAAATATAGTAAACTAATTATTCATTAAATAAATATAATAAGAAGAAATTTCATGTTCTGAAGATTCAAAGCTCAACTCACCTTTGCCTTCTTTATTAATCACGATTGCTAATATTGCCGATTGGCAGCGTAATTAAACAAATTTCATTCGTCTTGATTTCTTTATTTAGCATATTTCGTAGAGCGTGCGGAATAAGAAAATTGAATTAAAAATTATAATGATATTTAAGGAGAGAGAGAGAGAAAGAGTGAGAGAGGGAGAGAGAGTATGAAAAGAAAAAATGAATTGTCCACATTCTAATATGGAAGGAGTAAATTAAAAAAAAAAGACAAGGAGAAAGCAGGTAAATAAATAATAACTCAAACATATTAAATGAAAAAAGAAAACCGCGTGCTTCCGAAACATTAAAGCTAGTTAGAGACCAAAGCCATTTTATTATTTGTTTAACATTTTTTGATTGGGCTTCTTATTTTTTAATAATAATAAAAAAAATTATTTTAAATTTTAATATTTTTAAACAAATGCATTTTTATAAAACTTCATATAATGATAGTTATTATGTTAATTAAAGTAATTAAAAAAAAAATTGTTTAATAATTTTTGAATTAGACAACTCATGGTAAAAATAGAAAACGAATTAAAAAATATATAATAAAGTCGAATTGGCTCATAATTTAAAATTATTAATGAATTTTTCTATTGATACTAGAGGGTGTCATGTTAAACCTTATAAATTATTTTAATGTTGATTAATTTGTTATAATTGTAATTTTATCTTTAGAATATATAAAAAAAAACTGTACAACGTTTTAATCACAAATTTTATCTTTTAAATATTACAATATACATATTGATACTGATATATATATACTGATTCAAAATCTTATTTTAATAAGTAAAATCATTTATTGTATTTTATACTGATAATAGATTACAATTTAAAGGACAAAATTTCATTTGATAATTATCTAAAATAAAAAAAATAATTTTGTCCTCATTAGAAATTTCAATTGTTCAATTAAATAGAGAAAAACTAAATACTCTTATCCAATACATACTTAAAAATAAATTTAAAATTTCTCTAGAGAAAAATAACTTTTTTTAATGATTATTTTTTATTTGATATTAATTTATTTAAAATTTATTCCATTTAAAAAAAAAATTAGAATTAGAAATATTGAAATTTTCATAACTTAACAATAAAATTATTAAAGATTTATATTTATAATAATAAGAAAAAATATGATTTCACAAATTGTAAACTTTTTATATAAATTTATATATTTTTTTTCTTTAAATATTAAATTTATTTTTTGCTAGATTAGTACTTAAATAAATTAATAAGTAATTAAAATAATTAAAGTTATCATATAATAATACTATTTGTATATAAAATACCAAAAATTATTTAATTTCACTATTTTTTATATTTGTAATTCTATATATTCTTATTAATATTTTAACTGAAAAAAAATTAAACACATTTGATTACTTTTGGGTTTCTTTAACTTCTATCACTGGTAAAGATTTTTATATATTTTTTTTTGTTTGTTTGTTAATGTGTAATTTATATTATTCTTTAATAAGATTCTGCTTACAATATTATTTATTCAATTACAAATACTTTAATTTTTATATTTACTTTAATAAGATCAAATTTCTTCATATTCTATTGCCAATTTTTAAAGCTTATAAATTCCCTTAATTAAATTTATTTAATTAAAATGAATTTTTAATTAATAAAAAAAGAATCGTGATTCAAACGTTTTACAGTAATCTAAATAAATTTAAAAATAAAACTAGAAAAATGAAAATATTTAATAAATTATGAATATCGTTATTTTTAATTCATTTACTATATTTTGTGAATTTTAAACAATAATAATAATAATAATAATAAACAACTACCATGTCTTGATATTATGTTTAGTATTTTTTGTTCCATTTTGATTTTAAGAAATATTATCACTTGTTGATTCTTCTTAATCATAATTAAATGTAAAAAATATTGTTATTTTATATTTAAGTGATCTTCCATAAAGCCTAATTTATATATTATAATATAGACTATAATTATAAAAATAGATATCCTATCCCTCCTAAATACAGCTACATAATTTTCTTCATATCATCATTCTTTATTCTATTCACCTTTGCTGATTATGGCTCTAAAAACAAGGCCTTCAATTCAAGGGACAACCTGTATATCTGTCTCTACGAACAACTATTTACCATGGTCTTTAAAACAAATGTGTCGCTATCTTTGCTTGGTAATAAAGCTTTAATAAAAAATATACAAAAGACAAAATAACAAAATGGAAAAAATTTTTCTATTATTTTTTGGCACAAAAATTTGCACTTTTTGAGAAATAATAAAATCCATATATAACGAATGTAAATACATTTAATTATATATATACAAATCAATTGTATTATATATATATATATTTATATTTCGAAAAAAGAAATTATAATCTCATTTATTTAATTTATATTTTCATATTTTTATTATTTTATTGTATTTATAAAAATCATATTAATTATAAAACTGATAATCTGCGATCAAATTTTACATAAATCATAATGAATAATAGATCATCAGGATAGTGAGAAAAAGAAGGCCTGTTCTTAAATAAAAACCATTTCTTTTCTTAACATACCTACACAAATTTTATTCCCCTTCTTGTGAAACAAATATATATATAATATTATATATTTGTTTAAATTTCTTCAATGATTTTATAGTATACTAAATATAAAGCAAAAAAAAAAAACAAACATCAACTAATCAACACTTCGTTATTAAATGATTGATAATTAAATTGTATCATAAATATAAATAAAATAATAATTATAAATAAACATAATGTATAATAATTAATATTAATAATAATAATAATAATAATAATACTAAAATATTAATATATATTATCTGATGCCTTGTAAGATTTTATACAATTTGCAAATCTCTATAGTTATGTATAAATAGTTCCTACAATATTTCTCTTGATCCAAAAATAATCCCTATAATAAATAATAAACAAAAAATAATTATATATATATATATATATATAAAAAAAACACGCGTTAATTTTTGCTCCCAAAGCGCCCGGCACTAGCACTTTAAAGGCACAAAAGAACCTTATAAAAAAATTTTAAGATTTTTAAAAAAATACTCGCCGTGGATGTTTATCAAAATGAAAAAAAAAAACATCGATGGTCTGTTGCTTACCAAAAAGTAAAATTTGCGAGATCACCATGTGACCTGCAAATTTTACCATATATGCTGTTTAATGACGATAAATATTAGTGAAATTTTAATTAGACTAACGATAGGGGAACTTAACACTAACACATTCTAGTTGTATTTTTAAATCATAATTATTAACTATAGCTACTATTCTTTAGAGATAGTTAATTTTATATATAATTTTGGCTGAATTGTGCTAGTGTCTGCTGCTTGGATAACCTTTGTAATTGAAAAATTTTAATTTATTTTATATATCTATCTATCTATATAGATATAGATATAAATATATATACAATTTATTAAATAAATTATATAGTTGATTTTAAAAATAATTTTGACTAAAATTTATCGAGCTCGTTCATAAAAAATACATTATGATAAAAATAAAAAAAAAAAAAAAATAATTCAAACAAATTTAAAATAATTACCAATATACAATATCGCCTTGTTCCCCTCCTCCCCTTTAATTACCTTCCTCATATCTCCCTTTAAAATAAGATAGGTATAATAACTAGATACAAAAAAGATATTAATTTTGTTTTTTAAAATTCCATGCGCACAAATCCTTATAAAAATTAAAAAAAACATACTTTATCTATTTTTTATAAGGATGGAATAAAAATTACTGTATCATACGAAAAAAAATTGATAAACTTATAATGAACTATTTTATTTTATTTTGCAAACCTTATTATAAAATATTATAGAATACCATTATTTTACTGCTCAAACTTTTCTGC
This sequence comes from Labia minor, assembly GCA_963082975.1. Classification (NCBI taxonomy): domain Eukaryota; kingdom Metazoa; phylum Arthropoda; class Insecta; order Dermaptera; family Spongiphoridae; genus Labia; species Labia minor. The sequence continues at coordinate 91,554,204 of OY720344.1, read as the reverse complement.
TTACTTAATTACTTATAGAATTTTTTTCTGTTTTTCTATTCTAATATACATACTAAATTTCTTTATTATGTAAAATAAACTTATTATTAAAGAATAAAGTTATATATATATAAAGTATAAATGAAAATATCCTCCTTTGGAATTCTCATTTTACTTCTTTACTTTCATATTAAAAAAAGACAAATGAAAAGGATCTGAATCAATATTTAATAAATAGGAATATTTTTTTTTTTTTCAAAAGGTTGAGGTAAAATATACTAATAACGAAATAAAACAAAAATTGTTCGCCTTTAATAGAAAAACAATTAGAAGTACAAAATATATATTACCAAAAAGAAATAATACTAATAAATAAATAATATAAAAAATAAAAAAAAAACAAATAAAAATTAAAAAAAAATAATTATAAGAAAAAACTTAATGAAGGGGTATTCTTAGCGTTTGCTTGACGACAAATCGACTGGGTTCATTAATTCTCGTATAAAGAGATACAAAAATCACAACTTCAACTTCAATGAAAGAAATTAATCACGATGAATTGCCCATAAGTCGCCTGCTACGCATAGAATTGTTAATAATAAAATTATTGTAAAAACATCATAATTTATAGGGCCTATTATATGTACCGTTATGTAAATGTTATGATTTTTTTTTTAAATAAAACTATTAATTATAAATAAGATAATTCGGTTTTAGAAATTGTTAATAGAATAAAACAAAGAAAAACAAAAAATAAAATCGCTTCTATAAAAAACAACAACAAATAATCTATTTTAAATATTTCCTTTTAATGCCATTTTAAATATTCAATTTAATCAAAAAAATTTTTCATTTATAAATATTATTAATATTATATTTTAACTGTTTAAAATTATTTTGTAAATAAAGCCAAATTTATTATTATTTTTTATCTAAAAAAAAAAAAATTTAAAAATAAATTAAATAAAAATTTGCAAAATTATTTAAAATAAAACTATATATTAAAGGATTTTATTTTTTTAAACATATACTTTTTTATTTATATAAATATTGTTTAAAAATTTGATTTCAAAAAATTACCAAATTGGTTTTAATTACAAAATAAATGTTGTAGTTAAAATTATTATTTAATATTTAGTAAATAGTGATTTAATAATAGAAGATTATTTTTCATTAAAAATAAATTTATTCAGAAGTTTGCTTATCTATCACTTTTGACTTTTAATTATAAATACGAATTATATAGTAATTATTATTTTATTTAATATTTAATATTTACACAAATTTTATAATCTTATAGTATTTTTTTAGAGCTTGTCAGATAATTAATATAAAATTACATTTATTTAGTATTAAATGATCATAATCATCAAATAACCTTATTAGACACATTAAGACACAATGGCACTTTTCCATTTTGAAGAAAGAAACTGAGATTAGTTCGTCCTTATGTTCATCCAATAATTGCAGTATTCAATAAATCAACTAATCAATTTTTATTTGTGACCCTTAACAACCCCATTCCTATCCTGATCTCTGCCTCCAACTCCTATTCGCACCTAACCCCATGACATCTTTCCATTTACAAGACAAGAGCATTTGGGAAATTTCTTTGCCGTTGTCTAAATCACAGGGGTGGTGAACAATGCACGCGTGTCACAACTGACACGTTTCAAATAATTGATGCACAAAGAAAAATTATTTTTTTATTAATTCTAACAATTTTCAATAGAAATGAATTAAAATTTCACAATCCACAATTAATTTATAATTTATTATATAAATATGTAGGACTGAATATTCATTTGTCTATCTTAGTATATTAATCACACGCGGCATATAAACGTAAATTATGTATATCAGTAGTTTTCAAATTTTTTGTATAGTGACGGAAATAAGGCAAGGCCAGTCTAGCGCCTTTCTCAACAGCATTGATAATAACATTGAGGCATATTATATATTTAATTATTCATTAATTAATTAATATTTCCTATTTCAACATTACTTATTAAAAAATTCATCTAGAGTAAATTTTTCTAAATTCAATTAATCTATTAAATCTCTTTCTCGCTATTCATTTGACCATTTGTCACAGCAATAAACTTTTTAAATAATTTATCCTGATTTTAAATCTCCAGAAAAAATTTTCCTATATAGTGAACTTTATGTAATGTGAAACTTGAAATACATAATTCCATTTCAAAATGATGAGGACACTCTAATTCTTTCCATAAGCTTTTATTAATAATAGAAATTGAAATTGATCCACACAGTATCTAATTCCAAAAAACAGGAATTTTTCCTAAAAAAACCTTAAAAATTCTAAAATCCAGGAACCTCGTCGACAATTTACCATCTATTATTATTATTAATTGAACTTGTATACCATTAAAAATATTTTATTCAAAAAAACAATACAATGAACAAAATAAAATCCATGGAAATCAATACTGGACATATGAAATTTAAATTTGTTTGGGAAAGATATGATATTCTTAAATAAATGAATATATATGAAATATGGTAAATAAAACAAAAATTAAAAATTGTTTCAAAGTTTGAAGTTAAGATAGTTGTCTTAGAGTTGGATAAAACTTTGAGAAGAGGAGATGGTGATCGAAGGTGAAGCATTGATGACGATGAATGATCGGATGATGGTGGTTACGATGGGTTTATCATGATATAAGTACTTAGGAGAGGCCAGCATTGGCAGATTTCAAAACGACCTAATGGAATCCATTGAATTATGGGAGTTAGCGATGTGCTGCAGATATCATCGGATAGTAACATAAGCTGCCTTAAGAGTATTCTACCTTCCTTTGACTATATCCTATCCTATCCGAGTCTCCCATTGGCTTTTGTGGTCTCCCATCAACCACTCTATATTTAATTGAATAATGTATAGGAGTCATGATCATCGTCATGCTCGCCCCATAATCCTGCATGGGTGAAGGCAACGACGCCTAAAAGAACGGCAACCATCATCATCATCTATCAAACAAAAATGTATTATTCCTCAAAGAATTACTCAAAGAAGAATTTTTAAGCATTTTTTTTCTTATTTGAGAATAGAATTTACATATTATCAAAAGTATATAAAATTATAATAAATTTATTTTTCTACTTATAATAAATATTCATTTTTTTAAAAGAATACGACTTTGTTTAATAAATGATAATGGTTGCCGTTTATGTAGGCGTCGTCGCCTTAGCTTAGCTGGATCATAGGATGGGATCAGCGTCATATTAAGGTGATCATTATGTAACTTAACACTATAAGATTTTTGTATTATAATTCTTATTATTAATATTAATTAATATAATTATTATTTATTAATATTTTAGGATACTGCACATTATTCAATTAAATATAGAGTGGTTGATGGTCACACGGGAGACCACAAGAATCAATGGGAGACTCGGATAGGAGATGTAATCAAAGGAAAGTAGAGTACTCTCTCAAGGAAGATGTTGTTACTATCCGAACTGTGCAGTACATAATGCAACTTCCATAATGAACTCAATGGAGTCGTTAAGAAATCAGACAATGCTGGCCTTTCCCAAGTACCTATATCATGATGAACCCATCGTTCACGAGACTCGGATAGGAGATGTAGTCAAAGGAGAGTAGAGTACTCTCTCAAGGAAGATGTTGTTACTATCCGAACTGTGCAGTACATGATTATGCTTTCAAATTTTTATATGGAAATCCTTTTTTAATAAGCAATCCAACAATAGCATAGATATCGGGCATTTGGATTTGTAATTGAAAAAAAATCAATGGAATTGATCTTTCATGAGTGGGTCAATTTCCTTGCTCGGTAGTTTACCTCAAACCGTTTTTGCGTGATCTTGTCGACACACACACACACAGTGACATACACACACAAACATTTTTCTCAACCTTAGTGAAAATGACTCAGAGACCTTCAAAACGTATAAAAACATCAAATTCTCGACATCGAAAATTTTCATGATCTCAATAATAACTCTAGTTGCTACCTTTCAATATTAATCCATTCTAGAATCTGGTAAATGTATCACAAGGTAGATTTCTTTTTAATCTTCGGTATTTTGGAGGATTTAATACGTCTTTATTCATAGCACTAGGGTGATTCAAAAGCCATAGGTTGTACCATGTGTGAAACTTTTTTTTATTAATTTCTTAACAGTAGGAACGCCTAAATCACGCGCAATGCTGGCGTTTGTCACAAACCATGGGGCATTAACTAGTAAGCGGAGAATTTGTTTTGAAACCGTTCAAAAATTCCAATGTTTGAGTCCACAGCTGTATGCCATAGGTTCAAATGGATTTAATTATGGCTTTATAGATCAAGAGTTTATTTGACAAGGTTAGTATCGATTTACGTCCGATTACCCAATAGATCTTGTGTAAATGAAGTCTTAATTGCTTTCGTTTTATTGTGATATGTTTCCTCCAAGTTAATCTGTGGTCTATAATTATTCCCAGATGTTTTGCTTCAGTAGCTTGTGGAATTATATGATTGTTTATAGCAGGGATGAGCAACCCGCGGCCCGCGGACCGCATGCGGCCCTTTAAATGTTTTTCTGCGGCCCGCCGAGCATTTCTAAAATAGAATTTTATTATTCGTCTCGATTATTTATAAACAATATTATAATGTTTATTATTATATATATAAAGCTTTGTAAATTATTAGTAAGTGCGTCCCGCCACAAAATTTTAAAATTTAAATTGGCCCGTGGGTTAAAAAGGTTGCTCACCCCTGGTTTATAGTGACTGTACTACTACGCAACCCTTTCTGAAGGTAAAAATCACATCGTTTAATTTGCTTTCACTCGACTTAATTCGCCATTTAAAAAGCCACATTTGAATCATATTTTCTAAAAATGATATTATTTTGATAGCATAAAAATATCTAATTAATAACAAGAATGGAATTTTCAAAAACAAAATTTAAGGTAAAAGGATAAAGTTATGAGATTCCCATTGCTCCACTAAAAAGTTCAAACGTCACCAAACTCAAATACATTAATATACTTTGTTATTTATTTTCAAAAAAATTTTAAATTTATATTAATTTTTTTTAAAAAAATTTATAAAAATATTTATAAAAATTAGTTTCTCAGTGCCTTTATTTTCAAGAAACATACTTTGTCTTCTACAAATAGTAATAATTTAAAGTCATAAAAAATCATCTGATTAATAAAAAGAATGGTAGATTTTCAAATTTCAAAATTAAGGTAAACGAATAAACTTACATAACACGTCGAAAAAGTTCAAATGTCAACAAATTCAAATAAATTAATACTTTTTCTTATTATTATTATTATATATTATTTGTAAATAAATTTTATATTTAAATTAATTTTTTTTAGATATATTTTTAAAAATATATAGGAATATACATGTATATATAAAAATTCAAGTTTCTAAGTGACTTTATTTTCGAGACAAACTTCATTAGAAACCATTTAAACCATCTTCAAATGAATGAGTTGTTTAAACTGGCTAACGATTTTATATAGTGAATATTTATTGAATATTTAGTATTTTCACATTTTATTATTATACTAGAAATTATTATTAAGTATAAAATAAAAATATGGCATCGAATATTTTACTTTCAACATTATTATTATCAGTTATAAATGAAATTGAATTTTCCACTTATAATTATTCATTTCTTATCACTCATGGAATTGAAATACATTTCAATACAGAAGAAAAGACATGCATTGGTTCTCTTAGTTTAGAATATCCTTTCATTAACCAGTTGTTATTATCAATTTCGGATCATTTAGGTTCAATTATTCTTGAATATGATTTAAAGTTTAACTATAAAAATGTAATACATGTCAATTTTAAATTTTCATTAGAAGATAAACTTTGTCCATATCAAAATATCATTTTCTATTATGATATACGCAAAATGGAATAAAAAGATAATTTTAAAAATTCTTCAAAGTTTTTCTAAAAGTACAGATTTATGGTTGATATTTCGGAATTTATTTGTTTGTGAATATTCATCTAAAACTGGAAAAACTATTTCAGAATTATGGATCAAAAAACCATGGTCTACAAAATCTAAAATAATTTTTTATCTAAGTTTAGCTTTTTATAATAGAAAGCCAAATTTTCATAAAAAGGGTGTAGATTACACGCTAGATAACGAATATAATGTAATAAATAAAAATAAAGATATATTAGGATATAGAAGAGAAATTTCGATTTTTAACTCTCTTTTAAAAAAGTATAATGCGAGATATAGTTCACAAAATGCTGTTTATTTGTTTTATATGAATAAGTTTCCTATTTTGAATTTTGGTTACGTTTATTGGATGCAACCGCTGAGTATTGTTGTAAACAAAGGTGCTTTCCATCCAGATTGGTGCTTTCACTGGACTACTTGGCTTGGATTATTTTTGATTTTGTTCATTTGTGGACTTATTTGGCACTTATTTAAAAAACAACAACAAAATTGGTTCGATTCGCAAATTGAAACGCTCCAAATCTTTATGACGGTTCCTTGTAATTGGATTAATTCCAAAACAAAAAACAGATCAAGGAATGTTATCTCTTGTATCTGTAATAATAATTTCCAGTCTTCTTCAGTCGGAACTATACATTAATCTTCATTCTCCCGATAGATTTCTTCCCATAAATACTTTGGATGAATTGTATAATTCAGGACTTACGATTACTTGTTTCTATCCATTTACATGTATCTTGATAGCTGATCATCTTTTAAACACCTCGAAAATTTTACTACCAGATGAAGATAAATTTGTAAATAAATCAACAGGATATTGGGAGAAAATAATTGGTTATCCATCTACAATGGATGAAATTTATTAAAATTCTAGTTTGGCTTTAATTTATATTTGTGAAGATGCAGAATCTTGAATGAAAAACTTGGAAAGATATAGAAAAAATTTACATATTATGAAAAAGCGTTTAGGAATATTTCCACTTACTACTGATGGTGATAATAGTTATATACGTTTCCCATTTCCTCATGTGTTTCAGAAAATTATATCATATCATTATTAACGAGGAATTGCTCAGTGGGAGAACCGAATTACCCTGATATTAAACATGTAAACAAATATTAAACTCAGAACGTAGATCAATCACATTGAAAGTTTACAAATTTACAAATTGCATTTATTATATTATTTTTAGGTCTTCCCATGGCTATTTTCACATTTCTTCTTGAAATTATTTATCATCAATTTCGGAGAAAAGTCATCAACTATTCTTAATAGAACCAATTTATTTATGAACTAGAAATAATAAGAAGAAATAATAATTAAAAGTTTTAATTATATGATTAAAAAAATTTAAAAAACAATTAATTCATTATTTTCAAGTTAATAAAAATAATTATTTTACTGATTAATTTATTATATACGATTCATATTTCGGATATGCACCTTTGCCTTCGTTTTGCATAAAGTTTATTTAAATTTACATATTGTATTTATATCATTTAATAGTATATAATAGTATTTATTAACGTTATATCAGTTAATTATTATTATGTTCTTTTTCATCTTTTTTGCATTTTTCTAGAATATCATTTTATATTATAAATTATATTATTATTGCATTTTTAATATCATTTTAATACGCGTTTTGTGAGTAAAGTAATGCACATGCTTGTTTTTACTCCAACCTAAAGTTCCATCCCCTCCAAAATGACCTCGAAGACCAGTTTCATAGTTATATAATTTATGGTATAAATAGAGTTTGTTTTCCATGATAAAATAAATATAATTTGCAATATTTTCATAAAAATGTTTTATTAAAATTACTAACAATCAATTCATGTGATTAATAATTTTGTTTTAACTTCAAAGAAAATTTTTCCGAAAAACGCCAACAAAAATTTATTTCCATGAGAATACGGGGTATATATATTGAACATCTGAATTTGTTAAATTTAACCTCTCACCGATCACACGTGTTCTTATCGTGGGCAATATTTTTTTTATTTTTCAAATTTTCTATTTTACAAACCATGCGAATGGTTTGTTTATAATAGAAATAATAAATTGAAATATGTCAAGATTCATCATTTCAATTCATTCTTGTCCATCAAAAACGATAGAATAAGTCACAATTATTTTTTAATTAGAAATAAACTAAGTTATTAATTTTTATGAATTAAAATAGGTTTAATACAATCCACAGGGGAAACCGTGTGAACGAATAATTACACTTATATATTGTTTTAAGAAGATTTTGTAAATGAAATGGACTTATCTTTAATATTATCCACTCTCCCGATAAAGGGAATTCAGGGAGTTTCATGTTGAAACTCGTCCACACATAATAATGGATATAATTTGCCACCACATACATCTGGATTAATCCTTTGTGACTTCAAGGAAGGTTGGCAAGCGTTATTCGGGCCCCGTTTACCACCAAATGAAAAATTTGTTGATTGAGATTTAGTAGAAAATGTATCCTCTGATATCTCCTGAATAATTATCTCAAGTAAGATCGGGTTTTGCTAATTCGTGGTAATAAATGCTTCAATTCATTAATATGAATCAACACATCGATGTTTTGTTGGAGTTTATTATCATTCTTAGTAGAGTCCCCACTTTATTAAATTCGTTATATATATTTAATTTAAATTGAAAGAATTTATACCTTTCAAGTTTTAACTTAATTAATTTTAATCTGTTTTCAACTAAATCAGCTAAGGGTGGCAACTTTTGAAAAATTGTTATTTAATAAAATTACAATACAAAGATAATTAATTAATTGGCAAAAAATTTGATAATTTAAATTTGATAAATTATTATTATAATGAAAGTCAGGAGTCGAATCGATATGATGCATTTGATATCAATAAAATCAATTATTATAACACTCATAATAAGCGTAGGTAGCACTATGGTATAAAAGAAAAGAAATATCAAGTTTAAAATCAGAGATTTCTGGGACCTCTCGCTCAACCCTTTAAAAAATTTTGACATACAATTCTTTAATTATTTATTAGAATTATTAAATGTTACATCATTGCATCAATCTGATTAAAATGAGTGGAACTTGGGAGCCTCAATAATAATACCTGGTTCACCGAGCCACCACTCGGTCTATAAAAAAAATGATTCTTTATTATCGGATTTGGCTGGTAATATTAATACCTGATTCACCGACTCGCCGTTCAAATAATTTAAAAGAACATAAATTTAAAAAAAATAGACATAAAATATACACCCCTTAAACGTACGTATTAATGCACTGGAAGACAGAAAAGAATAGCCTTAAAAAATTATTTATTTAGAAATTAAACTGACATTTTAGCTATGCTGCTTTTTGCTTTCCTTAGATCTTAGATCATACATGGTTCACCGAGCCTCCGCTCGATCATTAAAAAAAAATGATTCCTAATTATCGAATTTGGCTGGTAATACTAATAATTGCTTCAGCAGTCTCTCTGGAAATTTTGACGTCATAGAGTCAAAATTCGGTGAACTGATTTCGATGAAATTTCATCACAATATTCTTACATACCTTTATTTTTTCGATATATATTACCGCAGAAATTAAGTCTTTCTGTCGGGAAATTTTGACGATATAGACTCAAAATTGTACGGATTATTTACGGAAAAGCTGAATGACGAAATTGATGGCGTCATTTAATTCTCCTATATCGAATAAAGATAAATCTTCTAAACGTTGTGAAACAATTTCGAATAATTTAAATGTATCTATTAGTGCAATAAAAACAGATATGGTAAACACATGAATATTTTTAATTTAAATTATATTTATAATATAATATAAGATATGAGGCACTGGATGTGACGTCATCTATGACGTCCGGAGTAGACCTGATTAATAAGAATTCATCATTAATTTTAATGCTATAAAATATTTTTAATTACTTTCAAAATGAAAATCTATCCTGAAATCAATATTTATGCTAATGTCGATTCTGCGCATATCGATATTCGTTTGTCATTTATCAGTTGATTGTATAATTCAAAGTCGTGCCTAAGACATTTTAAGGCTAGTATGTTATGACTTATCTTTCAGTAAATTATTTAATCTTAAATTTTTTTTTGCAATTTTATGTGAAATGGCCAGCCATTTACCAGATGAAGTACATATTCGGCATTGTATGCTTTTTGAGTTTCGAAAGGGTATTAACGCAACAGTTTAATTTATCTTCCTCCGTCATATACATATATATTATAAATAGGATATAATTTACAATATCTTTATATACTAATTGGTTTCTAATTGAATCAATTATTTCGAAAAGGCAACATCTCCGAATTTTTTCAAAATTGAGAAAAAAAATTCCATTTTGTAAAATAAGCGTAATAACACCTATTTAGAGTGGAAAGGAAACATCTCCAAAGTTTTATCATTAAGAAAAAAATTCTGATACCTTTATTTGTTTCGAAAAGGTAACAACTGTAGCAGTTGATTCCTTTTAGGTCCCTGAGAAGTAGATCGAATTAATAAAATCATAATCAAATACCAATAAATTTGATATCTGCAACATTACAACTTCCGAAATTATTGATTTTAAAAAATGGTGGCCGCAATTTTACAAAAAAAACTGTACTTTCCAAAAGAAGTTTTGGAAAGCAAATTGCAAGAGATCAAAGGGTTTCGTTTGCTGTGAGCATCTTTAACGAGTTTATGTACAGTTCAATCACCCCTGGAACTGTTAAGGTACGCCAATATATAGATAATGATATGAACGAAGAGGAATTTCATTGACTAAAGCATTTGCCAAACCAAATGGATTTTCCTGCCTATTCTTCAAAAGTGCCAATTAATGCAAAAAAAAATAGTCGACATCAAAAAGGTAATTCAGTATATTCCAGTAGAATATACACAATTTTACGAAGATTTATTTTTGTATCGACCAAGATTTTTAAATTGTCTACAGAAATAAAAATAGTTCAAAATTTTATCAAAAATGACATTTATTGCATATTATACTTTATTTATTTATTCTAAACTATGCTTTGTTATTTGGAAGGTTTTTTCATATTTTTAAATAAAAAAACAAGTTATAGTAACAAATTGTTAATCTTATTTCAACCTAACGAAGGACGTTGATTTCGAAAAGGGAACATATCAAAAATTTTTTTTTTAATTTTCAGTACAAAACTAATTTATTAAAATAATGATTAACACAAATTAATATTACCTGAAGATAGCTAAAAAGAAACACAGAAGAACTAGTTCAATAAAATTTTTAATTTTTTCAAAAATCAGTTTTTTTAATCCCCTGAAGAATTTCATTTTTTGGAGATAATACCTTTTCGAAATAATCGATTCAATTCTATTTCAAATTTAATAACTAATATTTTTATATAAAAACTTTTTTAAAATATTCTATAAAAAATAAAAGATCGATTAAGCAGGAATCCATAGAAATAACATTTCGAATAAATTAGCACATAAAAACAAAACTTTTCTTTAGTCATTATTTTTTATACTTTTTTCTAACATTACGGGTTGAGAAAAGGAATTTAAATAATTATTTCTGAATATCAAAAATATCTGGCACGGAAGGAAGGAGGGAAGGAGGGGAGAAATTATATTTATTTATATTTCAATTTATTTATATTTATTTTGTGTTTATATTTATATTTATTGTTTATTTATAATTATATTTGTTTATATTTATATTTATTTATATTTATTGTTTATTCTAAACTATGCTTTGTTAATTAAAAAAAAATAATTTGCTGCACTAAGAACAATTCTATTAAATTGACTCACTCATATCAACATAAAATGTTAATTTTTAAAAAAGTTATTGCAGATGTCGATAGAGGTAAGAGATTTGTTCAATTGTTTTAATCCTTAAAAAAATAGGATATTAAAATAAAATGAAAACAACCAAAAAAAAAAAATATTTTTGAAAATTTAAATAAATTTCCTTTTTTTTCAAATATTTGTAAAATGATAATTTTTTTTTTTTATAAATTTTATTTTAATTTTTATTTTAATTTTATATTTATATTAGTAAATAAAATATTCATGATAAAAAATATTCATGATTTATATAAAAAAAGAAAACAAAAAAGAAGAGAATCTCAAGTAATTCTTATTGAAAATCTTAAATAATGGCACTTTTCCTAGGATTTGCCATTTCCTGCATCATATTTAATTAATATGATTCGTATGAATAGTAAAACTTATTTTTTGTCTCCTCTAAGCTCCAAGCGTCATAAGAATAGGATATAACTACTTGCATCCCATCCAAACCATCGTAGGTTAGTAAAAAAATATAATTTATTCTAATTGCACATTTCTATTTTATTTCAAATAAAAAATTATTAATATTAATTATAATTATTAATATTAATTATTTCAAATCAATAGAAATATATACTTTATAAACAAGAAAATATTCAATACCATTGAAATATATAATTAAATTGCAATAATTTGTTCAATTATGGAGATAAGTAAGCTTCATTGATATCATAGCTCTCATAGTTATATTACATAATGGCTATATTGGTAATTTCTTATTATTTTTAACCTTTAATAGAATGAATTTCTAATAAAATTTCATTAATTATTGTAATATTATTAAATCATAATTATTAAATATTTTAGTTGAAATAAGAATTATTTATCATTTTAATTGACTACTCAATTAAAAAAATAGATTTTTTAAAAATATTAATTAATTAATTTTGAAAAATTAGAAATTAGAAAAGGAATTTATAGAAACAAATAAATTTAGAATAAATTATTAAATGAATATTCAAATTTTTTTAGAGTTATTATTCTTGATTTTTTTCATAGCATTATATTTTATAAAATGAATTTAAATAATTCTTTCGCACTCATATAAGTTTCAAAGTAAAAAATATATACCAGTTAATAAATATATCTATCTTGAAATGTGTAAGGAGTAAATAGAGGAGATAATTGAATTATTATGCGTAATTGTAATTTAATTAGTAAGAATTTATTATAATTAAAATTTTAGGTTTGGTATTTATAATTTTATTAAATACGAACACACACACACACACACAATTTTAAGTGGAAATTAATTAATATATATGAAAAAAATATAAAATTTTAAATAAATAAATCCATAAATTTTATATGAATAAATTAATTGAAAAACTTCAGTTCTTATTATAAAACTAGTTTCCCAGAGCGCTCCGGCATTTTTTTTAATTTTAAATATACATAAAAATCAAATTATAGAATATTTTTGTTTTTTTTTTAAATAGCACCAGAACCGAATGTGTACGAATGTGATCGAATGTTACCAAGCGTTACGAAGAAGTGAGTGACATGGGATTTTATTATTATAATGATAAACTTAATATCTTTTATTATTATTATTAATTTATGAATTTCCACATTATAAATATATTTTTTTTTAATTTTCAGAATGTCCTACACAAATAGTGTATCTTTCTGTTCTGAATTTATTAATTTATTTAGAGTAAATGAAAGAAAAATTTTAAATTTAAAAAATAAAATAAATTGTCTATTTATTATTACATCTATTTTATAATTGAAAGATGGAGAAGATAATCAAGAATTCAAATCAACATTCAGTAGCAGGAACGAAGATTGAAACATGAAATATAAGAAGAAAAATAACTTATTAGTTTAAAATTAATAAATTTAAACTGAATTAAAAATAAAATTAATAATAAATACTGACCTCGGAGTTAATAAAGGATTGATATTTCTCGCAGATTAAACTCGAAGAACAGCTCGTAGACTTGAATGGATGTCCATCACTCTCGCCTCGATAAAGAAAAAAATAATTAAAATTAGATATTTATATTATATTCAGGAAATAAAAAAATAAGATATAAATAAATAAATAATATTAATAGGATTAAAAAAGTGTATCGATTTTTAAAAATATTATCTTATTTCTGTAATATTAAAATACTAAAATTATTTTACATCCTATATAGAACCATGATTATAATAAGTTATAATACGCATTTAATAGACATATAATAAAAATATCTTAGAAAACATCAGAAAACTAATTATGATTATATTATTAATTTCCCGAAGATTTTATTCTGTTTAATTGATATATAGGTAATAGAAATATTATTCATTTTTCAAAAGTGTTATAATAATATGAAATTGACAAAACAATATTCATATGAGATTTGAAAGGAACGGTGTGAGCGATAATGAGATTAGAAAGAATATTTAGAATATTTAAAATTATATATTCCTATATGAATATAAGCAATTTATATTTTTTTGATTTATAATTATACTAGCTGCTCAGAGCGCCTTCGGCGCTCTTCACACCTAGACGGGGGCTCCGCCCCCTGTACCCCCGAGTGGTACATAGTATTTGGTGGTTGAAAGTAGTAAAAGGTTTTCATCCATTTTGTTTCAATCAGTATATTACATAAAACATTCATTTCTTTTTGTGTTCTTATTTAAAAAATATATTTTAATTTAATCACTATATTAATTATATATATTATTATTGTATATGTTATATCTATCTACCTATGTGGCTCAAAGATACTCGAAAGTTCTTAGCCGCAACAACCACTTTTCTCCAAGTGTCCCTATCCTGAGCCCTTGTTCCATCTCTCTTACGTCCCTTCCTACGCGTCATTGGTTTTCCAAGCGGACGTTTTCCAATCGGTCTTCCCACCAATATCTTTTTCCTCTCCCATTCTAGCCACGTGCCCTGCCTATCGCAGCTTTTTCCCTTTTATAACCCTAACTATTTCTGAAGATGCAGAGAGGCCATGCAATTTCTTGTTATGCAGTCTCCCCCATACCCGGTGACCTCATCTTTCTTTGGCCATTAAATGCAGGGAAGAATCCTATTCTCAAATACTCTGAATCTACTCTCATATCCAAGGGTCATAGACCATGCCTCCCACCCATATAATGCAACAGGCAAAATAATCATTTTATATATTCCCTTTGATAATAATTTTCAAGAGATAAGCCTCTTTATTGCAGATAACAGGCGTTTCCCGATTGCAACCCCGATTTCAATTCTTCTCAAATATTATTATCCTTCGTGTTTACATTCAATTTTTCTACATATTCAAATTCTACATTTTGTATCTTAAGATTTTGTATGTTAATACTCTTCCTCTTTGTTACTAAATATTTTTTCTTATCACTATTAATTTCAAACCTCCATTAAATTTTCCTCGCTATCTGTAATTGCAATTGCCGAATCTCCTATTATATTTAAGTCGTCTGGGTAACCTAATATTTTACAATTGATTTCCGCATCTTATTCTTTCTTTACTACCTTCAAGACAAATTTGAAGATTGAAAATTTGAAAAAGTTTATCCGGATCTATTGAGTCATGCGTATGTTTTACTAAAGTCTACAAATAATTAGTGAACAGAAATATTGAATTCGCGGTTTTTTTCCTAATATCTGTCATAATGAAAATATCTTAATTAATGTTGGTCGATTTGGCCTGAACCCGCAATGATATCTTCTAATATTTCCTCCGCCTATGGTTCTTAAGTATTTTCTAAGTTATAATAGTATAATATATCTTGATCATTACATTTTGATATTTTATTTTCATTGCTAGATTATTATTGAATATTTTTAATTATAATGAAACTTGAGAAAATGCAAAAATAGAGACTTGAGACAATTTATAAAAATTAACGGTATAAAACTATAGATAAATGACTAATATATACATTCATTAATAGTATTAATTTAAATTAATTGATTTATTTGTTTTTTTATTAAGTTCATTTATTATTTTTTTTAGATCATAGTTATTTTCCTTAAAAGAAACTTAAATTCTGTGGTGCTAGGGGATTTGAAAATCATTCGTCGCAATATGAAGATTTCGCTTACAGTTTCTGTCATGTCCGACCTCTATCCAACATTTATTTTCTGTCAAGTTTTTTGCTTCTCTTAATCATGTGATCTATATATTTAATTTTTTTTGATTCATTATAATAAAATTTAAACAAATAAAAATTTTTACTTTGTTAATTTATATAAATTTCAATATAAACTGATTGTGAGTGATACGCTTTGCCAATACTCTGAATAATTTGTGTATAGAAATATTGAATGTTCTTAGCGAGATTTGATATAATGTTGTACGATTTGTCCTAAATCTGAATTAGAAGAAAATTATAAATTGCCTCCTCTTCCAGCCCAATTCATTTACCCACCCATGTTGCATATGGAATCTAAATTTCTTAAAACTCCGTTTTTTTAATTTAAAATAGAAGGAGAGAAAGAGTTTTAAATTATATTCGAATAGTAATATTTTTTTTCTGAATTTAATAGCAAGTTGATTTTAAAAATTTTCCATTCTTAATGCATATGATTGATTACATGTGTTAAAATTTAAAAAAATTCAAATATTCTAATTTTTATATTTATATACAATTTAATATTATTTTTTATTAATATCATATCAAAAAAAGAGAATTTATTAAAAATTAAAAATAAAAAAAGAAGCCTATTAATAAAAAATTGAATGGTGATTTAAATATTTTATTAAATTAATTAAAATGAGACCTTTTAGAATAAATTATTTAATTGAAATGATATTTAAATATAAGAATTTAAAAAAATATTATATTCTTTGTTTGGCAATTGTTATTTAATTATGTGCAACATGATTCGACTTACACAGAGCATCGTTATTTTTTATTAATATCACATAGTAAAAAAGAATCTTTTAAACATAATAAATAAAAAAAACATTTTAATAAATTTAAAAAATATACCCAATTTAAAAATGTCAAAAATTTAAAACAACTTTATATCATCATATTTTAATTTTTATATAATATATATATATATATATATTTAGTAATTAATAATAGAGTAATTAAATTAAAATAAAAAACAAAGATAATATAATTCAGTCATTTTAATTCAGGTTAAATAATATTTTTTTTTATATTCAATGATAAAATTTATATATTATTATATATATATTATAGAAAAGAAGAAATATTCAATTAAATAAAAAATACTTTAAGATAAAAATATGATCTAATAAATATTTTAATTAAATTGAGAACTTTTAGAATAAATTATTTAATTGAATTGATATTTGTATATTAGAATTTAAAATAAAAAGTGAAATATTATAATAATTCTTTGATTGGGAATAGCTATGATAATTCATTGTTTGAAATGATTCCGCTAGACCGACAGTGAGCCGCGAGCTGTTCTTGAATGAACAACACGGAGAATTATATAAACTTTAAAAAATTAATTTCTGCGGTTATTGATAAGATATTAATAAAATTTATAGCCTATGTTACTCTAGGGGTATATAAGAATATTGTGATGTAATTTCATAGAAATCGGTTCAGCCAATTCTGAGTCTATAAAATAGTAATTTTCCGGACAGAGAGACCGATAGACAGACAGACAGACATGAAAAATTCTAAAGTCACTTTTGGATTCTAGAGGTCATGAAACGCGAAGATATGCAAAAAATTTTAAATTCTGAACAATGTGCAGACAAAAACCTTTTTTTATATATATAGATATAGATTTAAAAAAAAGCAAAATGTGCAGCATCGTACACGTTTCGGAAGTGAAACTTCTTACAATCTAGAGAATAAGATAAATTTTAGTTGAGAGTGTGAGTGAGAGAGAAATAGAGAAAAATAAACCACACTGCCCTCTCCTACAAAGAATATTTCCAAGCACATACAATTAACAAGTCCACCCTTGCAATTTTCAATTGAATGACTCTCGCCAAGTGTTTTACCTGCTAAATGCTAAGAACCTTAATTTTAAGAGGTTGATTGATACATTGCAAATTATGTCGAATCATAAACTTACTATTTCAATTGTAATGTTCACATGTGGAAGTGTGAACGTGACAAACATAACTTACTTATTCTTAATTGTAATGGACACATGTGGGAGCTTGACATTATAAGCCTTTCTGGGAAATTGCAAAATGTGTTTATTTTTTTATATAAATAATGATCATGCAAATTACACTAAAAATTAAAAAATTATTAGCTATAATAAACTATTATTGGCTATAAATTAATTAAAATTAATTAAATTAATAAAAATAATTTAAAGATACAACTCGTTGAGAAATGAACTTATAATTAACATTTCCTTTAAAACTGTTTAAAACCCCAGAGTGGACGCTGACAATTTGGGTTTTTCCTGATAAGACTGTCCCCCCCCTGGTTTTTCCCAATAACAAAGTGAAAGAAAATTCCCTTATGTTGCCTCCCCTTCCGACCCCCTAAGAGGGGTTATTTTAAAGGAACAATCGGAAAATAATTTTAAATGAATGAATAAATGAAAATTCAAATTTTATATATAGTTTTTTATATATGTTTATTTATTCACAAAAAATTAATTAAATTGTAATTTAAATTCTTATAGTTTTATTAAATAAATCATTTTTTAGTTATAATTTTATATAAGCATTTTTTAATTGAACCTATTCAATCTTGTCATTCCCTAATCAGCATACGCGGTTTCAATAACCCTTTTAATTATTCTAAATTCAATCTTTAATTAAATCTAATTTAACACACAACAATTCCGTCTCATTATTGTAATACAAAGTTAGAAATATTAAGTTAATATAATTAATATTATTTATTTATTAATACCAATTAATAATATTAATTACTTATAAATAATTCATAATAATAATAAATTGTGATACCAACTTATAGGAATATTAAAATAATATAATTATTATTTTACATATATATGAATATAATATAAATATTTTTAATTTTATTTTAAGAATAGATATATATCTAAAAGGCGGTAACTGTGAGGTCACATACTAATTTTTATTCTTTGACCCAGCAGAGGCTGAGAAATATTATTCCGCGTCAACGTACTAGCGCGCATGCGCGCCGTGGACTTTGGACCTAGCGAGAGGGTATTAGAACGAAAGACAGCACAAAACGAAGACGCAGATAGCCTCTTTCCTAAGAACGAAAGACCGGACAAAAGAAAGACGCAGATAGCAAGAACGAAACACCGCACAAAAGAGAGACGGAGATAGAGGCTATCTCATTCTCACTCGTTATAACTATATCTTTTTTCTCTCTTGCGTTACGAATGCGTTACGAAATTTCAATTTTTCAATTCACTCTCCATTCTCAACCAAATGTCAGGACGCCGCTAAAGAAGTTTCACTTCAAAAAATAACAAAATATAAATTAAGAAAAACGTGTTTTATTAATTTTTTTTTTCTTATCCTTTGTTTCAACACCCAATCGAGAATATTTTGTCTTTTTTTTATTTAAATTAATATTTGATATTAATTATGAATTATTCTAATATATTATATTAATTTAAATATCAAGTAAAAAATATTCATGGATTCTATCTATTAAAAATATTCTTAATTATTTAAATTTTTACAAACTTGTATTAATTTATGAGACTAAAGTTTGAGAAATCATATAATAAATAATATGTACATATATTATATAACGATTTATTTATTTATTTATTTTTTTAGAATATATATAAAGGATATGGTAAAGGATATGGGATTGAATATGTAAAACCAAATAAATTTCCAAATTTCATTTTATAATATTTATTAACATTAATGAATTATTATTATATTTAATAATTAATATTAATTAATATATACGTTAAAAATATTAAATACAATCGTCTTTTTTAAATAAAACATCAATTTTACATTTAAATACAAATACACAAGAGTAATTTATTTAATTTTTATATTAAAGTAATATTTTCACATCGTAATAATATTCAAAATTCAATGAGTATTTTGTTAAATTTTTATATTAAAGTTGCTTTTATTAACTTACAAAAAAAAAAATCATTGATGACAATATGATTTAACTTTAACAATTTCTTTTACATTTCAATATACATTGATAATTTTTTTACATTTTTCATATTAAAGTTTTCTATATACATAATTCTTAAAAAGTACATAAATCTATTTTTATTCATTTTAATATAATTACATATAAATACACCTATACGCTATTTATTTGAGGTTTTTTTTCTTAAAGATGTATTTTTAATCAATAAAAAGTTTCTATAAATCTTATTATTATATACTTAGGTATATTATAAAATATCCATCATATACATTGAAATAATTTCGATATTACTTGCAGAAGGTAACAATTTTTTACAAATGTCAACCTCCTCTGTTATTGTATCATCGTCATCATCATTTGTATCAGTTGTATAAATGTTCAATGTATGAAGACGCAAGCATTTGTTCATTTTAATTAATGAATTAACTTGTGTCTTTTTTGTCAATGGAAGAATTAATTGATATAATTTTTTGCATTTCAAAATGTATGGAAGTACTTTATTCGATATTTTTTCACATGCAAACAATGATAAAATATTTAATTTTTTTATTTGATGGATATCTTTTAGATAACTACTTCTTAATAAATCACAGTATTCTAATCGGAGATCTGTTAAATTTTCAAACTGATTAAGCATTTTCAAGGCATTTCTATGAATATCGTCGCATGATTCTATTTTCAAATTTGTTAATGGTAACCTTTTTTCAAGAAACACTTTAACTAGTTGTTTTGTAAAGGATTTTATTTCTATTAACATTACTTTTTTCAATTTACCTAATGGTGCAATTTCAAAATAACTCCTGAGAATTTCTTCAGGGCCATTATATCTAATTTGTAGATGTTCTAAATTTTGTAATTTTGACAAATAAGATGGCCAGGTTTTATTATCAGAATGAAAAGCGATTTCCAATTTTCTTAAATTAGAAAAGTTAAATATGGATTTCAAGGGTTCCATTGTTTTTATCAATATTATCGGCAAATTTAATGTTACAAGTTTGTTCATTTTCATTATTAATTTATTTATACTTTTACCACAAAAAAATTCATTTGGAAGACTTAACTTTTTTAAATTTGGAAAAAACAAATTAATATCCCTTAGAAAAATATCATAATTTAATCTGGACCCATTTATAATAATTTCTTCTACCTTATTGAAAATAGGACAATTTGGCAATTTACCTTCTTGGAGTTCACTTGATAATTTGAATAGAAGATTTCCTAATATAACTAATTGACTTTTGGAGAAATCTTGAAAAACAATTTTTTTTAATCTTGGCATGGATGAATGTTTTAGCAACTTGATTAAAAATTCCAAATTCGATTCACTTACATCAACAGTTTCTATTAAAAAATGGAATCGTTCAAAAAACTGTTCAGCGTAGTAGGAATTTGGACCGTCGAATGAAATAGCTGGTAAAGAATAGACAATTCCAGTATTGATAATCACATCATAATAATATGGATCTTCACTAAAGAGAACCAATTCTTGGATTGTTGTATATTGCAGAATATTACCTACTAATTCTTGCGGTAATCTCCTCATATGTTGATCGAATTCTTCATCATCACTAGAATTAACAGATAAACGGATTTACAAAATTAAAAAATGTTTTTTTTTTATTATTATTCTACATAAATAGCTTTTAAAACTGTACAATACTTACTGTTGATATTGAGGAGTCATCTTCTGAACACAATGGTTGGTTTTTTTCATCTTTTTGGATGGCATGATTAAAAAACAAAAAATCAAATCAAAAACAAAAAAATTTGAAAAGTACACTCAGGTAGCAAGCGCGTTAATGTTCACTTGATGAGATGCAGAGAGCAAATGGTAACTGAATGAAATTGAGGGTGCCGTTTAAGTCGAACAAAGGGGTGTGTCAAAATAGGCAACCAATCAGAAGACCCCTTAAGTAAAAAATACAAGAGTGGGGTTCGAACCTTTTTTCTACCTCCCTATTATACTTTTTCCAATATTTTGATTTTCTTATTTATTTTAATCTCTCTTTGTAAAGATAAAATTATAAATTTCTAATGATTTTATATTTAATTATTAAAAAGTCAGGAATTATAATTATTAAAAAAGTGAAAATTGTTCATAAAATAGCCTTTTAATCTATGTTTAAAAAATGTACATAATATTTTTACTATCTCGCCAGATAAGGCTGAGAAAAATGTCTGTGTGCATATGTGTATGTAGACAAGTGTAGGCAAAAACGGTTTTAGCTAGAATAATGAAATTTGGTATACGGGCATTATTCAAAATTCGTAGTTTTCGATCAACTTTTGAGAAATGTAGCTCAACCGGAAGAGGGTCAATACCTACAACGTTTTGATGTTTTTTTCCTTTAAAGTGGCCGTAAAAATAAAGAAATATGTGAGATACTTTTTCCACGTGATTAAAAATTGTATAAAACTGCTATATATAGAATTTCAGCTTGATTGAATCGCTGAAAGGACCGGAATTAATTTTCAAACACTGCAAATCATGTGCCATTAACAAAAAGTCAAACATGCGCTGGTTTAATAAAAATTATTTATTGATTTTAATTTATAATTTATAATTAATTAAATTTAATTTAAATATAATATATTGTAACATATTCGCATGAATATACTGCTTTAAATAAACAAAGATGCAGAAAATTCTAGAAAGACATTTCTAAATAACTTAAAAAAATTAAACAGGTAGAAAAAAGTGACTTAAAGAAAATATTTTCTATGGATAAAAACAAATATTTCCTTAATACTATTATAAAAAAACATCAAATAATAACATTTTTTTTCTTAAAGTGGAATATATACATGTGGATATTATCTATTTTCAAAGGTTTGAAAAAGTCCTATTGTATTGGTTTGACCTTTTTTTCATTCTTCTACAAGTAAACAAAATTCAATTGTTAATGAACAAGCGAAATAGTTTCATAGATTTTTAAAATACCTGAATATTTTTCTTCTTATAAAATTATTTTAAGATAATATATAAATTATAATTTATTATAATATAATATTATACGATAAAAATATATTCTATAAATATATAGTACAGGTGTGTGTGAGTATATAAATTGTTTTGTTTTATATGAAATATTGTTTATATAATTCCTAAGCTTTAATAAATGCTTTCTATTTTATAGAATACTAGCTGCTCCGAGCGCCTTCCAGGCGCTCTTCACACCTAGACGGGGGCTCCGCCCCCTGTACCCCCGAATGGTATTTGGTTGAAAGTCTGTATTTAAAAATGCTTGTTTTTTATGCTTACATATTGGATGTATTATGATACTGAGCACATGGCAAAGACTTTCTAAAAATAATTGTTTAAAAAAAAACCCAGGGAAAAACCCAGAGATATACCTCTTCGTTACCCCAATAGAGAGAGAGGGGTGGACAATTTTGCCAAGTGGCAGAGGAGGGGATGATTGGCTTCGACATATTTTGAATTCTCAATTCCTTAACTACACAATATACCAACTGTGGTCGACAATTGGTAATTAATAATTAATTATAAATTGCATTTGCTAAAATATAAATTAAAGTTCTTTTAATTTATATTTCTATTTTTACGGTACCTTTCAATTATTCTATTTCATCTTAATTTCTTGAGTTATCTATTGTAATTTAAATTCTTACAGTTTTATTAAATAAATCATTTTTAGTTATAATTTTATATAAGCATTTTTTAATTGAACCTATTCAATCTTGTCATTCCCTAATCAACCTACGCGGTTTCAATAACCCTTTTAATTATTCTAAATTCAATCCAGAGTGCTACCAATTAATTAAATTTATTTTTTACCCAATTTTTCTTATAAAATACCTCACCCCTTGTATCCGCTTGATACATCGACTATAGAAAGCTATTGTTCCTGAAATCGAAAGTGGGAGGAAATGGAATGGGATGAATCCTTAATATATACTAATTTTGCTCGAAGGCTAAAAAGAGGAATTAATAAAATTACGATAGCAACCTCTTCACTTCTATCGCACCTGGAAATTTAAATGGACTGTATTAAAGGTCGAATGTTTAATATATTAGGGATTTGGAATTGAAAAAAGATCGCTAAAGAAAACTCTATAATCAACTTTTACAATATTTAATTAAATTAAAATTAGGTTCAATTAAAAACGGATTAATTATATTTAGGGTCACCTAAATATTTTTATATATCAACTTAAATCTAAATTTTCAATCTAAAATTAATATAGTTCAAAGTGTTCATAAGTGCACTTATCTGACCACCGGGAATTGAATTAAATGGGGGTTTACGCTGCCGTTCGCTGCCTGGATGTCTTCTCTGCTGGTTTCGCAATTGATCCAACGATCAATTGGCTTTGGACCCTCCTCGAGTTTCCAACGGGATGAATGGACCAGCACGGATCCAAAGGTAGAGATGATCCCCTCAGGAATCACTGGGTTTGCCCCCTCGGAACAAACTCTGGAGCACAGGACCGGCGGCTGCAATCTGTAGCCTCGTCGACGACCCCAAAAGCACCGCGTTCGAGTTGTAAATTCGAACGGGTCGAATAAGGCGTCGGTGGGCCAAGGGGCCCCAGTAAGCAGTGGACGAGCAGATAAAAACAACAGGCAGCAGCGACAGACAAAGGCAATGGCACTCGGGCGACAGGACAACAGCAGCGGGGCTCCGGAGAGCTCGGCCTGTCTTTTTATATGTAGATAGTAAGGGAGGGGGGTGGTCAACCTCATGAATTTATGACAATAACAATTAAATATTTAAAACTATAAATGAAATTAACTTAAAAATATTAAACTACATTATATAATTAATTAACACTAATATTTATAAATATTAACTTAATTACTATTTAAACTTAGTCAGAGGGCGGGAATTCAAATTTATTTGAATTCAGGTTCCATGCGGAAACACCCCTAATATCTTATACACGACAATCTATATATAAGATGGTAGGTTTAATCAAATGGACTATTGACAGATTTGTTTGCTAAAAAAAAATTTTAAATAATTACAATAAATAGAATAATATATTCTTACCTAAAAACAAATTGGTTTTTATAGTCAACAATTCTTTAACACACAACAATTCCGTCTCATTATTGTAATACAAAGTTAGAAATATTAAGTTAATATAATTAATATTATTTATTTATTAATACCAATTAATAATATTAATTACTTATAAATAATTCATAATAATAATAAATTGTGATACCAACTTATAGGAATATTAAATTAATATAATTATTATTTTACATATATATAATTTTAATATAAATATTTTTAATTTGATTTTAAGAATAGATATATATCTAAAAGGCGGTAACTGTGACGTCACATATATACATTTAAATTAAAAAAAACTAATGAAGATGATTTTTTCCAGATATGTGATCAATAAAACTAAATAACTTAAGAGTATAACTAATGGTTTTCAATTTATAAAATCTAATTTAACACACAACAATTCCGTCTCATTATTGTATTGTAATACAAAGTTAGAAATATTAAGTTTAAAAAAAATTAAAAATATTTGAATTTTGAAGATTATATGTAGCGCCATCTGTCGATAGTTTTGTGACACTACAGACTTTTACCAAAATATTACTAATTAAATTAATTTTGGATAAATTAATTTTGGATTTAACTACACTAAAACCTTCCCTGGGATGCCCACAACAATCCCTGAAAGTTTCACCGTAATCGGACGGGTAGTTTTTGAGTCTATGCGAGACAGACAGACAAACATTGCCTTTTATATATATAGATTAGAAAAACTAACAAAATATTAATTAAGAAAAACGTGTTTTATTAATTTTTTTTTCTAATACTTTGTTTCAAAACACCCAATCAAGAATATTTTTTGTTTTTTTATTTAAATAAATATTTGATATTAATTATTAATTATTATAATATATTATATTAATTTAAATATAGAAAAAAAATATTCATGGATACCTAGGCATAAAAAAATGATTATTCATCAAAAATTTTAATAATATATTTTTTTAATATTTTTATGATG
Organism: Labia minor; assembly: GCA_963082975.1. Taxonomy (NCBI): domain Eukaryota; kingdom Metazoa; phylum Arthropoda; class Insecta; order Dermaptera; family Spongiphoridae; genus Labia; species Labia minor. Next base: position 91,528,415 of record OY720344.1, on the reverse strand, counting down.
TAAAATGAACGAATTTATTATTTATTTTTAAAAATTTCATTTTTTAATTTTACCTTAAAAATTATGAAAGGTTGGCCGACGATGACCCTTCGTTTTCGGCATAAAAAAATAATTATTCATCAAAAATTTCATTAATATATTTTTTTAATATTTTTATGATGTAAACAGAACGAATTTATTATTTATTTTTAAAAATTTCATTTTTTAATTTTACCGTAAAAATTATGAAAGTTTGGCCGACGATGACCCTCCGTTTTCGGCATAAAAAAATAAGTATTCATCAGAAATTTCAATAAACCGACGATAGTAAGGGAGGTATTGTTTTCACACCAAATTTCACATGTGGAGATTTTTACATATCTCCACGAATCATGCATTTTCTTAACAGAAAAAAGTATTTTTAGCATGATGTCTGTCCGTCCGTCTGTCCGTACAGCCTGAACGGCTTAACGGATTTTGATAAAATTTGGTATATTTACTTAATGCATCAGCGGGATGAATTGATCAACTTTTGGTGCAAATCCGGAAACCGGAAGTGGTAGTATTAGCGATCGACGATAAGAAGGGAAGGGTTATTTTCGCACCAAATTTCACATAAGGAGATTTTTTTACATATCACCACGAATGTATTGGTTTTATCCTCGGGAAAAATCATCTTCATTATGCTTTTCTTAATTTAAAATTATATGACGTCGCCCAGCCCTTCATGACGTCACAGCCTCGGGTGTAAGTGCATAATCATTTAAAAAGGTTAGTGAATGTGGATATACATACATAAGGGACTAAACAAATAATTCTATTAATATAAAATTTATTTTTCTTAAAGTAAATTCGTTAATTTTTTTTTCTTTGTATTTTTGTCAAATGAAAATATTTTTAATCTATTAACATTTTAATTTAGGATGGTTAAAAATTATTTTTCAATTTTTAACCAATTCCATTTAAACAAATAAATTAACATTTTTATTTTTGAGATGTTCCAAGATCTCTAATCTAAATATTCTATTATTTTAATTTTGGAATTATACCAAAATATTAATAATTTTATCAAAACAAACGAATTCTTTGAAGGAGTGTTAACCACCTTTCAGTATGTGTGGAGGAGTTTTGATACATTATTTGGTTGATATACTAGAATAATGTATATTGTGTAATTTTTGGATTCTGTAATAATAATTTTTATCTAAATGCCAAAACAAAAATATTTTTATGCGTACGATTTTAATATTATTTTTTTATTTATGGAAAATATCTATTATTATAATATATATAATTAATAAAATATCAAAAATAAATTGTTTTTATTTTACATTCTAATAATAATAATAATAATATGTAAGGATATTAAACTTGTTTCTATTTTAAAAAATTTTAGCTTAAATATATTAGTGTAAATAAAAACGAAATGAAATGTGTGTCAAGATTCAACGTTTTAATTCATTCTTGTTCAAAGCGAAAGTGAACCAACTTTATCATTATATTATATATAATTAGAAATTAAATTTTAAAAAATATAGTTTATAATATAATCAAACTTTTTAGATTATAAATAGTTATAAGCATAAATTCATAAATATCAAAACTATTAGATTTTTTAAAATAAAACATTTCTAAATTTAAACATAAAAAAACAATTTCGTATTGTATCAAAGTTTTATTCACATAAATAATCTTTATCTATATCTCAATTGGTTGTTATAATAGTGGTCCTTGTGTTTGATAAGATTTTTTGAGGAGGAGGTGATCTAATGTAAAGCGTTGATGATCGGTTGATCGTCGTGTAATATGTGTTCATCATGATATAGGTACTTGGGAAATGCCAGCATTGTCATATTTCTTAAAGGCTCCATTGAATTCATTATGGAAGTTTGCGGTGTACTGCACAGTTCGGATAGTAACAACATCTTTATTGAGAGAGTACTCTACTCTCTTTTGAGTATATCTCTTATCCGAGACTCCCTTTGGTTCTTGTGCTCTCCGGTGTAACCGTCAACCACTCCATATAAAATTGAATAATGTGCAGTATCCTAAAATATTAATAAATATAAGAATTATAATAATACAAAAATCTCATAGTGTTAAGTTACATAATAGTCCTTGATCATCTTGATATGATGCTGATTCGATCCTATAATCCAGCTAGAGCTAAGGCGACGACGCTTAAAGGTACGGCAACAATTATCATCTATTTACTATTAAACAAAGACGTATTCTGTAAAAAAAATTAATATTTATTATAAGAAAAAAATAAATTGATTATTATTTGATATACTTTTGATAATATGAGTACATATTCAATTCACAAATGAAAGAAAAAAAATGCTTCTTTAAAAAATTATTCTTTGAATACATTTACTTCCCATTGATCTTTTTTTTTTAGTTTAAAAAAGTATGTTTATTAGCCAAATATACAAATATATGTTGTTTTTCCCATATAACATATAAAAGGGATTACAAGACTTTTTCTTACAGCTAATTGATGACTCCAGGGTCGTAATTATTTATACAATGTTTCTTTTTTATTATTACGCTATTAACTATTTTTAATATTAGAATTTCAAAGTGTAAATTAATTATTTTTTTTTTGTCTAGGAAAAGGCTATATAAAAATAAAAACCTAGACTATATCCTATTGATTTTTCTGGCTATCGATATGTCCATAACTCACTCCACAATAAACAATTTTAAATTAATTATAAGATGTAAATATTAATCAAAATAATACCAAAAATTAAATTATAAATAGAAAAAAATATTAAATAAGATAAATTCATGAACAGACTAGCTAAAATGGGAGGGCCAATAATTAACAAAAAAATAAAAATATTGTCAGGTTATTTTTATTATTCTCCAACTAGCTAAATCAAAAAAAAATATAGTCAGGTTTTTCTAAATTATATATATATTATATATATATATATATATATATATATATATTTTTCTACATTAAAAAATATAAATATTTTAGATAAATATAACCACATTAGAAGATAGATTCTAAAATCGATAATTAATAAAAATTAAAGGTTTAACTTCCGCCGCTGTGGATATAATATAAAGAATATAAGACAAATAAGGAAAATAGGTATACATTTGCATAAAATAACAAGATATGAACAACAACCCAAGTGAAGGTAATGATTTGAATTGAAAATAAATATTTAAAATTTGGAGTAAATTATTACTTGTTAGATGTTTCTGGTTGCCATTATTTGAAAATAATACGTTTTTGTTTGATAGATGATGACGATGGTTGCCGTTCTTTTAGGCGTCGTTGCCTTCACTCATGCTGGATTATGGGACCAGCATCACGATGATCAGGACTCCTATACATTATTCAATTAAATAGAGAGTGGTTTATGGTCACTCGGGAGGCCACAAGAGCCAATGGGAGACTCCGATAGGATAGGATATTGTCAAAGGAAGGTAGAAAGGTACTCTCTCAAGGCAGATGATCTTACTATCCGATGATATCTGCAGCAGACCGCTAACTCCCATAATTCAATGGATTCCATTAGGTCGTTTTGAAATCTGCCAATGCTGGCTTCTCTCAAGTACTTATATCGTGATAAACCCATCGTCACCACCATCATCCGATCATTCATCGTCATCAACGCTTCACCTTCGATCACTATCTCACATTTCAGAAATGCCTCCTCTTCTCAAAGTTTTATCCAACTCTAAGACGACTATCTTAACTTCAAACTTTGAACCATATTTCATATATTAGTTTATTTAAGAATATCATATCTTTCCCAAATAAATCTAAATTTCATATGTCGACTATTCGTTTCCATAGATTTTATTTTTTCATTGTATTGTTTTTTGAATAAAATGTTTTTAATGGTATCCAAGTTCAATTAATAATAATAGATGGTAAATTGTCGACGAGATTTCTGGACTTTAGAATTTTTAAGGTTTTTTTTAGGAAAAATTCCATTTTTTTGGAATTAGATACTGGATCCCCGAATTCTATTATTATGAAAAGCATACGGAATGATTTCGCGTGTCCTCATCATTTTGCGATGGAATTATGTATTTCAAGTTTCACATGACCTAAAGTTCACTTTTTATTAAAGTTGAGCCCATTTTTTCTAAATCTCATTTATTTTCTTTTGCATATAAAGAATTTCACAATCCATTGATATATTTGAATAGGCTTCTCCTATAGGAATTGTTCCTAAATCGGATGGTAAAATTAGTATATCTGCTGATTTAAGTGATGTAAATAAATTAATTTTTATCAATCAATTTTCTTTAACAACCCCTCGTTAACATTAATTTTATTAAGAATAAATTAATTAAAATTGAGAATTCATTCATTTAAATAATAAAAAAAATTATGTTCGTTTAGGTTATTATTTCAATTCGTTTTGATTACTTCTAAAACGTATTTATAAATAAAAATAAAATATATTTTTCACTTTCTCGTTTAATATATAATTTTCCTAGTTTGACTAAAATTTTCAAGCATTATCCAAAAATCCGTCATTTCTTGTTTAATTTCCATGAAACCCAAAATGTTGCCTGCCCATAGAAGATGGATCATTTAAGTTAGATGCCTGGAAGGAATAGCCCGAATAATCCTCACTTATGTGAACTTTATATTCATTTAACAGCTAAGTGGTCGACTCTTAATAAATTGTAATTGATTATTAAGCGTGGACACTCAAATGCAAGTCTTGAAACCGAGTTTTCTTCTTAACTAACATGTAATTCAAGATACCCACTAGATCGCACTGCAAGCGCCCGCCAGATCGTAGGCCAATTTTAACTTTAAAAATTGTTTGGCAAAATGGATTGGAAAACCCCATCGTCTGTGGGCAAAACCCAGAAAACAGACCACAGACCTCTGCACTAACCATCTGTATCTCCTTTAGTTATTTTAATATCAAACCTCAGCAAACATGGTTTATCGTGTGAGTTAATTTTTATTTTATTTTATATAAAATTTTTTTTATATAAATATATAAAAGAATTTTTTATAAATTAAACTTTTTAAAAATTATTTGCTATTTTTTCTCAGATTGGTTGATGATGCAATCATAATTATATTATTTTATATACAATTATTTAGTAAATGTACATGTATTTAAATTAATTTTCTATAAAAAGTTTAAAAAAAATTTTTATCATCCCCAATTTTGTAAAAAAGATTTTGTAATTTTAATTAATTTTTAAATATATAAATATTATATAGGTATTACCTAGAACATTATTCGTTTCTTTTAGATATGTAAATTACATAAAAGATTGTAGAATTTTCAGTTAAATGAAAAATTATTTATTTGGATATAAAACCAACATTACTGAATTACTTGAATTAGTTTTAAATTAGTTGCCTATCACCTGTAGATAGCACAAAACGTGGTTTCAAAAATTAACATTGAGTATCCAAGTCTGATAAGGATGGTCTGTGTTTTACCTTCTGGAGATAGAGGGCAAGTTTCCAATTGGGGCTCCCGCTCACAGACCATCCGTATCAGACTAGGACACTCAATGTTAATTTTTGAAACAAAGTTTTTAGCACATAGTGACATCAGGGAAATAACTATTTTTTTAAAAAAAGCGGGCTCTTTTGTGTGCATGTGTGTGTGTGTGTGTGTGTGTGTGACGTTTTTTTAATTTAGAAGGAATATTGGGAATTAAATAATTATAGAATTTTCATTTAAATGAAAAATAATCTATTTGAAGATAAAACTAACATTTAAGCAAAAAATTATGTTTTTTTTCAGAAATGTTGGTTTTATATACAAATAAATAATTTTTACCGACCGACGATAGTAAGGGAGGTATTGTTTTCACACCAAATTTCACATGTGGAGATTTTTACATATCTCCACGAATCATGCATTTTCTAAACAGAAAAAAGTATTTTTAGCATGATGTCTGTCCGTCCGTCCGTCCGTATAGATGTGTACAGCCTGAACGGCTCAACCGATTTTGATGAAATTTGGTATATTTACTTAATGCATCAGTGGGATGAATTGATCAACTTTTGGTGCAATTCCGGAAACCGGAAGTGGTAGTATTAGCGATCGACGATAGGAAGGAAAGGGTTATTTTCACACCAAAGGAGATTTTTTTATATATCACCACGAATCATGCACTTTGTATTGGTTTTATCCTCGAGAAAAATCATATTTATTAGTTTTTTCTTGATTTAAAATTATATGACGTCATCCAGCCATTCATGACGTCACAGCCTGGTCTTGCATATATATTATAAATAAAATAAAATTAAAAATGTTTATATTTATTATTTATGTATCCATATCTGTTGTTTATTACATTAATAGATATATGAAAATTATTTGAAATTGTTTCTGTAGCTGGAAATTAATTTATTTCAAACCGTCGGTCGGTTCGGACCTGGCCACAGGTCAACTTATTTTAATTTAAAATAGAAGGAGAGAAAGAGTTTTAAATTATATTCGAATAGTCTATATATTCTATATATATCAGTATTTTTTTCTGAATTTAATAGCAAGTTGATTTTAAAAATTTTCCATTCTTAATGCATATGATTGATTACATGTGTTAAAATTTAAAAAAATTCAAATATTCTAATTTTTAAATTTATATACAATTTAATATTATTTTTTATTAATATCATATCAGAAAAAGAGAATTTATTAAAAATAAAAAATAAAAAAGAAGCCTATTAATAAAAAATTGAATGGTGATTTAAATATTTTATTAAATTAATTAAAATGAGACCTTTTAGAATAAATTATTTAATTGAAATGATATTTAAATATAAGAATTTAAAAAAATATTATATTCTTTGTTTGGCAATTGTTATTTAATTATGTGCAACATGATTCGACTTACACAGAGCATCGTTATTTTTTATTAATATCACATAGTAAAAAAGAATCTTTTAAACATAATAAATAAAAAAAACATTTTAATAAATTTAAAAAATATACCCAATTTAAAAATGTCAAAAATTTAAAACAACTTTATATCATCATATTTTAATTTTTATATAATATATATATATATTTAGATATTAATAATAGAGTAATTAAATTAAAATAAAAAACAAAGATAATATAATTCAGTCATTTTAATTGAGGTTAAATAATTTTTTTTTTATTATTCAAATATATTATTATATATATTATTATATATATATTATAGAAAAGAAGAAATATTCAATTAAATAAAAAATAATTTAAGATAAAAATATGATCTAATAAATATTTTAATTAAATTGAGAACTTTTAGAATAAATTATTTAATTGAATTGATATTTGTATATTAGAATTTAAAATAAAAAGTGAAATATTATAATAATTCTTTGATTGGGAATAGCTATGATAATTCATTGTTTGAAATGATTCCGCTAGGCCGACAGTGAGCCGCGAGCTGCTCTTGAATGAACAACACGGAGAATTATATAAACTTTAAAAAATTAATTTCTGCGGTTATTGATAAGATATTAATAAAATTTATAGCCTATGTTACTCTAGAGGTATATAAGAATATTGTGATGTAATTTCAAAGAAATCGGTTCAGCCAATTCTGAGTCTATAAAATAGTAATTTTCCGGACAGACAGACAGACAGACAGACGTGAAAAATTCTAAAGTCACTTTTGGATTCTAGAGGTCATGAAACGCGAAGATATGCAAAAAATTTTAAATTCTGAGCAATGTGCAGACAAAAACCTTTTTTTATATATATAGATTATATGAATTTTGAAAATAATTAGCACATCTTATTTTTTAAATAAATAAGTTTTAATAGGATTAATATATATATTGAAATTTAAAAAATATTTCAATAAATTGATATATTTAAAGAAAAATAAAATTTTGTATATGGATTTTTAATTTTTAAATAATTTTAATTTAACTTTTAATAAAATTGAATTAATGAGATCTGATAGAATCTCTAAGATTAATGCTTTTCAAAGATTTGAATGAAAAATTTATATATTTATTTGGGAATGTGAATAAAAAATTATAAAAATGCACTTTATAAAATTTATTTTTTATTGAAATATTTTTTTTTTTAAAGTTCACTAATATTCCTTTTAATTAATAAAAATAAATAATAAAATTACAATTAATTCTTAATTAGCGACCGATTAAGGGATGGTTTCAGTGGAGGGGCCTCTTCGGGTCTTACACTCGCCAGGGAAGGGGAACTGAGGGGAACTGACGAGTCGGCCTGCCGGCAGGTCAGGCCAGGCTGGGCCAGGCGGCGGAGGGGCATGGAGAGGGGCGAGCAGGGACTGCAGAGGTAAGCGCTCTACTGCAAATTATTTCAAATAAAATACATATTAAAATAAAATAAAATAAACAAATATTAATTTTTAAAATTAGTGGTGTTTTAGAATACATCTTAAATCGAATCAATAAGTTTCTATTCTATTAATAAAATTTTGATTCAATTAAAATCAACTAAACATATATAAGTTAACCTATGGCCAAGTCCGAAATTGAAAAGAATATCCGTATTTGATAATTGTATTATATAAAAATTCAATAAAATATTATATATTCAAATAAATAGTATTATTTTAATCAAAATAAAAAGCCATAATTATTTAAAATTATTTTATTTGTTTTTAAAAAATTAAAATAGTTATAAAAAATTTAATGAACAAAAATTATCAAATAAAAACTTTTGTATAATCAAAATAAGAGTTATATAATATTAATAAATTAAAATCAAAGGTACTCAAAAATGTTAGACAATGTTAGACAGGATATGTAATTAATTAAAATTATTTATATATAGAATAATCATATAAAATAAGGATAATCAAATCAAAACAATTAAATTTTACAAACATTTAATTTATAAATAACTTTCATAAAGAGATTCTCTTTGAAAAAATAAAAACTAGACAAATATATTATAAATACATTTTTGAAGTTGATTTCTTTCCTATTGTCAGGCAATTATGACTAGATTATTTTCTTTAATTCTTTGAAGGCTTTATATATTTAAAAAAAATTTTAAACCTTGAATAAAAAATATTTTGTTACTGTAGAGAGTGAAAAAAAACAATATTTTAATTAGTGTTATCGAAAAAGCAATATATATTTTTAATTTTTAAGAATTATTATATTATTTGGATGTTAAAATATGTATGTTTAAGCTAAATTTGATAATCCCTATCATTATTAAATTTCTATTTTTAATTTAACAAATAAGTCTTTTTTAAGACAGACAACTATTAAAATAGAATTTGATAAAAATATATATTTATACTAAATATATTTGTTTATCCAATTTCATTACTTGAAAATAAAAATAAATAAATAAATATAATTTAATATTAGAAAAATATAAATTTTCTTTTATTTTAACTTAATGACGAGTCATCTTGAATTCTAGTTTATTATTAATATTACGTTTTCAAGACAACATTAAAAAACAATTAATATTCGGGTCTACATTTTTCTTTGGTTCTTTATAAAAACATTTTGTTTTATTTGAAATTATGGTATCTATACGATTCCCCCTACACCTCGCAAAATTTGATGAAACTTCGCCAGTTGATTCTTTGATTAATTCTAAGAAACTTTTTCCTTAGGCATTTCTTGGGAGAACTTCTAGTTTTCGAGATAAAAAGGATTAAAGATTGGATATCAATTAGATGTTTATGAATGTCGAAATGTGCAGCCATTAAGAAATTTTCATTGACTAATTCACTAATTATTCACATATTCACTAATTTTTGGTTTTTTCTGTTCGGTTTGGATATAGGAAAATTATTTAATTAATTAAAAAAAAACGAAAATTAGTCGCGCCCTCTGCTGGTCAAACTGATAAGACATGGTAGCTAAATGGGATATCAATGGATTGATATCCAATCTTTAATCCTTTTTATCTCGAAAACTAGAAGTTCTCCCAAGAAATGCTTAAGGAAAAAGTTTCTTAGAATTAATCAAAGAATCAACTGGCGAAGTTTCATCAAATTTTGCGAGGTGTAGGGGGAATCGTATAGATACTAAAAACAATAAGATCAACATTATAAATTTAAATGAATTTCAAATAATAATAAAAATTAACTTAATAAAGTCAAATTGATAAATAACAATGATTTATATGCATAAATATCATTTTAATCTATTTGGCAAGAAATTTCACAAAAAAGACCCGAATATAAATATTTATGGATACATTAAATTTTAATTGTTTATTGATATGTTATTATTATTCTTTGGTGGTTATTTTTTCAGGTAAAATATCTCCTTCAATATATGAACTTATAAACATATTTTTCGGATCCATATTAAAATGTGTCTCAGTCCATTGTTTATATCCCGGGTAAAGACTTCCTATAAGTGGGCTGACATAAATTGGCCCAGCTGACCAACAACGTCGTCCTCCTTGACGTTGTAAAAGCGATTCCAATTCTGCCATTGGAGCATTGAATGTTGATGACAATAATGAGGCATTAAACCAATCCGCCCAAATGGTGATTCCCTTGGTCGAGGTGTAAGGAGCCATGAAAGGTCGTCGATTCGGGTCACTTCCATCCGGATGATGCTGCAGAGAAATCCTCACTGGCGTAGTGCAAAATTCATAACGTTGATGACTCCAACGTTGAATGGCAAGACATGTATCGGTTAATTTGATGCCAGGAAGCCACCAAAATATGCCTCGACAATGCTCCTTAATATTTTCTAATTTATACGGCCGAAAACTATGATTAAATCGATAATTATGGATAGTTGAGAGAAAATTAAATTGAGTTGTTGAGCTCCATCGGACAAGAGATGGTATATGCCATGTAAGCATGTAACTAGCACGATTAATTAACCAATACAAACCACGATAGAGATATTCCATACATGTTTTCCACCAAGGTTGTTCCAATACTTCATTAATTCGTACTGGAATTGCTGAAGTAACCAACACTTTATCAATCAAAGGAAACCAATATGCATCAGTATATAAATTTTCCCAGAGTTTTGGCGATTCATTTAAAAAAGTATTTAAATCACATTCATAACTTGCTTCTTGGGCGCGATGAATCTGCACCGACCTAAGATTTACTGATGATATTATACCATTTAAACCAAGACCTGAAATTAAGGCCTGTAAATTAGGCCCTCGATTAGATTTCGAACTTTTCCTATCAGCCTCTCTTTCAGTAGGGTTTGGCCAAAACCAATCGGCAAAAGTCAAATCAGGATGAATCACTTGGCAAGAATCAATAACATCGGCAATGGAACCCTTGGAGGAGATTAATCCAACAGCTATTGCATCATGTAAAGATATATCAGGTATCGTGCCATACAATGGTAGTGTGTAATTGAGATATTCCATACGAGTTAAGGCTTCTCCTAATGTAAGACCGGTTTCCATGTTGAATGTCATCTCTTCAGGATGATAAGAGAGCATTTTCTTCATCCGTGATAATGAAATAAGAATATCATTACCTTCGCGATTAATTGGAAAAGTACCACCATAACATTTTAAACTGACATGATTTTCTTTAGCCTGTTCTAATATTATTTTCAAGTCAGGAATATCCCAAGCAAGTTTGGCATTGAAGACATCGAGTGTAGTAAACATATTCAAATGGCAATATGCACAAAATCTATAAAAATTGTTTTAAATAATAATTCTAAATTCTAATTCTATTTAAATAAATATTTGACTAGATATCTCTGGTATGTCAATTTGTTCATAATAATGACAAATTAGCCTTTTAAAATAACCTTACAGTGTAGTCATATTATTCTAAATATACCTAAAAAAAAAGATTTGAAAACTATTAAATCTAATAATATATAAACTAATAAAAAATATTTATTAAAATTATAAAAATAAATTAATTAAATTATTTTAGAAAATAGGAATTTTAAGTTTATTTAGACCTTAAAAAAAGTGGGAGATTCGAATTTAAAAAATTAAAAATTTTATTTATATTAAATATTTAAATTAAATTTTGTAAGAAAAAATGTATTATTAAATCAGGGTTCAATAACGGAGTCTAGGTGAAAACCTTGGGAGTCTATGGAGTTTTGAATAGAGTCAATAGAAAGTGAGAGGGCTATTACAGGTTGATGGCGAAATTTCCTCTTTCGATTACTATAAAAAAGTAAAGGATTTCTTTATCAAATAAAAACTAAATAAAAAAGTAAATTCGAAAAATTACCAATAGATGTTAAAAATTTATAGTTATATTTATTACTCTTATATATTTAATTAAGGTATTTTTTTAAAAGAATTTCCAATAATTTTTATTCGTAAATATTACTAATTAACTTAAATAGTTTTTGTGATTCTTATTATTATTGCTCAAAATTAAAACCTGATCTGAGAAACATCAGCCTCAACCGTCACATGAATGTTTTCAGTAATGAATGCCTATTAAACATTTATAAGTTTATTCATTTATAAAATATTGAGTAAGTTAATAATAAGTTTTGATAAATAATAATGTATTAGCTACTACTACTACTAATGTAATAAAAATATTTACTTTGTTATAAAATTGTTAAAAATTACTCGATTCAATGCCCATAGTTCTTTCTTAAACTTTATTAATATAGTTTTACTGAATCAAAAGTTGAGAAACCCTGTATTAAATTATGTATATATGTTTTGCTTTTTGTTGTGTTATTATGTTTAAAAATTAATAGCAATAAATTGATAAAATTAAACTGTATTTTATATAATATACTATATATATATATTAAGATGATGATATTTACACTTTATTTACGCATATTAATAAAAAATGTTTAATATATTTAATTACTTTATGACCTCTTATAGACTTATAGAATTTTCAGCTTGACTGCATCTTATGCTTATATCAATGAGACGGATATTAAGAGAATAATAATCTACAGTGTAATCATAAATAAAAATATAAAAATAAAACTGTATATATATTTTATAAACCTAATAGAAAAAAAAGAGGGATTATTCTTTAAATCAGGGATGTCTAAACTGCGGCCCAAACACAAATTCAATATGGTTCTAAAAAAAAGGTAAAATGATTTTGGGATTAGACTTTTCAGACTTTTTAAAATTTTTCAATATGGTTCTAAAAAAAGGTAAAATGATATTTATGTGCGGCCCAGAATATTTTTTTTTTGAAATGTGACCCTCGAATGGTCAGTTTAGACACCCCTGCTTTAAATATTAAAAAATAGTGATTTAAATAATACATCAAGAATCTTGTTATATATAATAAGTATATAATATAAATAATAATTTATTATATCTTAAATTACATAATATAAATAATTTTAAAAAAATACAATGGCAAGGCATATAGTATCAAGATCTGTTATACATAAATAACAACAATTGCAACAATAAATAATGTAATTAACATTCCTCCAAGAAGAATAAATTTATCTTGATATGCCCTTCGCTCAATAAATCGCATTGTTGTATTAGATAATCCCAATGTATTTGCTATGTCAAGAATACGTCGATGAGTTCCTTTTATAGTGTTTCTTTGGGATTTTAAATTTTCTAAGAGACCATGTCCAGTCCTTAGGATATCATCAATTCCTCTATTGGCATTCTGGAAAATAATAAATAAATATTATAATATATTAAAAAATATTAAATATTTGATTAACATTTTGATTACAAATAAAAGCCAAATCAATTTCAAAGAAACTAGACTATATTAAATAACCTTGAATAAGTAATTTAAAAGTTTATAGCAATAACAACGATATTTACCATTAATTCTTTATTTAAATTTAAACCCGAAATTAATTTCGCCTCGATTTATTTACAAAATAAAAAAGTATAAAAAACTTTTTTATTTAAATACACTAAAAAGGAGAAAATTATTTCTCCTAACACACCTCGATTTCCTTACAATTAATCATATCTAAAAAATGAAAGCGTGGGCGCCAAACATGCAGGAAAAACGCAAACTCTACTTTAAATAGACATAGTTATCAATTATAGTGAAAAAGGAAAAAAAAAGAAATGTAGCTGGAATGTGGAAGAGGATCATTACCTACCACGTTTTCATTTTTCTTCTCTAAAACTGAACGTAAAAATAAAGATATGTGTTTGATAGTTTTTCACATGATTAAAAATTGTATAAAATTGCTATATATAGAATCTCAGCTTGATTGAATCGCTGTAAGTACCAGAATTAATTTTTTAACCCTGCAAATCACGCACCATCAACAAAGAGCCAAACATGCGCTGATTTAATAAATATTATTTATTCATTTTAATTTATAATTTATTAAATTTAATTTAAGTATAATATATGTTATTTAATATAATTCAAATTGCGAGATAGACGAGTGGAGACACCCGAGCTTATTTTTTAGATATGATTAATTGTAAGGAAATCGAGGTGTGTTTGGAGAAATAATTTTCTCCTTTTTGGTGTATTTAAATAAAAGTGTGTATTTTAAAAATTTTTTATACTTTTTTATTTTTATAATATTATAAAAGCGTTTTTTTATACTTTTTTTATTTCCTAATTTTGAGTCTTGACAGAAATAAAAGTGTGTAATAAAATAATTTTGTATAATATATGTAATACTACTTACATTTAAAGAGTTATGATGTTGAAGAGAATGATCAATAAGAATAGTTGTATCTGGTTCCAAAGAATTTGTAGTAAAACGTCTATTTAATAATTCTTCTCTATCCCTTAATTCTTGGTTAACTCGCATACGTTTTTCTTGTATAGCTCTAAGTGCAGCCTAATGAAAAAAAATATGTATTATTAGAATAATATATCCAGAATATATTAATTTTTCTGTAACTTTTTATTTATACAAATGAACTGATTTAGAATTAATAAGAGATGTTATATATTTCCTCTGAATTTAATTTATTTACTTAAAAGATAAATTTAAATTTTGAAATAAATTTTATTTAAATTCTTATTATTTGATAAACAAATTTTTTGAGATATTTGTTAATGGTATCAATTATTTTTATATAGTAAAACATTTAATAATGTTGTCTTCATAAAATCATAATTTATAATTTAAATTTTAAAAATAAATAAAAAGGGCAAAAAATATATCTTTCTTATTAATATCAATTTAAAAAAAAATCAAATTTCTAATGGAGAATAGAAAAATTTTACTTGTCACAATGATCATAAAATTTATTTTATTTTTTCAATTACTTTTCTTAAGAATTGATCAATAATTTTGAATTATCAAAAACATATGCTTCAATTGACATTTAATTTTTCAATAGACACGTTCCATTCTCCTTCAAAGACCAATAATAATTATTTAAAAATTTTTTAAGTTAAATTTATCTATTGCCATTAAAATTTTGGTAATTGTTCAGATTAGTTGTCATGTCATGGATTTGGATAAAACTTTACCTGTGGATTACTTTTTTAATTCCAACTTTAAACTTTCCTTATGCAATGTATATAATCCATTGATATTATATTTAGCTACCATCTAATATTAATTAATCATATGAAATAATTTCAATATAATTAATTAATTATATTATATATATACCACATCGACATATTCATTGACTTATAATAAATCGCTTTCATAATATTGAAACCCATATGTTTTCTATATTGTTTAAATAGATCAAATAGAAATATTTTACCTTTAAATGTTGATTATCATATTTTAATTGATCTATTCTCATTTTCCCCGTACCCCTTCTCATAACAGGTTCCTTAAATAATAATATATCTAATTTTTCACAATTCCTAAAAATTTATAATCATTTGATTAACTTATATTCGATAATAATTATTAATATATTTTTATATACTTGTCAACAATTTCAATTCGTGATAATATATCATTTTCAATCACTTCTGGAGATTCCCTACAACTTTCCAGTTTACTAAAATAATTTTGAGTTTCTTGAATTAATTTATTTGTCTGATGATAAAGAGACTCCATCATGAATCAATATTAATTGTATGTCACGGTAGGATGAAAGGAATAAAAACAAAAGAGAAATAATCAAAAACTCATGTAAAGTATCATAATCAATTTCAAGAATCAAGAAAATATTTAATAAATAGCTCATAATTTGCTAAGTTGACACTTGATGACAGCTTGTGAGTTGGCCCATTGCTGTAAACAGAGACACACGAATTTATTTATTAAAAAAACATTTTCATATATTCTATTATGATATTTAAAATAAATGAACTAAATAAACAAAAAAAAATATTTTAAATTGTTAAATTAAACTTAAACTTATTTATTGTACTTCAAATTTTCGATTTAAACAGTTTGTCATTTACTAAAATTAACACCATCTTTGGAGTTTAAATAACATAATGTTAGCGGAGTTTACAAAAATTCTTGTGTCTGTATATATATTATTTATTTTAAAATTTTTGAAACTATAAAATGAGACGAGAAAGACGTAACAGAGGCCTTGAATATGGCGTTATTCTTCTTTTGACTGAAATGTATAATCTTGGTATTAATCAAATACCACCAATTACTTTAGCCACAATTGCTGGACAAGTAAGATTTCATTAAATTTCATCATTTTATTAGACTATTTCAATTTATTATGAATAATAACTAACTATTATTTTCAAAAACGTTATTCTTATTAATTATTTATTAAATTAGAAGACATAGAGACATTTCATAGAGATTATAAATAACTTTATCATAGATATTTAAATTTAGCAATTTACTCACAACTTTGAAAACGAATGAAGAATTCCTACAGATCCAAATTTATGATTAAATTTATATATATAATAATAAAGATAATAATTTTGATCTGTTAAAACTTAATAATTTATATTTACTCTATTTAAAATAACCTTTATATTAAATTTGCAAATCTATGTGCATTGAATCATTTCTTAATTATTTTGTAATGAAACCTTTCTTGAATTTTTTTAGGTTCTTTTATATCTCGGATTTATAGATGTTCCTTGGGAAAAATGGGAAGTTTGCATCAGCGGAGATGCAATTTTAAAAAATAAAGACTATAGAAGAATTGTACTCTCCCTTTTTGAACATGGAGATGATATGCATTTGTACTATAATATGATATCATTTTTACTTAAAGGAAGATCTCTAGAAAACCGCTATGGAACAATTAATTTTGCAGCTATTTTAAGTATTTTAGGTCTGGCTACTAGCGGTATTTATGTTTTAATAAGTAAAGTAGCTGCAGAAATATTACATGATACTTCTTATATGAGATCTTGTGCAATTGGATTTTCAGGTGAATAATTACGAAATTGTCCTTTTTTTAAAAAAATCGGCTCCTTCAACTTGAATTATTTAATAAATATTTTAATATAAAAGTAATTATTAATTATAATAATAGTATTAATAAAGAAAAAATTATAAGAAATCTTTAATTTTTTTCTCAATTCAATATTCCTTTTTTGATATATTATTAAATATTTAATTATATTACTTACAAATTTATCTAGTTCTTGTAACCCAATTTGATTCAACTCGAAGAGTATCAATTTTAAATCGTTGTTGACAACAATGTAAAAAATTAATCTCCAATTAAATAAAAAGAACTATACTAAAAGAAAATAGATTTATAACCTCATTTGCTCATATATTTATCTATAATTATAATATGTTGATTAAATTTATTAATCAAATACATTTTAAAGAAAATAAAAATACTATGAAACACATGTTTTAACATCTACTTTTTATTTTCATATAAAATATTTCAATGTTATGTCTTTTCATATTGTTTTAAATTGGAATTTCATCTATTAAAACTTTACTACCTATTACATTATTTTTGATTTAAGGGGTTATCTTCGCTCTTAAAGTGTTAACTTCTTACGAAGCCCCTTCTGGTACTCGCTCAGTAATTCAAGGCTTTAATGTACCTGCTAAAATGGCAGCTTGGCTTGAATTAGTACTTATTCATTTGTTGGTACCGAATGCATCTTTTACTGGTCACCTGGCAGGTATTCTAGCTGGTCTTTTATATACAAGTACTCCA
Source organism: Labia minor (assembly GCA_963082975.1). NCBI lineage: Eukaryota > Metazoa > Arthropoda > Insecta > Dermaptera > Spongiphoridae > Labia > Labia minor. The sequence continues at coordinate 91,510,497 of OY720344.1, read as the reverse complement.
ATTGGAACATTTATAGATTCTACTTTAGAGAGTTTTACAGGTAAAGAGCAAATATATATTATACCTATCGAATATTATTTTAACAATTTGTGTCTTGTTCTAGGCCGGCCAGTTGTGCACGAAGAAGATTATTATAATAGAAATAGCCAAAATCAATCGTATGGTTATTCAAGATATTCTTCCAATTATTATTAAGATCTAAATTATTAAATTAATTATTTTATATTTTGACTAAAAATATTAAATTTAATTGTTATTAAAAATGTGATTTATTTTTAAATATATTTTTCTAAATGAAATCAATTATTTACACGTATTTAATAGATATATATTATATTGTAGATTAAGTTATAAAATAAATTTAACTTTTTAACCGAATATTATAAGAGTAAGCGAACGATTTAAAATTATTACCTTCCTATTAAATAATATAAATTTTAAAAAATTGAAATAAATAATAAAATTAGATAAATTACTGATTTATTCAATAATACATTTATTCAGATTCAAGATAATGAAAATTTATTTCTTCAATTATTTTATTTAAAGAATAATTAAAACTGAGAATAACAGAACAATTTTACAAATTAAGATACAATTACATCAAAAATATTATTAATTTCATCAAAACTATCATAAAGTGCTTGTTTATAATTTTTAGTGTTAGTATTTTCACAAAACACATTTGAAGAAATGGTAACTATAACATATTTTCCAGTAATTGTAAACCAGCAACAATACCCGCTAGGGCTTAGAGGAGGTGAAACACAAAAGATATTTCTTGAAGTTTCCAACTGAATTACAAAATAAAGAAATTTTAAATATTAAAGTATTAAGACATTTTAACCTACTTATTTTAAATTAAATAATATTAAAATTAGATAAAAATTACATATAGATTCCTGGATTTGTATTTACAGACAAATTATTTATATACAATAATTTAATATAACGTCTTACCTTCAAAGTAGTTAGTTTATATATTCTACTTTTTTTGAAAACGGGGTCTTTAAATAAATCATGAAGATTATTTTTATCAGAAGAAAGAGAATATAAGGCATTAAGATGTCGATCAGGAGAATTTCCACAAATAGTCTTGGAAATGATAAAAAAATTTTAATTTTTACAAATTTAAATATATAATAAGAAGAATTATATATAAATACCATTTGACGATTAAACTCAAAAGCTTCACATGCCTCTCGTAGAGCATTATATTTCTCCTGATTGCTACTTAGATCATCGACCATTTGGTTACAAAAATTAGTTGCTTCTGGGGAAAAAACACGTGTTTCTCCTAAATATAAGAAATTGGAAAGGAAATCAAAATGAGAAGGAATTTCTTTATGTAGCCTAAAATAATGGAAAAAAATAAAAGTAAAGTGAGTTAATACTAAAGAGATTAAATTAAGTTTTTTGATCATAGTAGAAAACTTGAAAAATTATTTATAAATGGATATCATTGAAGCAAAACATGAATATATGAAAAATCTTAATTACTTACTTGAAATAAGCATAATGAAAAAGTAGAGTGTAAAAACAATCTGGGTTTAATTTTTTCTCATAAAACATTTTAAATGGAAATTTATCATAAATAAGAAATTCGGTATCAAATTCTGAACAAATGCTGAAATTATCGATTTAAAAAATTTTATAAATAAATATTTAATTGATAGAATTAAAATTTTAAGATAGTTTGGGTAAATTAGAATATTTTATATTTTAAAATTAATTAGGTCCTTCAACTGGACAAAGACTCACGTTTTAGTTCGATCAATAGATGCTTCTAAGTTTTGAATTAGATTATTTACATTAATATCAAGACGAGTAAGTGGAATAAAATCAGATGCTGGTCGTGTTTTACTCAACATTCCACGTTCCCGACTACAAAAGAAATAAAATTAATTGATCAGAGCAACAACGAAAACTTTCCAAATAATATGAATCATTATTTTTTTTAATACTATAAATAATATCTCATTCATAATATAGGTTTGTAGTTACTTCAGTGTGTATAATGTTCGAATTAGTTAAAAAAAACAACTCAGGTTTGATTATTTATAATCGTTTTATATCTATTTACTCAATCGGACAAACGGTGTAGAGACTAGATCGTTTTCTCGTGCACCCACACTCACTTACGAAAATTGTTAAATTACAAAGAAAACCAAAAGTTAGTAATCGTTTTTTACTATGTTTACAATTTACTTTGCATTATATTCATATGGTTCGGAAATGAATAAATTAACAATTAGATTCAATGTAAACGCAATGGTTAATATTTAGAATATTACTTAACTTATAAATAATATTTGCACTTTGAATAATTTGTTTACAAGTTATTTTTCACTCTGGCCCATTATATTAATAATTATAATAATAAAAAAGGGGCACTTACATATCATCCATCATATTGTTATATAATAACGGTACAGATGCAAAATTTACCATTGGAGTTAAATTCATGCCAATAATTCCATTTGAATTAATTATTAACTGAGAAAAAATGTTAAAAAGTTTAAATTTCAAGATTTTGTTTATTTTTTAAACCATTTTAATATCTATTTAATTTAATATGTATAATTTTTTATTTAATTTGCAAATTTTAATCCTCTCTTACAATTAAAAATATCATAAAGAACATTAAAATAATTATTATTAATTATTATAATAGTGTTGTTGATCAAAACATAAATTCAAAACTGTTTTAAATGTATTTACTAACTTGAAATGTCGAATCGAACCATCGATTTGCAAGACAAGAATCTGTGCCATCTCCAAAAAGAATAAGACGCATTGCTTCATTCACCCAACCCTCCGATGTCATCGGTGTTGAATCAAGGGCAATCAGGAAAAGCCCATGTCTTAATTCTTTCAAATGTAACAAATTAATTTTATCTTAAAATGAATAATATAAATTTAGAAACACTAGTAATTTCGACAAATTAGTAAGACACTAAAACATACCCTCAATTAATTTAGAATAAACTTTTCGCCATTCAAGACGATTATCACTAGTAAAAATTCCTATTTTTTTTTCAGGTAAAAAACACTTCTTGGTTATCATTTCAAGAAATTTATATATTTGCAATTTATCTAAAAGTTCGCCTCTTTTATTTATAACGTTCATTTTATAAAACTGTCAAAATAAACAATTTTAACATTATTTTTAATCTGATTTTAAATTAAAAATATTGGGAGTGTCCTCCCCTAGACTTTCCCGCATATAAATAGGTATAAAGAGTTGTGAATGAATATTTAGAATGTGTAAACTTGGTATTGATAAAGTTTATTTATTGGTGTCAAATTTGATATTTGGTAACATTTATATATATATATATTGTAAAAAAACTTTTTACAAAAATTCATAACTTAATAACAATAAAAAAAAAAAAAAAATACCAATGAACACTAATGATTTTTTTTTTGTCTGCTATTGTATAAATTTTTATAAATGGTTATTTTTATTTATAGATGTTGATGATGCGATATTATTCATGAAACAATTGTCGGCCAATGAATTAAAAGAAATATAATTTAAATTATTAAAAAAAATAAAAAAAAATATTTAAATTAATTTATAACCTTCATGAACAACACTAAGACTTCCTTTAATTCTACGAAAATAGTCTATAAAGAAATAAAAATAATTCAAAAACAACAGCTTATTAATCAAGATATTTATATATTATATTTCTTGACATCCTACTATAATTATAAACATTTAAATTAAATATATATATATATATATATATATATATACAGTGGTGTTGTGCTAATTTTTTTTTTACCGGAATGCGTTCCGGACTCCGATTCACGGTTCGGAAAAACAAGCCGGTTCGTTCTGGTTTTTGTTCCGGTTCGGGTTCGGTTCAAACCCTTGTTTATAATAATACATATAAAAATTCGTCAAAAATTAGAAAAAAAAATCAGCAATTCTTTTTAATTTTTTTTTCAATACGTCAGCCAATTCTTGTTATCAGAAATCATCTTTAGTTCCGTCTCGACAACACCACTGTATATATATAACTATATATAAGTTCATTATTGTTGATAAGAATATTTAGAATAAATATATAAAGGAAATATTTTTAAAATCAATATAATTGTAAAGACCCGGATTTTTTAATTTAAAACTTAGTTATCAATTTCTATTAATTAATAAATTATAAACACATCAATTAGTATCTAATTTTTAAAAAATACCTAAAGAGTAAATAGTTTAAAGTTTTTTGTTTTATTTTTACTGATATTACTGATACATTTTACTTTATATAGATTTACTTAAATAAAAGGAATATTGTAAAAATACTTACATAATTGTTGTAAGCAATAATTATATGATTCGATGGTAATTTATTTTTATTTATATTAATTAATACATCAGAATCTTGTTTGGGTTCAATATTTTCCCCAAAAAGATTTTTAAATGCTTCCGATTTTGGCTTGGGCATATTTTCTCTATTTTGGGAATAAAATAAAATTGGATTATTTCAAGTTGAATTAAATAAAATTAAATTATTAATAACCAAAGAAATTTAATAGAAATAACTTATCTTATACTAATTAAAATGTAAATAAATTAATTAAAAAATAGATAAACTAGAGAATAAATTCGAGGAGATGATTTCAAACACAAACATAATAACAAGCAAAATGAATATTTCGAGTAGATAGACTTAAATTGAATTATTTTCTTCTAGTAAAATTAATATTTATTTTTTTAGAAACATTCGTTTTTATCCCTCAAATAAAACTATATTTTAGTGAAATTAAACAGATATATATATATGTATATATATATTTATATCATTAATTATATTTTCAAAAATCTGGGGGAAGGACAGAAAATAACCTACCTGATCCCTTTCAAACGACGGTGTTGATTCAATAGGGATATAGTTGGGTATATAATTTTAAAACATAATTGATCATTAATTAATTTACTAATATATATTTGATTAAAATTTTTCAAAATACCTACAATTGTTGATAAAAATAGGTCAATGAATAAATCCACTGGGCTGCATGTGTTAATACATCTTCTTGTCCTGAAAAATGCATTCTAGGAAAAACTACTCCTACACGTCGTTTCAAATAAGATTCATTATTAGAAAGATACTCCGATAATTGCATATCATAGAGCTAAACAAAAGAGATCAATTAATTTTATTTATTAAAAACATTAATTAATTTAAAATCCACAAGTTACCCAATTTTCTTTTTCATTTATGATTTTATTTAATTTTTCAGTAAGAATTGTATTATTACCACATTGTTTTATGAAATCCTTAATTATAATCAAAGTATTTTCATATTGCGTCTTGGATACAAGTGGCGATATAGTTCTACAAATATATTTTATCAAAATATTAGGCTTCAAACTAAATTTAAATTTTATTTATGTCAATTTTCTATTTGACTCAATGCTTAGTGACATTTTTATAGAATTAGTAATAATGTTGAAAACAAAGGTAATGTAACATGTTTTATTTGTGCTCCTTTTGATGTATATATATAGAATTCATTTGAATCTCTCATCTACAACACACGTGTCTAATTCATAAATATATTTAAAGGATTTTACCCACCTTTTGTAGTTATAAAGAGTCTGTTTAAGATTAGGTTGTTTGTATGGATAGGGACATTTTTCATTTGAACAACAACGATACCACCAAAGACATGGATAGTGATAAGTTTTTCTTATCATTTTATAGAATTCATTTAAATGATTGATTAGATTTATTAAAAATAAAAATATTTATAAGATGACGTAACAACCCAAATTTTCATAAAAAAAATTCATTATTCATATTTCATAAGTAATAATTATTCTTAAAATAGAATATATTATTAAAATTCCAAATGAGAACTCAATCGCAAATATATCATTATATCTCCAAAGCATCTTAAAAATAATAAACCAATTATTAAGTTTGATACCAAAATAGAATAAAAAGAGAGCAAAAATACAAACAAAAAACAAACGAATCCAATCTAAACTGAAAGTAGATGAATTTAAAGATGTTGAGATTTTTAATGATCAGGGTATAAATATTTAATAAATATTATTTTCATAATTTATTTATTTAACACATTAATATTATACAATATATATACATTTCAAGATCATTCTTATTTATAAATAATGATATAATCATGAACAAATATATTTATTAAGTTTGGTTAAATGATTATTAAAGGGATTTTTGTTAATACATCACCTATTTGTATAATCTATTTTATTTAGTAAAATAAATGTACAACGTTTCAACTGCTTATTCTGCAGTCGTTATCAAGCATCTTAAGCTTGCTCAGACTGACTTGGTTAAATGAATTTAACAATTTTATAAAAAAAAATGATAGACGAATTCGTTATTTTAATTTTGATTGTAAATACTAAAATTATATTCATCTTCTATTTGAAGAAATACCTATAAGTATAAACATTTATTTTTCTTTTTGTTTTCACTAAAAATACAGAATATATATTTATCTTTTTTTCTTAAAGCACGTAATTGGATTAAAAAAACATTGTAAAATTTTGTCGTTTCTCTTATAAGAAGCAATTGTAGTGATTGGAGGAGGGAGGAGTGGCGGTGCTAACCTCCAAGGACCAGGAGCTGCTGCTGCCTCTTCAGCCACTCCGGGTGGATTACAATCTCTAGATCTTGCAGGGTCACAAGGCTGGAACAATTATAATTAAAAGTATATTTAATAATTAAGAAAATTGTTTAAAAATCTCTTTCTTTAAAGAAATATAAATATATGAATAATTATTAATTGGTATTTACGTATTAATTAAATTCTTAAAATTATATTACACAAAAAAAATAATAAAAATTTCTTATAGTTTAGAGGATTCTCACTTCAATCCCTAACGGGGGAGGCATAGGCCAAACTCGGCGGGCTTCGAAATACAATCCATGATTTCCTAAAATAGGACTTTGAACATTTTCTTCACAACCGACCATAAATAAAAAATAAATAATTGCCAAAACAACAGAGAAGAGACCCATAATGCCTTAACCACAACTCAGCCCTTGATAATGGTTTCATTTTTATACCTAAAAGTGTTTATATATTTTCCCACAAGCATCAATTATTCTCCCTTTTTTCCCCCCACCTGCATCCATCATTTCCCCTTTGAACATCATAGAATATGGACCAATCATCATTATCATATTGCAAATGAAATATTGATTATAAGCTAGGAAAAGAAAATCTCTAGAAAGAAAAATATATCCATATTGAAAATTTAAAAAAAAATACTCTATAATAATAAAAAATTAATAATAAATAATTCCTTAACCAAGCCTTTTCTAATCATCTCATTTTTCTCATATATTTTCTCACAATACAACATAAGAAATACCTTAGGTTCATCTTCGAAATACCTTGTAATCAAAGCTATTGGAAAATAAAAAGAGATGATATATTAAAGTAGTATTCTTTTCCTTTTTACTAACGTCAATCAAGAGAAGTGATGCATTTGTCCTTCATTGTTATAAAATTATTTAAAATTAGCTGCGGATCAACGAAAAGTTAAATCCATTTTCTCTATATTATTATTTCAAAATCTTTTTGACCTTTGAGGATTTATAATATCATAAAATTAATTAAAAGGATGTTCTATAAAATACACCTGCCCTCGTTATACACGGTACTTTTTTTACACGGTTTATAAATTAACGGATTTCAAAAAACTGATAAAAGTGTATATTCGGCTGCATACACGCAAATACATACTTGAGGTTATTTTTTAATCTCATTCCTTTGGTAACTCTACTGTCTAGCTGTATGGCCAGATGCGGCTAAAAGTGAGAACGATAAATTAGCATTAGACAATGAATATTCTAAGACAGGCGTCGGCAACCTATGGCACGCGTGCCAGGCTTGGCACGCGATGGGGTTCTGAATGGCACTCTACAAAGTAATAAGGGAAATCGCGAAAATATCGAGACGAAGTGATTTTTAAATAAGAGAAAATGTTTAATTATAATTATTAACAACATTTCCCCGAATTGAACGATAAAGAGTGGTTATGTAAATTGATGTTTCTGACTGATATAACTAAACATCTCAATGAACTAAACTTAAGATTGCAAGGAAAACCCAAAACTGTGCTCGAACTTTTTGAATATTGGACAGGATTTGCTACAAAGTTAAATATATTTTTATGAAATATTAATACTAGTACCTACAAATACTTCCCAAATGATATAGCGCTTGCAAATAAATCGACCATAGACAAAGATGAACTTAAAACCTTCGTTGAAGCACTTAAAGATGAATTTTCCAGAAGATGCTAAGACTTTGAAGCTCATGTGCCTATATTTTCCTTCCTCATAAAACCAGATTTAATAGATCCATTAATAATACCGTTTGATTTTTTAATTTTTGAGTGGATGAATGTTGATAATTTTGAAACGGAACTTATCGAACTAATATCTTCAGAATTATGAAAAACAAAATTTAAAGAATTACGAAAAAATCTGGAAGATGACTCTATGGAAAAATTGACTTCTATATTAAATTGTTGGATGTCATTGCCGGAAAGATTTAATTGTTTAAAGAAAATTGCATGTGCACTCCTTTCCGCTTTTGGTTCCACATATCTCTGTGAACAAATTTTTTCTCACATGAAACATATTTTGAGTCCACAAAGAAGTCGTTTAACAACTGAACATTCAGGATCTTGTATTAAATTAAAAGTCACAAATTATACCCCTGATATTGAAATATTAAGCATAAATGTGCAGGGGCAAGGTTCGCATTAAAAATTTTTAATTTATGTTAGAATTTTATGTTATTTTTTTAATAAATATGTTTAAAAGATAAATTTGGTAAAAAATTCTTCTCCTCTAGAACCCCAATATAATTTAGAAATAAGGCGGCACCCTGAATCATATTGGTAGAGTGGCTTGGCACACCACAGATAAAAGGTTGCCGACCCCTGTTCTAAGATCACCAAGTTGGCCCATATAATAAGAGAAGATGGTTTTGAGGACTTAGCTGAGGCAGATATTATGGCTGATGAAGAACTAGATGAGAATGAGTTAGTTAACATGATTCATGAAGAAAATAAACCTGATGGAGACAATGATTCTGATGAAGAGCAATCTGAACAAGACGCTTTTCCAGCAAGAGACTCAGCGTAGGACTTGAATTAGGAAGAAAATTGGGTAACCATTTTTTACAACGTGACACAGATGTTGAACGAGCTCTTCGGTTCCAGCGGGACCTTAGTAAGTGCTTAATTCAATTAAGGTTTACAAAGATTTTGCTACAAAACATAAGCAGATATTAATTACGGATTTCATTACAAAGTCTTCTCGATCTGAGATCATCCCTAATTCATCAACAATTCAACCACAATCTCATCAAGAAGTCTCAAGTGATGAAAATGACTAATATAGAATGAATTAAATTCTGTATTATGTACATATACTACCTAATAAAATAATAAAAGATTTAAAATATGATTGAGTTATCCTCATTTTAGTGTTTTTCATTTTACACGGTTTTAACATAGAAAATTTAAGATTTCATACACGGTTTTGTTCGGAACCAATCTTCCGTGTAAAACGGGGTACAAGTGTATTAGAAAATAATTCATCATACATAAAAAAACATCCATATTTGATAATATGATTATTATAATAATAATAATAGTATAGAAAGTTATTAATAATCTTTTGATCATTTGAATATAAATATATAGATATTTGATTTATTTCAAATATATTTTTATTATTTCGGAGAAAATGATTTTTACCAATAAAAATGTATATAAATGAAATTTGTCTGCTATCCATTTTTAAGTTTTTTTTAGTTGACTTATAAAAAGAATGTCAAATAAATCAAGATATACCCTTTAGTGAAAAGAATAATATACGGTTGTAGTTAATATTAACTTGACCTTTTATTTTAAAAGGACAAAAGTTCACCAATTTTTCTCTTTAAAATATCATTTAATTTATTTCATTTTCTCAAATAGAATATTCTTCAAAATTCAATCATAAATTTACCTACCTAAGTTTTCTTATAATCTAAATAATATTATTAAATTATAATTATCTAAATTTATTTATTTTATAATTTAGTCATATTTAGTTTAAAAATTTGATGGAACAATTCATAGCTGCGTGAATGAATAGAATAATTATGAAAATTTCAATGAACGTTTTTAAGAATAAATGGAAATGACAATTCATTCAACTGGTTAATATTAATAAAGGCAAATAGCATTTAATAATCGATTATTCAATGTGTTAATGAGATGCCGAGTCAACACGCGATAATATATTCATATATTCCATTATTTTTCTAATATTATCTACCCTATCTAATTAAAATAAAATAAAAATAAAATTTTCAATCTTTTGTTTTTTTTTGTGTGTTTTTTAAATAATTTCAAGAGAGAATTTTAAAGTAATTAATTTGAAGGTTATTTATTAGAAATAAGAAATAATCTAGTTTTTGTATATGAAAAAAATATCTCAACTATTGATTAATTTTTATGATAAAGATGTTGAGATGATTTATAATTATTAAAATATTTTCAATCAATTGATGAGATGATTTCTGAAAATGTATATTAATAGGATTGAAATACCTATAAAAGTATAGATGAATATCAGAAGTTATCAATCTTAGTAAAATCAATGTTGGGTTGAATTTGTTTATAGTATGAAAATATTTCTATTTTTATCCTTACAAGCAAACATGAAAAGTTTACAAAATCTATAAAGATTTTAATATTAAAGAATGAATAAAACAAATTAAATTTAAACTTATTTATAAAAAGTAAAGTCTAATATAAAAAGTTAAAATTTAAAATTTTTTTTAGATTAATTAAATAGAATAAATTAATAAAGGCATTGATAAAATATTAATAATAAATTTAATATTAAAAGAATACATACAATATATATATATATATATATATTTACAATTAAAGGAAATAATACAAGTATTTTTTTGATTTAAGAACAAATTAGTAAATCCAAAAAAAAATATTCACTATATTTATGAATTAATAATTTTAATTAATTTATTTTTGTGTTTTATTTTCAAATAAAAGAAATTTCTAATAAGAAGTTTTTAAATAAGTATTTTCTTTGGTCTAACAAATTATTCTGTTTTATCTTTTTTCTTCAAAAAACTTAAACGTGATTTAAGCCAAGAAAGAGGTCCTCCTTCCCGATCAGTTGGTTTCAAAAGTAGCCTGGATTAAAATAAAAATTATAAGAATAAAATTTATAAGTAATAATAATTAATAAATTCATACTTTTTTGTTGTTATATTATGAAGAGGACCGAATGCAAGCGCCACAACAGTACAAGCCAAACAAATAACATTGTACGGCATACTAAAATCTGGTGTAGGAAGGGTTACAATTAACACTTCTGTGCGCAATTGTACTAAATACGCTTCTCTCGAAGCATTAAAGCTATATGAATAATGATTAAAGTACAATTAATATTTATAAATATAAAAAATATATAAAATAGTGAGAAAATAATAAGACTATCCTAATAAGTTGTAAGATTTAAACTGACCTAGATGTGATAGTACTTCCTTCTTGAGGTAAACCAGTATAATTGCGGGCTATTGGTAATTGGGCCGTTATAACAGCTCCGCCGACATAAAAACCATGGTTTGCATCTGGGGGATATTCTTGCCATTTCAAGAACATATATTCAAATTGAATTGATATTTCAGTTACTGATCTTGGTGGTAATCTTAACACTACTTCCAAATAATAAGGTCGTAGTCTATCTTGGCCGGGTTTATATTTCACAACTAAAATTAAAATTAATCACATTTTAAAAATATAAAATCTCAAATTGAATATAATAATAAATTCACCAGGTCTTATTCGTTCTCCATTAGAAATTACTTTTAAAGTATGTAAATAAATGGGCAGGTACCATGGGATATTATCAAAATAAATAATATCCAATGGCTTTCGATAATTATTTCGTATTTTTGTAACAATACCACCCTGCTCTTGTCCATATCCTTAAAAACATTAATTTATATTTAAATAAAAAAAATGAAATTAAATAAAAAAAAGAATAATAAATAATACAATGCAACTTCATACCTATTATATAACGATTTGTATAAATTATCGGTGGCTTTTTTAAATTGTAAACTCTAGGTTGTGTGTATATAGCAGCAATATTAAATAAAGTATTATTAACCGATAATGCATGAACATCATATAGAGCTAATTTGCTTTGAGATCCTCCCCTTATAGAAGTAATAATTGCTGTTGGTTCAGGGGAAAGTTGAAATTCACCAAGAGTCTAATTGTAATTTAACATAGAAAATCAATTATATATATATATATATATTTAATAACAATCAAAAACAAATATATAATTACTTTATTTTGAGTAATATCGATATAAATATTACTCATAGTAGCAAGAGGACATGCACTTCCTAAGCCGATTCCAAAAAGTTTCCTTATCGACCAATCACGGCTATTTCCATTTCCAAGAAGTGGTAAATCATAAACCAAACTGACTGATTGACGCAATTCTACAGACAATTGAGAGCAGGTAGTATCCTATAAAAAAAATAAAATAATATTGTATACATTATAAAATTATTAAGATTTCTTTATTCTATATTTTGTTGAATGACTATTAAATATTAAATTATTAAATAAATAATTACATATAGTTTTTAGTCGCTTTTATTGAAAATAATAGTATAATACAAAATAATAATAAATAAACTTACTCGACATACGGGACGTAAATGAATTCCAAGTGAATGATAATTCGTATTGTAAATATGTCCAGCATTAAGAAGAGATGCCAAACCTCGCTAAAACCGAATTTATTTAGAGTTAATTACACATTGTAATTATAATTCATAATTGCTTTTTTATACCTTTGAATCACAGGGTAAAAGTTTTTTCCATGGTGTTAAATTTTCTGTACAAACAATTTCTCTTGGAAGAGTAGCATATCTTAAATATGATGAATTTAATTGTTTTTCTGAAACCACTCCTGTGGGTCGGAAACTAAATTCAGGACTTAAACTTTTTGTAGAATCAATAAAATTGAGGGAAGCACATAAAAGACCAGATAGTGATCCAGTGAGCCCAATCCAATTAGAATCAACACTAAAAAAATTATCATTTTACTTATTTATATTATTTATTTACCCTTAGTTATATTATTATTATATTATAGATATTATTTACTAATTATTATTTATTCAATTATATTTTTTTAAGTCCAGAAATTTTGATCTTAAGAAGACAAAACAAGAAATCAATTTTTACAATAATAAGTATTAACATAGGAAAAATAGTTCTTCTATATAATTATAGTGTGATTTATAATGTGATTATAATACATTTATAAAATTAAATTCGTTAATAGTTTAAAAAATGATTTTTAAATCTTTCTTATATTAATATAATATAATAATTATAAAAATATTTACTCTTCAGTATTATGTTTAAACCAGGCCCAAAGTTCTGCACCTGGAGGAGCATCTATTACAGGATATCCCCAATTTTCATGGGACCAAAGGCCATCTGTAAGACTTAAATGTAATTCTTGAACTTCATATCTCCCAATAATCTCACCTAAAGCTCTAGGAAACAACCTTGTATGATGGACTGTAAAGAAATAAAATTAATCAATAATCAATTATTAAAATAAAGTTCAAGAAGATTTAATAAAGGATTACAAACATGATCTAGATTCTAAATCAACATCCCATATCGTTGTAAATTGTAAATAAGCATACACATGCCCTGTTGGGAGTGGTTTCAATAGCAATTCTTCGTCAAAGTAATCATCTCCAGGAGCGGCTGAATTAGAATAAATAAAATTTAACAGTCCAAGCAGTAAAAAGATTGATTTCATTTTGTATAAGAAATCATTGATATTAATAATATATTAACAATCAATTTTCAATTTGTCAATTTCACATTAGACAGGCCGGCTTATTTACTTTATACAATTGAAAAGGAACTCAACAGAGGGCGGGATAAGTACCATATATTGTATGACATTTTCAAATTACATTTTAATTTCAAACTTCGGGGGAAATATGAATTTATTAATTTTGTAAAAAATAAAAAAAAGATATATTGTTATTTTATAAAGAAGTTAGAAAAATATTCTAAAAGCACAAAATCTTTTTCTTTCTTGTAAAAAATCTCTTGTTTGTTTTGTTTTATTTATCTATATATATAAAACATATATTCCTAATCCAGAGAACGAAAAGTTAAAAGAAAATATTTAATTAAGTATTATTTATTATATTTTTAAAATAATTCTCATTAATTTTATTAATATTTTTAAGAATGACTAATCACTTTCATCAATTTTATAAAAAAATAGACAATACTTTTAATGAAAAATTAAAATTTTTCAAGTTATTTGTATAATATTAAAGTTTTATCTCTATTTTATTATTATATTTATTTTTGCATGAATGAACTGAATATTTCCCCTTTATTCATATCTATATTACTTAGATTACTTTTATATATATTTTTAATTAAAAATTACAAATAAAATAAAACAGAAAATGGTTACCAATTAAAAATTTCTTCTAGAATATCTAGGGAGATGGGAAATCAAGAAGTACGCTAATGAAAATAAGTGAAAATTGTTGTCCTATATCTAAAATTTAAAATACAAAATTCATTATGATATTCCTAATAGGCCTTTTTGAAAAAACTTCAAATTTTTAAGCGCATTTTGTCATTTTATTTTTACTTGATTTTCTTGATATACATACGTATAAACAAAAAGAAATAAAATCTTCGAAATAGTATTTTAACATTACGGCGACTTGTTAAAAGTGTCCCATTAAGACTTTGTTAATAAATACAGACTTAAGACATTAACAAATGGATTTCGCATGATGTCTTTGTTACAGAGAAAAGAGAACCTCTCTTTGCAATTTATGTTTCTGACGATTAACAGTTTAATTTTCAAATTAAAAAAAAAATTTTTATATATTACATATAATATATACATTAACTTTAACTAAAATATAAAATTATTAGAAATACTTTTTATATCGTTTCAGTATTTTTTGACTGAATTTTGTTAAATTACATACATTTAAATAATAGGTTTGCCATATTTTATGTTATATTTATATTTTCATCTTATTATTCTTCTTTTGAATACAGATATATTTTTTTTAATAAAAGTTAAAAATTAATTAATTAATTTAAAAATTTTTTTTGTATTCTTCTCTTTCGTTCTCATGTGTGTCTTGAATGCAACATCGAATGATTTCATCTCTACCAATGTCATATACTTGTATATCTAGAATTGTTGTCAGATTATAAGAGATTTCAAGATTTCCTTTTAATTTTGTGAAATACTTAATATGTTTAAATAATATGTATATGTAAATGGTACAAAATAAAATAAATTTTTTTTTCTAGGTTTTATAGGTTTTCGAAATTTAAACCCATTTAGTCAGAATTAAAAATTATAAATAAATAATCATAGATAGAGAAATAAATATATATTATATTCGATTCATTTTTTTTATTTACTTTGTTAATTGTTCACTTTTAAATGTATTTGTTTAATTTTTTTTAGTTTATATTTTTATTTAAAATAGCTTAATGGCTTAATTTTCAAAGCCAAAAATAAATAAATAAAATATAATCTGAATAGAGATTTCAAAATACTTGAAAGTATGAATTTGATGGGAGAGAGTGATTTGAATAGAATTTATATATGGTAGTAAACTCTTTTTAGGAGTTTTGTTTAAATATTTATTTATATATTAAAAAATAAAAAGATTCTTCAATTACCAATATACATACATATAAAATAATTTTAAAATATTTAATTATTAATAATATATTATAAAATTTTGAATACAATATAAATGTAGCTATTTTTATACAATTTTTTCTAAGAATAATATAGTGTATCCCAGTAGAAAGAGAGGAATTCCTTATAGAGAAGGAGATCAAGAAAAAGATGAGAAGGAAGTGGAAGAAACAAAAAATTAAGCGACATATTCAAAGCATTTCTTTGAATTAATCCTTCATTTCGTTCTGAGTGATAACTGTATTGTAGTATATAAAACTATAATAGACTTCTTAAACTATAGTAAAAGTGGTTTACGAACTAGAATTAGTTCAGTAGCTTATCTCTTCAGTTTTAAACCTCTTTTGTCCCTTGTGACCTGAAAAGACAAGCTGACTAATATTATGGGTACGATAAGAATTATTTTACATTATTATTTTAAAATTTTTAAAAAAATTAAATTTTGAATGGGTATAGATAAGATAATTAGTTTCGCTTATTATTCTTTACAATTTGATAAAACACAATTGAAATTTTCAAAAAAGTATTTAAACATTTAAATAATGAAAATAAAATAAATTAATATATTTTCAACGAAATGAATATAAAAACAAGTTCCTATCAATCTCAATCAAGATTTTAATGTACGTACATATCCTGGTATTATTTTTGTTCTTATATAAGATAATTTTATGATATTTGAAATGTAAGACATAATATTTGATAAACTATTATATAATAATAAAATAAGTTTAAAGAATTGAATAATGAACTAAATTTTCAATCTTATAATTACATTTTTTTATAGTTTGGTATTTATATATATGTATATATTATATAGTTGATAAACATGGATAACATGATAACTCGATCAGTGGTAGGTAGTATCTTTTTCTTTAAAAAAAAACAACGTAAATAATTTTTTTTTTTTAAAGTTTTCTTTGAAATTAACTGAAAAGATAAATGAGTAATTTAAGTTGAATAAAAAAATCTTTTTTTGAATATGTAACAATGGAATAAAAGATGATAAACCGAATTGAAATATTATTTTTTTAACAAAAAGTTTTAAAATCTTTTGTTCTCTTCTTATTAATTAATTTTAATTATAAAGAATATTTTAATTAATCTCTTGTGCATAAAGAAAATAAATATAAATAATTTTAAAATATATATACATTTTCAAATATTTTTCTAATCTAATTTTAAAATTTTAGCAAAATATGTATGTCGTTCAGGTCTTGAAAATTTCTCAGGTTTTTATGAAATTCATGTATTAGAGGTTTTTTGGGATGAAGAATCGATCTCTAATGGTCTCATTTATGGGAAAATAATTTTAATTGTTTTTTTCTCCGGCCAGCATATGAATGCCCAAAGTTATAAAAGTACAATTATTAATAATAGCTTCTTTAAATATTAAAATAAATACCTTACAACAGAGGTTCTTAAACTTATGTACTCCGCGGACCCCCACTTGAGAAAATTCTTTTTGACGGACCCCATCCCAACTTTAGGTACTTTACATCATTTTATTAGTTAATTTCTGGCTTAAGATCTCATAAGAACAAGGATATATGGTGAATATTTCTAACAGTGATTGGAGAATAACGATTTTTTTGCATATTGTAGAACAGATTTTATTAGAAAATTCAGCTAAATATCAAGATGGAAACGGTAGCAATAATTTTCTTGCACATTTCGTTGAATTTGGGTATTTGATCTGTTTCCTCACAAAGCCATGCCATCGCTCCTTTTATATTAAATAAAGTTTTAACTGACTCATCATTTTCTCGTGCACCTGTACGATGGCTTTGCGGACCCCCAGGGGTCCGCGGACCACAGTTTAAGAACTTCTGCCTTACAATGATACAACCTGGCTTTAAATACATTATATTTATTTAAATATCATTAATATTATTTTCGTATTTATTAAATTCCAAAATCATATATGATTTTTTTGATACGAAATATTAATAAAACAAAAAAGTGAACAATGCACAATTCAAATATTAATTTACAAATAAATTATATTATTTATTTTTGTAAATTAAATTTTATTTTATAATTTTTGTCAAATTTTACAATTTTATAAAAAACATTTTTTTGAAAAGATCAAATTATATGATCTATATTATAAAAATATTTTAGTAAATTTAATTAATTTTTAAAGAACAAAGAGTAAAAAAATTCTTCATATATTTATACTCTATATTTATCGTAAGATGAATTGTTTACAGGTGTTTAAGAATGGTCTTTTTCACATGGTTCGTTTGGATGATATATTGTTTAGATGTGGCCACTAGATTCATCTCACTTTTACAAATTATATTTATTTTATAATCGTCAAAATAGTGAAAACCAATTTATTAAAAATAGTACGTTTTTAAATAATATAATTTTATAATTGTGAGGACCTGGGTTAGCAACTCCTGATAAGTCACGTGTTTTCAAAAATTAGTTATTCTTCATATATATAATAAATATATTGTTTTATAATTTTTACTATCTGGCTAAAGATAGTATTGCTATCATGAAATGAGATGTCGAGATTTTGATGTTTTTATACGTTTTGAAGGTCCCTGAGTTATTTTCACTAACAATGGTTTAGAAAAATGTCTGTGTGAGTGTGTGTATGTAGACAATAATGAAATTTGGTAGACGGGCATTATTCAAAATTCGTAGTTTTCTATCAACTTATGAGAAATGTAGCTCTTTCGGAAGAGGGTCATTACCTACCAAGTTTTCATTTTTTTCCTCTGAACTCTAAACTGACCGTAAAAATAAGAATATGTGTTTGATAGATTTTCATATGAATAAAAATTGTATAAAACTGTTTTATATAGAATTTCAGTTTGATTGAATCGCTGAAAGTACCGAAATTAATTTTTTAACACGTTGACTGGCAATCACGCACCAGCACGTGACGTGGTGCCATCAACAAAGAGCCAAACACGCGCTGGTTTAATAAATATTATTTATTAATTTTAATTTATAATTTAATTAATTAAATTTAATTTAAATATAATATATGTGTTAATTAATCCAATTCAAATTTGCAAGATAATCGAGAGGAAACAATCCAGATTTTTTTTACCGACCGACGATAGTAAGGGAGGCATTGTTTTCACACCAAATTTCACATGTGGAGATTTTTACATATCCCCACGAATCATGCATTTTCTTAACAGAAAAAAGTATTTTTAGCATGATGTCTGTCCGTCCGTCTGTCCGTCTGTCCGTCCGTATAGATGTGTACAGCCTGAACGGCTCAACCGATTTTGATGAAATTTGGTATATTTTCTTAATGCATCAGTGGGATGAATTGATCAACTTTTGGTGCAAATCCGGAAACCGGAAGTGGTAGTATTAGCGATCGACGATAGGAAGGGAAGGGTTATTTTCACACCAAATTTCACATGAGGAGATTTTTTTATATATCACCACGAATCATGCACTTTGTAATGGTTTTATCCTCGAGAAATATCATATTTATTAGTTTTTTCTTGAATTAAAATTATATGACGTCATCCAGCCATTTATGACGTCACAGCCTGGTCTTGCATATATATTATAAATAAAATAAAATTAAAAATGTTTATATTTATTATTTATGTATCCATATCTGTTTTTTATTACATTAATAGATATATTAAAATTATTTGAAATTGTTTCTGTAGCTGGAAATTAATATACTTCAAACCGTCGGTCGGTTCGGACCTGGCCTCAGGTCAACTTATTTTTCATAGTCTTTAGTTTTAGCAATATATATATAATATAATTATAATTATATATATATATATATATATATATATATATATATATATATATAGGGAGGCATTTTGATTATGAATGCAATAAATTTTATGAATATATGGGCAGCCAGTGGCGTACCTAGGGGGGTGCGGTCCGCACCGGGCGGCACTTATCTTGGGGCGGCATTTTTTATATTTAGTTATAGTTGTAAAAAGCAACTTATTCATTTCATATTTATTTTTTTTCTTTCTTGAATAATAAATGATTATTATGATTATTATATAAGTTTACTATTTGATTTATATAAATTATGATCAATTATATGATTTCGAATATTATTCCTCGGTGTATATAAATGCATTTTAGTGTAAATTTTGAATTCTAATTTCAAGAACAGGATAATAATTTTATTTTATTTTATTCATTAAAATTCGTTGAATTCGTAAACGCATCTTTACGATTTTATTCAGCAATTTTTCCTAACTAAAATTTTTTTTTTTGATATCAGTTTATAAATGTCATTTCTTTTGAAAAGTTTATATGATTACTTTGAAGTGATATACCAATTTTTTTTTAAATCATCGATTTTTGAAAAGCAGGGGCGGCGGAAAAAATATAAATATAAATTTTGAGAGTATTATACACGATTTTTCTAGTATGAAAGCTAGAAGAGTAAATATTATATTAATATGTTTACGAGTGCATACAATATATGTAAAAAAATTTACTCTGTGTATTAATTAATATTGATTAAATAACTTAATAATTTATTTATGTGCATTAATTTATAAATACCACTATTTGATTGACTTATAATAAAAAGGGCGGCAAACTGGAGATCGCCCCGGGCGGCAAAAGTTCTAGGTACGCCACTGTGGGCAGCAATTTACTCTATTGTCCCGGACGACGTAAACGCTTATATATATAACACATCGTTCAATAAGTCCCGAGATAAAAATAATAATAATAAATATATAATAATAATAATAATAAAGAATAAAAATTTTATGATAATTATAATAACGACAAAATGATTTGATAATATGTTGATTTAAAAAAAATCTTTTTATCAAAATCCTGATCTACTTTTATAAACACATGGATTATATTATAATTCCAGCTTCCATTCACTGGATATCCATCAGGTGAGGGTGGGTAGTATACGTAGTGATTTTGATTCATATCCTTTTAATTTTCCTGTTGCAGGAGGGTTGTTTACTAGATAGGCTAGGGGAGTGCAGAGGAGAAGTTGACGCTGAGGGGTGTGGGCAGTGGAGGGGACTGACGCACTCCTGTTGGGCCATTTAGCAAACGCGCGCACATTGTACTGTCGACCAGCGACCAGCGCACATTAACAAACCAACGCGTTAATTTGTCTTCTGCGATGTGCAAGTGGACAACGTGCAATTTGTAAACATCTTCATTGGATCCGGGAACATCACACCTCCATCACATCATCATGTCCAATTTTATATGTAAGTACCAAGGCAATCCATTATTCCACCAACATTGTCGAATTATAATTACAAAAAACAGTACAGTAAAACAAAAATACACTTGTTCCCATATTCAAAAAGAAAATTATCAACGACAATATCAACATATACTTTACAATCCCTTTCTCATTAAAATTTGTAAAATTAAATAAATACCTTTCTAGATCTTGGATTCGCATTGATTTTTTTTTCGCTTAATTTAATTGCTAGAAGTGCGTTTTAAAAAAGTAATGATTTTCTTAAAAAAATCCTTAAATTATTTTAAAAATAAATTGTTTATACTAAATATAATTACCTAAATAAAAAAAATTAACATGTATTTTAAAGGTTCTTCAATAATAGAATAAAAAATTTAATTTATTATATGAATTAATATATTTTTTTAATATTACAAAATATAAATAATATAATTATTTATAAAAAATATTAATAATAAGTATAATAATAATACCAAAAGTATTTGTGCTATTCATTTGCTCTTCTAATATAATTTAAATTAAAAATGCCTATTAAATTGTATATAGAATCTTACTGTTTTTATTATTAATTGAAATAAAAATTAGATTTTGTATTAAATAAAAAAAAAAAAATATATATATAAATTCTTCTTTCCACAAAACATTATTATTCATATAAAAGAATTTAAAGCACCAACTTTTTATTTAATTAAATATATATATATATTTTTTTAAGAGATATCCATTAAGTATAATGTTTCTAGTGGACAAGTTAACAAACCATGAACATTTTGTTATTTATTTATTTTTTATTTTTCTTTCTATTTGTGAATCAAACAATTCCATAATGACAAGCGAAATATTTTAGTCCATTATATATATATATATAATATTTTATACTAAATTAATGGTTTGTCAAAAAATTAATACCATCTGCTTTTTCGGAATAATACCAACAAATTTTCATGTTATGTTTTTAATGATTTATTGACAGATGTGCTTTGTTTATTCATTATATTATGGAAATTTTTTAATCAACGTTATATATATTTATGTATAAAACAAAAAAAAAAAAAAATGAACCCTTTTAAAAAACTTTTTCAAAGAAGTTCAAATATGGGGAGGGGGGGGGGGTATTATAGAAATTACTTATTTTAATATATTCATTTCTAATTTTTTTTTTTTTTTTTTTTTTTAAAGAAAAAGTTTCTGAGAAAATTAAATCTTTTATCTTTATAATCCACAAAATTATTTATCTTTTTTTTTAAATAAATAACAATTATTATAAATTTCAGATAAATAAATATATATAATATATATTTAGATAAGGATCTGATTTTATTTAACTTAGACCGTTTTTAAATATTTCTATACTAAATTATAATTCTTAGAAAAAAAGAAAAATGTTTTTCAATTTAAAATCGTACCTAAAAGTACGTTTGGTTAATATGTATACGTGTGAAATATGGTCAAAGGTCTTTTCTAGTGTGATGTGTCCTTTTTTGGAAGAATGGAGTTCAAACTCTCGCCAAAATCTTTTGTATTTATATTCATTTGTAAAACTAGAAAAATGCCATTGAATACAATAATTCTAAAATCTTTTTTTTTTTTTTGTTATGTTTTTGTATCCCTTTCAACTAAAACATTATCAACTCACTTTAACAAAATAAAAGAATAATAAAAAGGAAAAAAATAATGAAATTTTCATAATTCATTGTAAATGATGAATCGTTTGTAAAAGTGAAAGTTTTGTAATTTTTTTTTTAAACATCTCTCTAGGAGCAAAAAGAAGATTGATATATTTCATAAAGTTTTTTTATCTTTCTCTTTTCTCTGTAGAAAATATATATATAAGGTGATTCTACGATATCTATATAATAAACAGATTATTATTTTTTTGTTTGATATAAAAGTCCATACAACATGTTGATCCATTTGAAATCCCATTTTTTCTTCTTCCAATTTGAACCATCCCTTCTTAAAACAAAAAAATATCATAATAATAACAAAAAAAAGGATATTTATATCCTTTCTATAAAAATGGTTCAGTTTCGATATTATTTATTTATCAGTTTCTAATACAATTTTTACACCTCTTTTGTGGGTGAAAATATTTATATCAATCATAAAAAGACGAGCTTAGACAAGAAAATAATCTAATTGAATATTTATCTAGAAAAATCCTGTTTATATATAAATAAAAATTGAAATTTATTCATCTTGATAGTAAAAGGATAATGGAAATTTTAAATTATTATTTTTATTCTAATTTTTACATATTTTCATTTATTATTGTAATCTTTTATTCATTTTCAATATTAATCTTTTTCCACCCTTCTGAAAATTTTATAAGTAAACAAAAACAGATATAATTAAATTTCTATTCATAAAAATTTATGAGAAATAAAACTTAATTATGATTTCTTATATTGTGGAAATGGGAATATAAACAAATGAAAATACTATTTTATCAGCTCATTATATAAACTTTTATAAAGACCTATTCTATTCTATTGTGTTTATTTAAGATTGTCAATGAACTAATGATTCCATTTCAGTAAAACAAATTTATTTAATGGCTTTTCAAAATAAATAAATATATTTGTCAAAACTTTTGCACAACTTTTTTTTTGTTGGAAATTTTGATTTATTTTAGAGGAGTAAACATTACTAGTAGGCAAGAAACCAGCATGGTTACCAATCGTGTAGTACTTGTATGTTTGTAAAAACTGATTTCTTCATCAGTTTCAGGTATTGAGAAAATTCATAACTCTCTCATCTGAGCAGCGTTCCATTGCCAACCTCCTGTGATTTTGCCTACCAAAATACCGGATATAAATATAATCAATGCTAAAAATAGTCTAAATATAAAGCAATATAAATTGAATAACATTAACCTATAATTTTAAATTTTATCATTTATTTAGACAAATAAAGAAAAAGAAAGTATCCCTTTTTTGAGATTCATACAATTTTGAACAGCCCTCCTCCGACAAAATTGTTACAGTTTTAGAATGTGAATACTTCATAATTTTCTTATCTTAATTAACAAAAAAAAAGAACGCACATTTGTTATGATTAACAATAAATTAATTATGTTATATATATTCAATGAAAATGATTAAGAACTTGTATATAAATAACACAATGATTTGTGAGGGGAAAGTGTATCTTTAAAGGGTATATAACATTTGCCATTCTACAAAATTAAGAGGGCTCGCATGTTTCTCTTCTTTTCCCTTGAGATTCCAATCAATTTATCTTGAATAAATGAAAAGTGTGAAGAATTTATAGGAATAATCAGTTTAATAATGAATTATATCTTTACATAGGTAAAATAATTTTCAAATGAACTTCTCTATTGCCTTAGGTATATTGAAGTTTTAATTTGGTTGGATATCCCGTAAGGGGAGTTGATTGTTTATGCAGAATTAAGATTCACCATCTACCATTTGTAACAAATTATTTTTTTTTCAATCTCATTCCTTGGAATAAGAATTAATTTAAAATTGGATGTTGCTCTTTTGTATATATTTTTACAATTTAGAAGTTTTTTTTAGTTCTATTTAAATTTTTATTTTTTCAACTCATTTTTTTTTTTATATAAGAGATTGATTATAATACCATTCTTCTTTAGAATTTAGACCTTTTGAAAAACATGGTACCAAGTTAAAGAATGAAACAAAACTCTCAAAAACTAACTGCCTGTTTACTCTCAAAGCAATTTAAAAACAGTGCCTAGGCAACGTATTATATGACACACCTTTACACTTCTTTAATTAAATTCAATGGAACACTTGAGTTTAAGAGAACCTTTTATAACATCGTTTAACATTTCTATTCATTCATCCATTTTTCATTTATACACCTCCATAAATAATAACAAAAAAAATTATACTAAATATTTAGCGAAAATTCTAACAACAGAATTCACCGTAAGTACTTTTTTTAAAAATATTTTTTATTTTAAAATATAAAAATTGCATTTTTTTTTCTATATTTATTTATTTAATTAATTGAAATCTATATGGTAATGTATACATATTTAACGAAGCGTTAATAACCATAATAAACCCTTAATGAATAGTATTAATATTTTTTTTTGTTGATTTTATAGACATTTATCTCAATAAATTATGTTGAGAATAATCTTTTAATCAATCAATCAATCAATTATTTTCTACACAATTGAGGGGATTTGCACCCTTCACGTTTCTTTATTGAGAGAGAAAAAAGTTTTTTTTTTTTTGTTTGAAAGAGGTAATATATTTATTTTACCTCCATTCATTTACATTTAATAAACATAAACTCGACTGTTGATAAAGATTATATTATTTTCAAATTTTATTAAAACTTAAAAACCAAAATTATCATTAATTTAATGTGATTTTTTATTATATTTATTGAATCTTATAAAAATATTTATTTATTTGTTGTCTAATACATCTGATGTCATCAGTTTACTTTTATGCATGTTTGAAGAAAGGTCTACGCCCTTTTCTTTTTTAATAGCTTCTTTCATGGCCATTGTTTTCATTAAATGAAAATCAATAATCCCTCCTGAATGTTCATTTATGTCAAATTGCAATTATTTGCTTTCCATTCAAGAATTAACATAAACAACCAATCTTCAGGTTAATTGATTTAACAGGACGATATCGTTACAAGTGTTTCTACCCCTCCCCTTCCCACTACCGCTTTCTCATTCCTATTGTATCATTTCAAGTTGTTTGTATAGAAATTCCATTCAATAATATTGGCCCGTAAGGGATGGAACTTATAAATCATTTGGAAATTTACACTTCTCCTTATGTAAAGGAAAATAAATCTGGTTCTATTTCAAGAGGCTTTTATTTCCATGACAAACGAAACAATATGGCTATTACAAGGGAACTTACATTAAGCAGGTATCCAACCCCACAGGGTCATTGACCTCCCCCTATTCCGTCAACAAAGCGTCTTTCCTTCTACTTTACCTAATATAATTTAACCAGCCCTTTCGTAGTAAGTACTCTAAACATTTTCTTATTAATAATTAAAAAATTAATATTGTATTATTTTTTCCCCCACTACCATCTCATTTAATAATAAAAGACTTTTCTTTATCGATTAAAATACTGGATTATTTTATAAATTGTATTAATATATAATAATATCATTTGAATCTGAATATTTAAAATTATAAAAGGTTGCTCTTACATTGGATCTATATTTCTAAAAATAAAAAAAAAACAAAAGTTTTAAATCTCCCTGGTTATGTTTTTAATGGCAATATATGTGTAACATAATTTTAATGTTTGAAAGATCTTTAAAATAATTTATTATAAATTTTAATCATTCTAAAATAATTTCATCTTAAATTCTTATACTTTTTCTTTGTAATAGTTTTTAAACATTATTGATTGCTACAATTTCATCATAAATTAAATTTATAGCGCATAAAGCTTAATGGCTGGTTCTTGCTAACACTGTTGATTCTATTCTCTCCTCTTCCCCACCCCCTCATACCACCTCAATCTAACCATTCTTTGAATTTGATTGAAGTGGCATTTCTTCTCATAAACTAGATGCCTTTATTCAAAAGTAGAAATAGAATAACCCTATAACTCACACCATATCCCTCCCCCATTCCAACATATAAAATGTCCAGAGGTTGCACAATTACCAACTTTTCCCACCCTATTTTTCTATTGAATTTTTAAGCAGCTACATTTTCAAAATACGTTTTACGAAAAACCTAGTATATTCTTATATAATAATGTGAACTTATTTGTCAACCCTAAACCACTTATAATTGAAAATATTAATATTCAAAAAATTAAAATATTATGATTGATTTTACATTAAAGACATATCGGTTTATAGATCATTTAACACATTTTATTAGCAATGTTCATTAGAAGCACAAAGTAAAAGTAAACTTAAAAAGTTTGAGACAAATTGCATTCTCAAATAAACTTTCACTGTGTTAATGGTCCATAAAGAAGCATTTAAAGAATAATTATTTGTATCTTTGAATATATTTCGTTTAAAATATTTTGCTAAATTATGTTTAATAAAAATAAAAAATTAAAATACTTATACTAAACCTGAGGTTGACAAACTTTTTTCTTTAGTAATGTTTTTCGGTTTTGGGTAGACCCAAATTTACCTGATATTTCTCAAAAGTTGATAGAAAACTACGAATTTTGAATAATGCCCGTATACCAAATTTCATTATTCTAGCTCAAACCGTTTTTGCGTAATCTTGTCTAAACACACACACACACACACACACACACACAGACAGAGAGAGAGAGAGACATTTTTCTCAACCTTAGTGAAAATAACTCAGGGTCCTTAAAAACGTATAAAAACATCAAAATCTCGACATGGAAAATTTTCGTGATCGCAATACTATCTCTGGCGAAATAGTAAAAATAGCTAAATAAATAGCTAGATAAATTTCCTTCCATAATTTTATCCTAAAAATACCCGTCATTACGGTTTTATTTTCTAGTAATAATATATAATATATGGTGATAAACGTCCCGGTTTTCCGGGATTGTCCCGTTTTTAGGTGCTCTATCTATATTATAATGATAAAATTTCTGGCAAAATGTATTATCATTAATTAAAATATATAATCATATTATATAAATTTAGATTGCATTTGATTTTTAAAAGATAAATAAATAAACTGAATTTTGGAAGTAAGGAATAATCAATGAAGCTAAGACGACTCTTTTTTTCATTGATATTTTTTTATTTGACATTTTTGTTATCTTTCTAATTAATTGTAAATAATCTTTTTTTTTTCTTACAACGTTTTTTTTTATCTCACGCCTTTCAAATTTAAGAAAATAAAAAAGTTTATTGAAAAAAATCTTTCGAATTTTCTAAGAATCTGTGATAAATGTCCCAGGATTTTCACCCTGTGCATTAACCATTATTCTAGAGGGGTGTACACGTGTAGGTTTGACTTATATATTTTTAGATAAAGAAATGTTATAAATAGAATGAATACCTTATAAAAGTGCACTGGATATTTTCTTACTAAATAATAAATCAATCCATCCACGTTTAAAAGCAGCAAATAAAATGTTATAAAAAATCGTGATGTTTTTTTTGAATAAATGTTCGTTTATTTAGTAGTAAATATATAGCTAAGTAAAGTTCCACATACACATAAATAAATAACTACTTATAAGGGAGAATGTATCATTAAATGTCAATTTAATTCTATTATAAAAAATAACCTTTGATGAATATATATTATATATATTTTTCCATATTTTTTTTATACAACAGGTGTTTTTATGAAAATAATATTCACATCAAGCCCTTGAATATTTTTTTTTCATTTGATAATTACTCCCCTCTTTCCATCCATGTCCCCTGTACAGTGGCGTACCTAGAACTTTTGCCGCCCGGGGCGATCTCCAGTTTGCCGCCCTTTTTATTATAAGTCAATCAAATAGTGGTATTTACAAATTAATGCACATAAATAAATTATTAAGTTATTTAATCAATATTAATTATAACACAGAGTAAATTTTTTTACACATTTGTATGTACTCGTAAACATATTTATATAATATTTACTCTTCTAGCTTTCATACTAGAAAAATCGTGTATAATGCTCTCAAAATTTATATTTATATTTTTTCCGCCGGCCCTCCTGAAAAATCGATGATTTAAAAAAATATTGGTATATCACTTCAAAGTAATCATATAAACTTTTCAAAAGAAATGACATTTATAAACTGATATCAAAAAATTTTAGTTAGGAAAAATTGCTGAACAGAATCGTAAAGATGCGTTTACAAATTCAACGAATTTTAATGAATACAATAAAATAAAATTATTATCCTGTTCTTGGAATTAGAATTCAAAATTTACCCTAAAATGCATTTATATACACCGAGGAATAATATTCGAAATCATATATTTAAACATAATTTATATAAATCAAATAGTAAACTTATAATAATCATAATAATCATTTATTATTCAAGAAAGAAAAAAAATAAATATGAAATGAAAGTTGCTTTTTACAACTATATTTAAATATTAAAAATGCCGCCCCAAGATAAGTGCCGCCCGGTGCGGACCGCACCCACCGCACCCCCCTAGGTACGCCACTGCCCCTGTATCTTTGTGATTAGTACTTCGTTAGCGACCGGATCTAGAATATAGTATGTCTATTCTCTTCCCATTTTCCTTGTGAAACTCCCCTTACCCCTTTTTCACTTGCTCTTCAGTTTTATTTCGTTCGTAATTTGCATTTTCGCAATTATTATCAAAGAACATGTCTGACATAGTACCATTTAAAATAATGAATTAAAATTAGATTTCCAGAACTATTAGGAGTTACTTGTTCTTAAAGTTCGTCTTTAAAATATTGATGATAATGAAAGATTAATAAGTTTTCTTGAATTATGTAAGAAACACAAAAAAAAAAAATTCGAATTCTAAGATAGATTCAGCGACTAAACCACTTTCTTTAATATTTCTAAAACTTGGTTATATATTAAGTTTAAAAAGTTCTAAATTCATAAAATATGTTAAACAATCTATGATGATTAAAAAATACAATATTTTTGCCGAGAATATCATAAACTTTTATTTTATAGGAAGTAATTTCTAATTCCAATTTAAAAAAATAAAAATAATCATGAAACATTACTTTCAATTCATATATACTTTGTTAAAAAAATATTTATATATCTATATACAATATACAATAATATCTATCACTAGTAGGGTATAGGAGCAGAGCTTATTGACTATGACTTAATTTAGTAAGATTAAGAGGAATCATTCTACTGATCAAATAACTCCTCTACAACGCTTGATAGGCGCAGTTCTTTGGTAGGATGTACAAAATTCAGAGGTTTGTTTATGTCTTAATTTAGAAGTATTAATAAAAAATGATAATACAATTACAATTTTAACAACTTTTTACAACTATAATTCTAAGTCAATTCTTTAACAGAGTTTTTTTTAACTTTTTGATGCGGGGTCTCCATAAAATTTGCTAAAATTGTGAGATCCATAAGTATTGCATAATTTTGTTTTTTTTTAGTTTCAAGCCATTAATTTTAATTTATTAGAGATAAAATAAAGTGAAAAGTTTTTTTAATTATAATTTGAAATATTTGTATTCAAAGAAAAATTGTTCATGATTCTTTTTTTTATAAATATCAAATAACGTTTTTAAAAAAAAAATGATTCAAATGTGTGAAAAAGTTAAAAAAGTATCAAAATTAGTAAACATTTTGAAAGCACCTGTTTCAGGTCATTCATAACACATAATGTAAGAAACACACACTCAACAAAAAACATTAATTTAATAAATTTTAAATAAAATTTCTGGTTCATTTTAATTTATCTATCACTTTTTGAACGACCCGGTAAATACTAATATTTACTTTCCCGCATACTTCGTATAAGGGAAGTATTGGAATCGTCAAAAATTTCGACTTCGAGATTTTGATAGATCTTGACGTTTTAGACCTCCCTGAGTCGGAAAATACCATTTTTGGAATTATGTCTGTGTGTGTGTATGTATGTATGTATGTATGTATGTATGTATGTATGTATGTATGTATGTATGTATGTATGTATGTAATGTCTGTAAGCAAATTTACTCAAAAACTAATCAAGCTAGGACTTTGAAATTTGGTACACCGATATTATTCACAGTTTGTAGATTTCTATCAAAATTTCGTCAAAATCGGTTAACCGGAAGTGGTACTTTACCTACAATGGTTGCGTTTACCTTTCAAGTAAAGTACCAGTTTGCTTCGAGATATTTGCTTCATATTTTGTATGTAGATTTAAAAATATGAAAAAAATTCAGATACCAAATTTCATCATGATCTGACTACCGGAAGTGACATTTTACCTATACAAGTAGCGTTTCCTTTTTACCGACCGACGATAGTAAGGGATGTATTGTTTTCACACCAAATTTCACCTATGGATATTTTTAGGTACATATCTCCACGAATCATGCATTTTCTTAACAGAAAAAAGTATTTTTAGCATGATGTCTGTCCGTCCGTCCGATGTGTGTCCGTAGAGATGTGTACAGCTTGAACGGCTCAACGGATTTTGATGAAATTTGGTATATTTACTTAATGCATCAGTATGATGAATGGATCAACTTTTGGTGCAAATCCGGAAACCGGAAGTGCTAGTATTGCCGATCAAAGAGAGGAAGTGAAGGGTTATTTTCATATCAAATTTCACGTGAGGACATATCTCCACGTGTTATGCACTTTGTATTGATTTTATCCTCGAGAAAAATCATCTTCATTAGTTTTTTCTTAATTTAAAATTATATGACGTCACCCAGCACTTCATGACGTCACAGCCAGCCCTTATATTTTATAAATAAAATAAAATTAAAAATATTTATATTATATCCATATCTGTTTTTTTTACATTTAAAATATCAGTTAACCGGAAGTAGCACTTTATTACATTCTAAATATTCATTCGCAACTCTTTATACCTATTTATATGCGGGAAAGTCTAGGGGAGGACACTCCCGCTTATTTTAAGAAGTTTTCTTATCCAGCTCTGTAATTATATGAACCAAAATAGTTAATATCGCTATAAAATCTCAAAACTTAAGCCAGACTTTATAATCTTCTTATCAAGTTCACTTTATAATATAAAATTTTACTTAAAGTATTAAACTAATTAATTTGAAAATAAACCTCCATATAACCAAAAAGAAATTTTAATTAGATAAAAAAAATTTTTTATTTATATTTAAATTTGTAGAAGACGTAAAATTAAAAATTAAACGGAAATAAATCTATATTATGTAAAATTATTTATTTTATGTTTATAAATTTATATTTTTATCCAGTTAATGCAATGAATAAAAGTGTTTTTTTGAACAATCACCTGGTTAATTACTTAAATTTATTTATTTATTATAGTCTTGTCCAGTAACTATTAATATTTTCTAATCTTTTTCCATCCAATTGGAATACAATCCTGGCAAAAAAATAAAATTATTTCTAATTTTTATCAATATTTTTTTATTTATTTATTTATTTTTAATAAGAAATATAAATTTGAATTAAGCCACTCTTTATTTATCTCCCTTAAATTAATTAAATTAATTTTTTGAAAAAATTTAAACGGGAATGTATTTATTCTAATATAGATTTTGGAAAAATATACAATTTTTTCTTTCTTTTTTTTATGTTTCATAGGGTTTTTTGAAATTGTATTATAATCAATATATGTATATGTAAAATAATAGTCAAAAAATCCAGTTTTTTAAATTAAAAAATCTATATTAGTTCACTTATTTAGCAATAAGTTGATTTGCAATTAGAAAAAATATTGCCAAGTTCATTTATATTTATACATGTATAATATAAAATGGTTACCAAAACATCGAGAATCAAATCTCACAATAAAAGATGAAAATGATCCGAAAATAACCTCTCATAATAATACAAACTTTCACAGAATCATAAACGAATGTATATATATTAATAGTATATCATCTATTGATCTATTCGATATAGTCGTAATCATTATATGTATGTACAAGAATTTCATGTCCAAGTTTTAATTACACAAATACCAAAAGTACATACTCTATTCTTTCCATAAAACCATCCTATTTATTATTTTTATTTACTATTTTTATTTTTGTTATTTAAGTCACATCAAAATAAACCATTTTTTAATTCTCTCTCTCTTCACACTTATTAAAATTTTTCCTTAATTATATTCTTGAAATTGTCTAAGTAGTTATATATTTTATTTTAATCTCTTTAATTTCCAACAAGGATAAATATTTGAAACAAAAGAATTTGTTCTAATTTTTTTTCTAGATCCATTTTAACATCCAAGTGAATCAGGATAATGTTCGAGGATAGTATATATATATGTAACATCATGATGTACATATATAATTATAAATTTATTTATTTAAAATATTTTAATAAAAAATTATTATATTTATATAACATTTTTTTTTCATATTTTCAATTTTATCCCTTGAAGTTTAATTTATATTTATATCATCCTACTCGTTTATCTGTCCTTCACCTCATCTCTTTTTTCTCTATATCTCGTGACATTTCATGTCAGGGACCTGGTTTTCCAATTTCATTATAGATAAAAATGCAAGACACATTATTGCATTAGAAAACAATTCTAAACCAGAACGTAACGTAACGTAATATTCATTCATAGCTGCTATACGTCTTCGTTTAAAGAGCATTGCAAATGCTAACTTTGGAACCTATCAAGAATTCTCTTTTAAAATATTCTTTCAACTTGAAGGAGAATAAGAAAAATGTTTCTAACGAGAGAATATTTTTAATAATAATATTAGTAATAATTTCTTTATCTTTAAATATTCCAGTAGAAACTCTTTGGACTTTATTTTTTTCTCTCAAGCTCGTTTTTTTATCTACCGTACTCAGGTGTTAATAAATTTATGCAAAGCTTAACAAGGTCTTGTCTGTCATCTCCTTATAATTCACTGACTGACTCATTGACTTGAATTTTTCTAATTGAACAAACAACATTTCTGAAATGGAAAGCTTCAAACTAAACATTGTATTTCAATACTTTTCTTTTAAAAGTTATTAAAAATTTTACTTTTACTATTGTTATTGATCATTTAATCAATAATCAATTTTTTTCTATTCTAAGCTATAAATAAACTCCTTAGGTTATTTCTTTTGATTTTATTTTCGTTGAAATTCCTTTACCAGAATAAATTTCATTTTGATTCAATTCTTTTCATTTCGATAATCAAATTATATACTTTTAATATTTTCATTTTGATATAATTATAATATATATATATATATAAATATATATGGTTTTAAAGAAATGAAATCCAATAAGGAAGAAAGGTAATTTATTAATATAATAATTTATTTATTTAATAATTTTCTTAATACTAAAATAATTTAATTATATTATCTTACTATAAAGGGCATTTTTTTAATATTTCTATGTGTGTGTGTGTGTGTGTGTGTGTGATTAGTAGAAATATATTTTTTTTAAATAACAAAATTAAATAGAAATATACATTTTATTTATATAAACAAAAATGAATATTAATTAATTAAGTTTATTTTGAGAATTCTCTTTATTTTTATTCTAATTTTAGATTATAAAAGGGGGAGTGTCAAAATATGTTTATAGCCGAGCATGATTGATAATAATTTGCAGAGATTACTGTCATATATAAACCTCTTGGTCCCTTCCTGTTGGATTGAATTTTTATTTTACAAATTTTAATGAAAAAAATAGATATTTTTATTAATTTTTCTTTTTATAATTCTTAAAAATATTGATGAAATCATTTAATAATTTTAAAAAACAATATTAAATATTTTAGACTAAAATATTTTTTAATTTATTTAAGTCCCTTCTGACGTCAATAATTTTTAATTCATAATTCTATATTTTATTATTTCTTACTTATTTATTCATGATCATGTCAAATTCTTAAAGATAAATTTAAGTTATCTTCAACGGGAAATTATCTTGGGGACACTTGCTGAGTTTTTTTATTTATAACATATTAAATTCATATTCACATTTCTCTCGAGTTCCATTAGAATCGATTGGTTAATTTTTTCAACTTTATATTTATTATATTATCAATATTCAATATATTAATTGTTTTTTTAATATATATATATATATAATTTAATATAATATGAATTTAATATAAATAATTTGATATTTAAGAATTATAATTTGATATTTGATTAAATAATAATTTTTCGACCTGTACTAAATTTATACTAAAACAAAAGATTAAAGCTTTAAATAATTGTATATTTTTAATAGATACTTTTTAAAATATAACTACAAAGATAAATGTTTACCTTTAAAAATATTCATAGATATATATATTTTAATAAATATTTTAAAGTTATTAAGTATATATTATATAATTAAAATTAAACTTAAAAATATAAACATTGACAATAATAATTTCTTTTATTTTAAAGTTTCAATTGTTTAATAAAGGTATTTTTTATGCGCATTTCGGTTGTTACACCTTCATCAAAAATCTGAGTTGAAATGGAGAAAGCTAAACTTAGGTTTCTTATGATAGTGTAACAATAGGAATGCACTTATAACACAAATATATCAAACAATTAGAAACTGAAATATAAAAGAAATGATTATTATAAAAGTTTAGTTAAAGTTTATCTGATATAGTCAAATGATTCAACTATTGTCTGCGGTTAAATCGTTCAATTTCATTTTTTAAACATCTTTGATATAACATTCAACAATGTAGTCTAGAATCGTACATTATAATAATATTTATATTTTGTAAAGACTTATAAAATTCATTTTATATATATTTTAAATAAAAATTGACATAAAAGCCTTATTTTGATTTTATCGCACTTTTATTTGTATGTTCAATTTCTGTATTTTATTACTATATTTGTTTCACACTTTACACTTTTTGTTGTAGCCGACACTTTTTCAAGCTTAAATAATTGAAAAAGGATTGGATGTTCAGGTGAGAGAGGTGACAGCATATAGCAAATGTTCTATTCTAGTAGAAAGTAAAAAGAATATTCTAGTAGCATATATTGACGATTTCAAATACTGAGAAAGCAAAAAGTAAACTTTAAATTTGCCAATTTTCTAATAATAAATTGAAATTTATAGTTGAGATTAAATTTTATTAATTTTTTTCTTTTTGATAGTTGATTGATAATTGATAAATTATTTTTATGTTAAATAAGATCTCTAACTCATTGTTATGAGTTGTGTACGTGTCTATACACAACCTAAACCCTAAAGTCTAAACATAATAATAATAATATTATCTAATGGGTAAGATTGAATTGGTTTGTGTAACAAATCCTCTCAAGTATCCCTTTAGCCATCTGTCATTTCAACCCACAGTTGACCCTTTGTCAAATTTCTTCCTGTTTTCCCAACAAGTCTGTCTTGAACTTTCTTCTTATCTTCTTTACAATTTACTACTCTTTGATGCTGCTCTATTCTCTAATGATTCTTATTGATTATCACCATCTATTCATATATCCTCTTTTTTTTGAACAAATAAAATAATATTAAATTTTGTTTCCTTAGTAATGATCTGTATCATAAGAATCTTAAATACGTAGTATAAAATTTATTTAGTTTTATATTTACATACAATAAATAATAGATAACAGATATACAGATACAGATAATACAAATAATTCGGTAAAGTCTCAGAGTAATAAAAATCGAACTTTTTTCTTTTTCAATTCCATTTCTCAATGTATTAAATCAAAAATTTTAAAGCAAAAAATAAAAAATAAATAAGTAAAATATTTAAAAGAAATATCACTAAAATAATATTTTGCTGAAATTTATATATATATATATATATATATATATATATATATATATATATATTATTAAAATATACATGATTTTTATTCTATTTTGAATTTTCTAATTTTGTTATTATAAGTCTGTGATTTCTCCTGGGGATTCATTCACTATCTAAATATTTTCCAGATAACACAAGTAATAAAACAATATCTACATTTTATAAATAAAATAAATCAAGATTTGTTTATTTTTAATTTTATTTTTATAATTAGAACGCTCTCTCATTTAGAATAAATTTCTTTTATCTAATGAAACATAGGGAAAAAAATATGTTATCTAAAACCAAAGTTCAGTGTGACTTGAATTGACCCTCTAAGGTCACAACCCAAAATAAATCTTGATCTAATATAAATAGGTTAAACCTTAAAAGCGACTTCATTTATAAACTTATTTTAAAATGAAACTTTTTCGTAATTAACTCTAAGCAAACATTTGCGTTTAAATGTGTAAATTTAGGTATTAGATAAGTAAAACACTTAAGGTGGAATACCATTGGAATAATTATCTAATCCATTTAAGAATACACGTGAAAGAGAGAGAGAGAAGGGCGTCGTCTGAGAAAAATAGTAAGCAGAATAAAGAGGAAATAATCTCTCATTCATATCCAGATGTTAATATTTAAAATGGTATTTTTTCATTTTGGTTTTTAATATAATGTTGCAAAATAAATCATTCTGAGGTTAGATATTCTACCAAAAAAAAAAAAGAAAAAAACAGCTTAAAAACAAATAGAAATTAAAAATTCAAACAGTAAGAAAATATTTACCCTTTTATTCGATATGAAAATAAATAAGAGGGTTAACGAAAATAAGTTATTTTTTGAATATCACAAACAAGTTTATTTAAAAATAAATATGAATAATTTTCTGAAAAATCCTTCTATAAATCATAAACCAATATAATTATGTATATAAAAAATATTCTATTATTAAATAAATATCTTATTAACACTTTGATTTTTGTATGACATAAAACTGTCAAATATAGGAGGGTTGTTCAAGAAATAGATAGAAAAAAAAAATAATCATTTTGGATAATTTTTATTTTTTTTATTTATTTACATAATCCGTCTTTCCAGCTCTACCCATTTTTCCCATCGTTTCTCCAACTTTTTAAAGACATCTAATAAAAAGTAGGATTTCGGAAAGTTCTCAAAATAGGTATCAGTTTGGACGATGTCCTTCTTGTTCAACCTGAATCGTTTTCCACCCACCCAGCCATTTTTATTACTGAAATGTATCGACGTTGAAACTTGTCGGAATTGTCAAAAAGCATTAGATCAACATCTGAATCGAACACTCGATTGCGATTATTCTCTACGCACCAAACACTTTGCCGATATACTTTTCAAATCCAATTAACAATTTACAATTTCGCTTTTTCGTGCATAATTGAGAACACTGTATATTGTGATATGCTTGTGGTCTCAACTATTTCCCACATTTTGGTTCATCATTGATCAATCAAAACTTGATTCTGGATTATGCCTAACATCTCTTAGAAAGTCACTTCTACAAAACGTCCCGTACAATATCTTATCTATCCATAGGTAAACAATCGCAATGAACTTAATCCAAATCGTTAAACCTTTTAAATACACGTGTTTAAAAACTTCACGAAACTCGTTTCTTTCAATTTTATAAATAAATCAAAGTTTGTTTCTTCAATCAACTAAGTCAATGAATCTAAATGACGATAAAGCTGAATATTTACCAACGTCCTAGTAAAGAATAATGCTTACTAAACTAAACCTGTTTCGATACTACAAGTGACTATTTTCGGATTTTCTAAGGACTTATCGAACGGCCCTGTGTTAATTAAAATACAATCATTTTTTTTTACTTTGGGGTGTACCTTTCACAACAACAATGAAATATAGTTTACTCCCGATGTACTGACTTTTTCAACTGAACCTAATACCCATGGAAGCATGGATTAATGAGTTGAGTATAAACGAGTATCAATCA
Source organism: Labia minor (assembly GCA_963082975.1). Taxonomy (NCBI): domain Eukaryota; kingdom Metazoa; phylum Arthropoda; class Insecta; order Dermaptera; family Spongiphoridae; genus Labia; species Labia minor. The sequence continues at coordinate 91,472,107 of OY720344.1, read as the reverse complement.
TTCTTTCAATTGAATTGAGCTAATCCTTATAACTAAGTAGGGAAATTTATATGACATGTAATATATTCACTTAATCCTTTTATATTTCAAATTTTATATTTTTCTCAATTTGTTAAAATATTTTAATCCATCTAACAAAATTACTAACCCAGAGCTTCAATTGGCAATTTCGATACAAGCTCCAAAATATTTAAAAAAGTATTTATTAGCCAATCAAAGTGTTAGTTTGAATTGGAAGATGACAAATATTTGTCTCTTATAAAAGAATTAGTAAAGAGTTTGTTTATTTTTAATTATTTAATTGAACCACTGAAGTCTTTTTAATTAATACAATTAAATAATGGATCGTTCACAAAAACAGATTAAATTATTTAGCATTTAAATCTGACACAACTTTACCTTGATTGATGATATTGCTTGATCTTGTTTCTAAATAATCTAAAACGTTAGAGAAGTTTTGATAAAATCTTAGTTTATGTTTACAAGAACAAACTGTAAGTCATTTGATGTTTTGTAAAAACGCATACACGAGGTAAATGATTAAATTTAATGGCTTTGAATTGATATCAATAAAAATAAATGATTAAATTAACAAATGTTTGTAATAAAAGAATTGGTATTTAGTAATTGGTAAATGGATCCTTACTCTTCTTGATAGTATTTTTGAATACAAGAAGGAAGAAAATTAACGACATCAGAATTAGATTTCGGGTTGTCATAAAATTTAATGAAAACAACTAATCAATAATATCTCCGGGAAGTTTTATTTGCAATTTATTTACCCTTGATAATAATGTTAATATTAATAAAATAATAAAATGAAAAAAGAAGAAGCTCACCCAATTAATTCGTTCTTTTATTAAGAATCAATTTTCCTCTGGATCCGCTTTTTTTTTATAAAATATTTGTATAACTAAGAAAAATATTGAAAAATTTATATACCTATCGATAACTGATTAAAACAATATTATTAATAATAACAGTCATCTATTTTAATAAAATATAGTGTTATTTTGAAAGTGGACTATTAAATAAAGCATAACTATGGAGAATAGTTTTTATTTTAAAACAAAAAAAACAACAACATTGTAATAAATTTTTTTCTTATATTATTTGCTATTATTAAAATTAAATTAAAATCGATTTTTATTTATTTACTTTAATTAATTTAAAATATAACCATTTTTCAAATTTCAAATAGTAGAATTTTATAGAAAATTTTTTACTGATTTAAAAGTGTATATATAATGTTTATTTATTCCTATAATAAATACATCATAATGTATCTAATATTTAGATTATTATATATGCATAGTTTCCAAAAGAGAAATTAATTTAGTTAATTTTAGTTTAAAATAACATTACAAAATTATGAGGACAATATAAAGCTTAAACTATACTTTTTCGTACCCATTCATTATTCCCTGTGGTTTTGCTAAACCCCAATTTACAAGAAGCTTAGTCCGTTTTAAAAATGCCAAAAAAATTGAGCATTATTTTAATCTTATTATTATTTTTATTTTTATTATTATAGAAAATATTAGAATAAGAACAAGAGCTAAAATGAGATATACGAAAAATTAATTAAAACACTAAGTTATTTTGGAAATGCAATTAATTTCAACATTCTGAATTGTGTTTCACTTGAAAGTGTCGCTATACTCTTTCTCTCTCTCTCAGTCTGACTCTCTTTCTCTCTTTCTCTCCTTTGGGTGGTGTCTGGGGAGTTTTATTTGAAAATTGTTTTCGTTGAGAATTGTAAACGTAAAACGATATATATATATATGTATTTATATAGAAAGATAAGATTTTATTTTCAGTTCTTTCTTATTATCTTATTAAATTCTATTTTTCATTTTTATTTCCCTTTTTAAAAATATACATTATTTCAACAATTTTTTATTTTATTAAATATCATACTTCAATTCTAATTTTATTGAAATTTAATATATACACTTTTCGAAATTCAAATGATGCCAATAGAATTAATCCAAAATGGTTTTTTTTAATACATAATATCATCATTCATTATCCGTATTATTTTCTGTTAAATTGATTTTAAATAATGATATTTACATATAATTTTCAATATAATTTATTTATGGTATATATAATACAAATATTGAATGAAAACATTGAGATACACTTAATATAATATTTATATCAATATAGAAAAATATTCAATTTTAATTATCAAAACTTTTTTTTATTAATTTAAATAAATTTAAAAAACTTTTAGATTGTTTCTTATTATTTATGATATAAATCAAGTAAATTGTAAGAAAATTCGTTTAGTTTTTGAACACGAATTATATTTTATTCCCCAATTATTATAATTATTATACTTAAATAAGTTGTTTTATTATTTATATAACACGATAAATGTCCCATTGACCAAATCAATCTCCCCCAAATGATTTTCTATTTAAGTTGACTAATGTTTCTTTTTTTTTATATATAGAGTAAATGTGCTTTTTTTATGTATATATTTATTTATTTTTTTAATTAGATTCTAAAAAACCTTCAGGAGTTTATATATTTTTTTAAAATACCCTTTGATCGTAACTGTATATAATACCTCTAAAAACATTTTCTTAGATAAGAAAAGAGCCTTATAAACTATAAATTTAATTTATTAGTCATGAATATAAGATCAAAGTGAGTATTTTAGATCCATCTTGATTAGAATAATTTGCTTTGAGAGTTAATTAAAAATCACTTACAAATTCTGTACACAATGTTTTCAAATATATACTTAATTATCTTATTGTTTTATTAGAATGCCACAAATTTAAATTGAAATATCTTTTAGAAAAAAAGTGGAAGTCATACTGGAAATATTGAAGTTTACCTCTCTAATAGTTGGATGGCTGGCTTTTGATATGGTCTTACATACGACTACTGTCGTTGTTAAAAAGGTGTTTAAAAATTGATTCTATGGTATTTTTGTCAAGGATTTTAAAATTAAGGTTAAAATAACCAAAATATTTATTTGTTTTCAAGGGTTCGAAATCGATTTTCTACTGGATAAGCTAATCGATTTTTTATATTATGAAATGCTAGTTATCTTAGCGTGACAACTACTGCTTATTTAAATATATTCTTAAAAGTTGTTGCCACCTGGAAAAATCAATTTTACTTAGTCTTATAGAAACCTTCTTGATACATAAGCAATAAGAGAAAGTTCTTATCTAGGATCAAGATTTTTAGTAGTGCTACGTGTGAGTATTGCGAAGAAAATTCAGCCGAATAGTTCTGAAATTCCTTCTTATTATTTTAATACTTAGTGCTCAAAAGAGTTTCTAGTATCACATCATTGAACCGGTTAAAACCAGTGAGAACAGAAACGTTTACTCCATTCTAGAAATAAAAACTTTTGAGAAATAATAACATGCTTTTATTGTCATCTCTGCTTTATATTAAATTTTATTATAATGAATAAATGGTTTAATAAATTTTATAATATATATATATATATATACATTTTAATAATAAAATTTAATATAGCGAAGAAAAGTGACTAATTGAGAATAATAAATGGTAACAACTATCAAAAATTTATGAGAACCGCCCCAAGGGATTGTAAGTTTTGTTTTTTAATTTGTTTTTTCCCCCCTATTTTATTTTATATCTTAGATGTAGAAAGGTAGAGAGCATATATTCTTCGTTTTTTATGCTAAAGAAGTATCTTATAAATTTATTCATTGGGAACAATATGATTATGCATTAACAATATGGCAGTTATTGTTAATTAAATACTATATTTTGTTTAAGGGTGGCAACTACTGAACCTCTTATCTTAATTAACATGCAATTATTTTTAATTACATTCGTATATTATATATATATATATATATAAACGAATGAATTAAAAAAAAAGTCATATGAAAAATATTTTTATTAAAAGTTAATTTTAAAATTATTTTTGATTAAAACAAAAAGCAATTTTAATAAAACAATATTAACTTTCATGGAAATACTAACAAAATCGATTTTTCTTAATAACATAATTCAGTTCAAAATAAAAAAAAAAAATTGTTCTATACCAAACTTTCTGGGGAGTTATTTTTGCTTTAATGATATCTAGAAGAAGAATAAATCATTTTACTTTTAATTATATAAATTTTTATATGTATTCTAAAAACTACAATAAAAATATTTTTGTTAAATTAAAATTATAATTTAGACATGTCTATGATCAATAAAATATAATATTTAAATTTTTTTAAAATTTGTCTATTAAATTCTTATTTCTTTTAATCCGATAATGCATTGTAAACTTTTTTTTTATTTAATCAATACCATATAAATGTAAATTCTCATTTTTATTTATTTATTTTTTTTTAAATTATAAAAAAAATTGTTTTAAATTATTAATTAAAAACTGCCGACTCATTTCAATTCGATTTCACAGAAATAATTGCAACAAAGTTAATCCAACAACATATAATACTATTTTTTATTTATTATTATTATTTTTTTTTTTCATAAAAGGATTAGATATAAAAACAATTTTTAAACTCATAATTATTAAGTACCTGGAACACTGAATTGTCGCTCGACTCTTTAACAAATTTATACAATTTATTATTATAAACTTTAAAAATTTTACAATTTTCTTAATTATTTATTACAATTGTTAAAATGGGTTTTCTAAAAATGATCCATTAAAATTCGTTTCCTAAAATGGTACACATTTATTAAAATAACTTGATTTTTATTTCAAGATGATATATATATTCAAATTTACTTGATAAAATATTTGATCCTATATTATATATATATATGTTGTCATAATTCAGTTTTATTCTATATTTTTCAAAGTAGCAATAGCTTATAGACCGTTTCGACAAAGGATTACTACTGATAATAATATAGATTCTGAAATACATTGACACCTATACTTGTCTATATTTTAATTGTGAAAGGCGGTTATATATTTTTCTTTTTATTTATAATATTCAAATATCATTTATATTATTTATAATTTAATCTAAAAAACATTTTAATTAATAAAATAAAATTTATTTAATATTATGAGATCAAATTTATTTAACAATTTAATTGAAATTCTTTCCTTTATATGTTGCTAACTGCATGAATATTTTTTTTTTTTGGGTTGGGGAAATGAGATAAATATATTTCCTAATTTGATTCTAAAATATTATTAAAATAAATATTTTTTATTTTATTTTGAAATTAAATAACATTTTTTATAATATTTGAAATATAAAAAAATATTAATTAAAAAAGAAAGGCGGGAGGCAAATTTCAATATGCATGACGTCATTTAAATTTACTATTTTAAATTAAGAAAAAACTAATAAAGTTGATTTTTCTCGAGGCTTAACACGTTCCCGCCGGCTCCATAATTTGTCTATTTATTTAATGTGGCGGCATGAGCCACCGGTGGTACTTGCCGGCGGGAACATGTAAACCAATACAGATCGCTTTTTCTTTATAAATATTATCTATGGTGTGAATTTCAAAAAAATCTATCTCTAGCGGTTTAATATCTCAAAAATATTCAAAGATATATATTTATATGTATATATACAATTTTTGCTAGTATAATAAGATAAGATATTTATTCATTTGATAATTGAAGCACAAAGCACTTTTCTAAATAATAAACCAAACTTTATTTTAGTTAGGTATCTCATTAGATATGATTTAAGTGGGTTGAAAATCTCCTCAAAAAACTATACACTCTAATATAACATTAGATCTTATGTTCAAGAATCAAATGACCTTTAACTTAACTTTCATTTTCTCAATCCCTTATAGACCTTTGGAGTTTATCAGTAATGAATATTCTATCCAGTTATTGGTCTTTATATGTCTCTTTTACTGGAAACCATCCTTAGAGAAATATAAACCATAGAGTCTAATAAAATTTGAATATTAAGTAAAATGCATTAAAGAGACAAAATGCTTGTTATAATCAACCTTCTCTATTATTATACTTTAACTAATGATTATCATTTTATTATTATATCTTTGAAAGATAATTCTATTAAAACAATAATTAATTATTATTTAACATTTCAATCTCTCTCTGATAAACAAAATAATAAAACCTTTACTTGTTTGCTTCAATACTAAAAATTTTATTTTTATTTATTTGATTTCTTCTACTCTAAATTTTAAATTTTGTCATATACTATTTTTTTTATCTTCTTATATATATAATCTCTGTAATTTAATAGATAATTTTTTAAAATTAAACCTGTTATAAAATTTTTCATCCTTTCAGATATTAATCAACTTTTGGAAATATAATTTAATTTAATTCAAATTTGAAAAGTAAATTTCTTTCAATTCCATTTTTTTTGATAATAATAAATTTTAATATCCACTAAATCTTTTTCCATCAATTGAAATCCAAAACACGTTATTTATTAGTTATTTATTTTTACAAAAAGGGATTTAAATAAATCCTGTTTTTCAAACAGAATATTTCAACATATTTCTAATTAATAATAAATTGAGACTAAATCTCCGAATACGTTTTTTTTCACCTGTGAAGTTTTGTTTAGACATTTTTTTCATTACAAATAAAATCCTCGATTTTATCATTTTGTAGGAATAGAGGATATACGCAAATTGTTTCATAAAAATAATCTTAAATTCTAAAATTTTTTATCAAATTGATATGACAGAATAAAGTAAAATATGTATTATTGTTTTTTGTTTTGTATTTGAAAATGAAAACTTTAGATTAGATATTTATGTAGAACCTATTAATTAATTTTTTAAATGAAATGAATAAGTAAAAACAAGTAGAGTTTTATTATTATTATTATTGTATTTTGTAAAATTTCCTATAGTCTTTAGGATTAAATTTATTTGTTAAGAATTAATAAATTTTTCTTTTTCTTTTTGTCCTCGGGTTAGTAATATTTGAGGATTCCATTTGGAGTGCAACCAGGCGGAACAAGTTGGGCGTTTCCTTGACGATTTTACTCCAAACACACGGCAACCCCCCCCCCCCTCCCTCATCACCACCCTGTATAAAGTATTTCCTTCTATTCAACCCTAAATGTTAGTAACTTAAATTCCCATCGATCAATATACTTATATAAGTTTAACTAAACCATTTGTATCTCTTTGAAATGTATTTAGAGTTAAAAATTTTTAAAAAACCAAACGAGCAAACATCTATGTCAAAAAAAATTAACCCTTCGCTTTTAATTAAGCTATTTAATTTCCTTTTGATAAAATATGATTTTTTGTATTCTTTGACTTTTACGGTTCAATTAAGACATGATTTTCTGTAATTAAAACGAATCAACCGTTGACACTTGTTGATACATGAAGCAATTTATAACAGAGATTATATTCTGATTTATTATTCTAATTATTATTAGTATACAGATATATCATATGTACAATTCTGGTTTGGGTAATAGGATCTACTTAACTATGGTTTAGGAACCCCATCTCATTTCTCAACCGAATTTTTCTTAATGATTAAAAGTTGTTTTCATAATAATTACTAGAATATTTTCTTTTTGTTTAATTAAATAATAATTTTAAAAACAAAGAATGAAATTTTGAAGATTTTAAAAAGATACTTAAATAATATGTAGTTTAATTAAAAGTTGTGCAAAAATCTGATCATGATTAAATGGAGAGGATTCTTAAGTCTTCAATCCACTTCCCTATTCTCATCAATATTCATTTATTAATTGAAGCAGCAGTAGCTTAGTTAAATTGACTTGTGTTCCAAAATAATAAGTATGAAGTTATTCTAATAAGTTTTTATAAGAATTTAATATATTATTTATAAATAATTAAAAAATTTTCATATTGGATTAACAGATAAAGTTAAATATTTTATTTTTAAATTATGATTTAAATGATTTATTCTTATTTTTTCAGTTAAATATACATTTAAAAGATTTTTTCTTAAAATTTATATATATATATATATACTACATGGGCTGAAAAGTCCCGAGTTTTTTTATAGGTGACGCCACTAGAAAGAATCTTGACATTTAGTCCATTCGTTTACATGCTACAGTCGTTTGAGTGACGCTACTATCGCCTTCATAAGAAAAATGGAAAAACAGGTCTTGGTAAACTGTTGTTCTCGTAGGAGCAGATGTGGGATAACATTCCTGCAACCACTGCAATGATTGTTCACAAGTTTTTCCCATTAAAAATCAATGTTTAATCAAGACACGATATTCCTGAATTCCCATTTTTCTTATGAAGGCGAAAGTAGCGTCACTCAAACGACTGTAGCTTGTAAACGAATGGACGATACTTCATACATAAACTAGTGACAGATGGGCCTCTCGAAATGAGTCATGTTTATTTTCTAGTGGCGACACCTATTGAAAAATCCCATGACTTTTCAGCCCATGTAGTATAGTTAAAAAAATATTTAGAGAATTTACTCTAAACCGAAGAGGTAAATTCTAAAACACACACTCAAACATATATATATCTGTTTCGTAATGATATCTTATCACCTCTCTATTATACCTCTACTTAACTATCCCTAAGAAACAAATGGTTTTTGCCAAATCTTTAATTTATACAAACAAGAACACGAACAATGAATAAAATGAGTTTACTCTCATTTCCATTTCTTTCTATCACTCTGCTTTTAAACTGATTATATTTCAAAATTAATTTCCCTATGATTTATCGTTTTTATGATAAGACACAATGACCCCAGACAACATGGAATTATATCAGATTCAAAGGCGTTATCTTTACATGATTTTGAAACTAAAAGGCATTCTCATTAATTGTTTTCATTCATTCATTTATATGACAATTATAGGTATATTATTGAATATATTATTATTATTATTATCAATTCATTTGAGTTTTTTTCATTTAAGTTTCATTATTTTTTTCCTATTGACAATATTATAAATAATTGTAAGTTTAGTTTAGTTTTATTTTTTAATAGTATAATCAGCAATTCATGTTGGTAATATGATCTATTTGCTGCATCCATAATAATAATCATATATCATGTGAATTAAGACGTACTTTCAATTTATAAAATATTTTTTATTTTAGATAAAGATAGATTTAAAAGAAATAATACCTAAAGTTATATTTGCTTATTGAGGTGTTGTTAGTCATCTTATTTAGTTTATTTTGAATATAATTATTATTATATATATATATATATATATATATTGAGTTACGGTTCTGATTTAAAAAAAAATAACGTCATATCCATATATCATGTCAATAACATATAAATTAATTTAAAAAGTGTCTAAAATGTCTAACTCTTTTATGCTAATACCATTCAAAAAACTTTTCAGCTAGCCTGTATATATAATCAATGAAAAAATAAAATTATGTATTGATAAATTTAGTCTATAATTATAAATTAATTTTATTTCTTCTTATTTCAAAGTTTTATCAATATATTAATTATTTTATTAAAGAAAAGCAGGTGTATTTTAAGATAAATTTCGGAAACGTTGTATTTAATAAAAGAATAGAACAATTGTTTGTGTTGTTAGGCGTTTGAAGTTTAATTAAAATATTAGTATTAATCCTCTCACATCAGCTGCAATATGTTAATTGAAGAAATTTAACATTACAGAAAATACTAGAGTGCTAATGTTCCTTCTATATTTATACTAATTATGCATAGGTAATCTTTCTGTGAAATAAAGATGATTCATGTGAGACTATAATTTCCAAAGTTTAACCCTTGATCGACATTTCTGATTTATTTAACATGAATCAGAATTGAAATTATCTAATCTAAATTTAATCATTTCATTTCTATGAAGAAGAAACTACATTCTCTCATTTCCATGTATGCTACATGAAGAAAAATTTTAATTTTAATATAATTATACAATTTAGATAAGGAATTGGATTATTTGTGAATTTAAAAAAATGTTGATAAAAGAAACAAGTATGGTAAATGTCATTAATTTAAATCTTATTTAGTATATTATCTATATGTACTAATAATAAATAATTTATCTTTTCATCTGGCTCCTTTTTAAATTTATTTATTTTATGAGCTAAAATAAATATACATTTATTTAATTAGTAGAATTTTTATTTTATTTTCGTCTTTTTTTCAAATTAATTATTTAAAGATAGAAATTTTTAAAACTCTATTGCCTTCTGATTTATTAATGTTTTTATAGTGAGCACAATAGTTTAATAATGAAAAATAAAAAAACTCAATATTTATTTGCTAAATTCATTTTACTATCTCGCTAGATAGTATTGCGATCATGAAGGTTCCTGAGTCATTTTCATTAAGGTTGAGAAAAATGTCTGGCTGTGTGTGTGTGTGTGTGTGTGTGTGTGTGTGTGTGTGTGTGTGTGTGTGTGTGTGTGTGGACAAAATTACGCAAAAACACGGGTATTATTCAAAATTCGTAGTTTTCTATCAATTTTTGAGAAATATAGCTCATCCGGAAGAGGGTCAATACCTACCACGTTTTCATTTTTTTTCTGTAAACTGAACGTAAAAATAAAGATATATGTTTGATAGTTTTTCACATGATTAAAAATTGTATAAAATTGTACTATATATAGAATTTCAGTTTGATTAAATCGCTGAAAGTACCGGAATTAATGGTATCATCAACAAAGAGCCAAACACGCTCTGGTTTAATAAATATTATTTATTAATTTTAATTTATAATTTAATTAATTTAATTTAATTTAAATATAATATATGTGTTAATTAATTCAATTCAAATTTCCGAGATAGTCTAGTGGAGACATTCCAGATTTTTAAAAATAAATTGAATGGATTTTTAGAAAATTTCTTTTCAAAATAATGGTTCCAATCCATGTGCATGAATAGTTAAAAAAATTCTTTATTCATATAAGTTTATACATAATTACACACAGGGCGCTACATGTAATTTCTTTTTTTTCGACTTCGCTTTTAACATAGCTTTTTTTATTTTACAAAATTTTTATTTTTTTATCTAATTTAAGTCTTTATCCTAAGTTTAAAGGGAAAAAACCATGTGCATGAATTATTAATTTAATTTTCATTAAACATTCACCAATTATCATTAATGGAACATTAATGTACTTTTTTCTCTCAGACTTTAAATTGATTTAAATTTAGAAAAATAACAATATTAATAATAAAATAAAATAAAAACATCTGAAAGGGTTGATAAATTTATCTTAAATTTTTTTTATTTATTTATTTATAAATAAATAATAATATAAATAATATATTTATATGAAAATTTGATCCCCAAAAGGGGCTTTCTTTGAACTATCGTGTTTATTTCATTAATAAAATTATACCGGATTGCCTTTTTATTTTATTTTTTTCTCTAATTTCTATATAATCTTGAAATTCAAGTGGTTTTTATCTGGATTCTTAGAAGCAAAGGGGGCTTTGTTATAAATGCAAACCCTTCCATTCGCTGGGATATATTCTTTTATTCCCCCTCCCTTCTCATTCATTCAGCCGTCTCACGTGTTAAGTTCCTGTTAAATCTAAGTTCATAATGCAGCAGATCACATAACCAACCGACATGAACACATTTCAAGATCTTATATAACTATTCTCTATTTTCAATTATTCATTTCTGTTATTTTTAATTACCATACAGGAAGATATCCAATCGATAAGAGAGATAAGTAGCTAGATTAAAATTATTTATAATTATTTACCGAGTATTTGTATTAGATGATTTTTCATTCATTAAGTTTCATTCATTTGTAGTGTGAAATAGGATGTTCAGGTCTTGTGTTGGTAAGCGCTGCCATTCCAACGGTGTATTGTTTTTACTTTTCGCTTTTTGTATCCGCTAATGCATTCAGGTGGAAACAATATTGGTCCATAATATAATACAACAAAGTATTGCTCGCATGATTGGCTTCATTCGTGACTTTCATTTAAATCGATTTTATAAAGTAGAAAAAGTAACATGAATAACTGAAAATGTACTTACTAACTTTCTTAAAATAACTAAAATATTCTAATAGGTATATAAAAGTTTATACTCTTTTTTTTTACTTTAAATAAATTTCTCTAAAATTGTATCTATTATTGTTTTACTAATATAGAACAGAAATGAATGAATTCAATCATGCTTTAATTTGCATTTGAAATTTATTTTAATTAAAAAATAATTATTTATAATTTTTTTTATTTTAAATAAATGAAAATATTAGAATTAATTATTTTTTGAAAAAATCATTATTAAAGGTTTACCAGAAATTTTCGGTTAAATTCCATTACATCAACTTTAAGTTGAAATCATGCAGGTGTTGATATATTCGTATATATATATATATCTATATTTAAATTAAAAAGTATTTTACTAAAAACATTGTAAGAGAGATAATAGTTATCTAATATATGAAATGTTTGTGGGTGGAAATGTGTAAAAGGGTGTGTTGAGTTTTATTTGTGCGAACAACGAAAATCCAATTGTAAATAATTCATTTTTGTTTTTTCAATAAAAATATAATCTGTAAAAATGTCACAGGCTATGGTAATATATTCATCCCGGATTTAAGAACAAAAAGATGTGCTATAATAAAAATCGAATTTTTAGACTTATATTAAAATTGGACTTATATTAACAAATATATTAAATTTATTTTTATTGAAATATTATTTTACTTTTATAGTATAAGTTCTCTAAATATTCAGAATATAATAATAATAATAATTGTAAATATGGCGTTTAGATTTACATACATTTGATTAAATATTTGTTAAACATTAGATTTATATTATTTATCATAAAACAGAAAAAAAAAATAATAAAAAATTCAAGATATTTTTTTTTAAAAAAAGATGAATTGAAAAACCAGGAAGATACCTAAAGGGAGATTGAAATGCTTTCCTTTTAATGTGACAAATGGAAAAAAAGCTTTTTTTAAAAAGCCCGCATTCTATTTTACCAATTCATATATTAATAATTCATCATAGTCACTATACTTTACACAAAGAACAATTTGTCTCAAAAAAAAAAAAATAATATATCTAATTATTTATATAAAAAAAACCTCTGACTTTTGTACGTCCTAAGCAAGGACAACGCCTATCAAGTCGGTTATATCAATTAAGTGTCCTATGATCAGTAAAACGGGTACTATCAACCTCTACCTTGATTGTCTTGATCGGAGGCGCTACTTTTTAGCAAGTAGCTTCCCAATGTTGATCCCGGAGGCTGGGTTGACCCCGTCCCTAGCTAGAGAAAAACCTTTGCCAGGGACTTGAACCCGGGACCACGAGAATGTGAGTCAGCGACGCTAGTCTCTCACCCTTTGGCGCCTTTATATATATATATATATATAAATATTAAAAAAATAAGAATTTAAATTTAAAAAAATATGATATTTAAAATCTTCAAGATTAGATCTAAAACACAGAAAAATATTTAATTAACTGCAACGTATCCGCACTTATTCAGAATTATGGGTTTCTTGCATTCTTGGTGAGATCCCAGAAATTTTATTTATCATTTGTTGTGTAAAAATAATAAGCATGCTTTGTTGAGGGCTTCTTTCAGATTTGTATTAGATATAATAATTATTATTTTTAAACAAAGATTCAAGTGTCTTTTGAGAAAATATAGATAATTCATCATTATCCAATTAATAATGTACTCCAAACTCCTACTCACTCCTTTTCTATCTCTTGATGATCTATTCCAGTGTTTCTCAAAGTGGGCGAAAACGCCCCCTTGTGGGTGTTTGAGACCTAGAGGGGGCGTTAGGAGGTCCAGAAAAAAAGGGGGACGTTGTCTTGGGTTACAAATTTGTTGTTTTTTTATTTTTCCCTTCGTTGTTTTTATTAAAATAAAAAGAAAACAACGTTTTTTTTTAATTCAAAAATGGCTACTAACAATTTTGGCTACAAAAGTCAATTTCGCAGTTGTACCCTGGATTGTGGTCGGTCGTTAAAAGATTTTTGATAACATTTCCATCGTCCTATTTGTGTGAACGTGGATGTAGCTCTGTGACAAAACTGCTTACTAAAAGCGAAATCATTTGCAAGTTACTAAACAAGATGACTTACGACTGTTTTTGAGTAAAATCGAACCTGTGATATCAATAAACATGTTAAAAATCATCAAATTCATCCCATCCCATTAGATTAGTTTAAAAACTAAAATTGATTTCCTATCTATATTTTTTCTTTTAATTTGATTAAAATATATATTATTATTAATATTATAAAGTTGAATTTTAATTGCTCTCACTGGTAAAAATGTCTAGATTAGAAAAAATGTAAGTTTAAACATAAAAACCAACTAATATAGCACACTAACTAAATTAATTAAAGCAATGAAATTGTAGTTTTTAATTTTTAGGAGTGTATAAAAAATGGGGGAGGGGAACTTAAAAATAATTGATTATCAAAGATGGGCGGTAAAAGAGCATCTCACCCTGTGGCGCCTTTTATTTCTTATATTCTAATGATTTATATTCTAAATATTCGTTATGATTGACTAGAAATCCAATTTTGGATTCAGGATTAAAAATATATAAGTACCTAGTGCATACAATGAATCTATAATTTGTTAGGAATTGAATAGTGATAAGAAATTTGGAATTTTCATTTCATTACTGATCCAATGAAATATACCGATAAATTTATTTATATATTTATTCATCACTTCTATTTATGCTGGTTTTCATCTCGATTATATTCGCACAGTCCACCCACGCATGAACTATCTATCATTTAATGGAATTCATGAAAGGAATAAAGTGAGTACAGTTTGGAACGAATGGAATACCAACTTTGTCCGGTGACGACGATTTTCACTTATTTTTATGAGATTTGGATATAATTAAATATTTGTTTACATAGATTATATTTAGATAATAACTCTAATAAATATTATTATATTATAATTCGAATTGCAATTGATGATATTTTATTAAATAAGAATTATTATTGAAAAAAAACAGTTGAAATTGAAATTTTTTACGTTTTTATTAAATAAGTATGTTTGCAAATATTATATTCTTCTTCTTCTTCGTTGTCGATAACTTCCTAGCGGAAGTGTCGTGGCCCTAATAACTCCAAGGAGTCATAGGGTGTTCATGGGAAAATTTGACCGAAGTGGTTTCCCCTTGCCTTCTTCTTATATTATAATAATATAAATAATGTATTTTTTTTGTTTCATCTTGAATTGAAAATTCTTAGTTATATATGTATTCTAACTAAATTTAATTTCAGACTAAATTAAATAATTAATTTAAAATAAATCCAAACTAAAATGAACATAAAATTTAGAAAAACTCAACTATATTTTATAAATAGAATATATTAAATAAATATTAATTTTTCTATGTTCATTTAAATTATTGTCTTTAATAAAATACATATTAAATTACATATCACAGATATATTTTTTTTATTTATAATGCTTACTCTCATTAATTTCAAAGTTTCAATGAATATAAATATAATCACAAAAATAGAATTCAACATTATTTTGTTTATTCTATAACAGTTTTGGATAAACATAACATAGAAGTAATTATTTATTTATTTCAATTTTTAATTTTTAATATAAAAGTTTTTTTTTAATCAACATTTTTAAGTAACTCTTTAACCATTTGTATTAATTTGAAAGTTTGTTTTTTCCTCTGCATATGATTTAGCTTTTTTTTGAAATTATACTTACATTAATTTTTGTTTAGCCATTAAATATGACCATCCATTACAATAATACTCTTTTTAATGTATAATCTATCCATAATTATAAAGAAGAGGTAATTTTATTAAGTAAATAAATTAATTCATATAGGAGTGATTAAGTATGATTCATATAAGAGGTCCTATATAAAAATTGATCATATATCGGTAACAAGAACTGTTAAATTTTTCACTAAATTTAATCTAACAAATAAATAATAATAATATGCAATTGAATCAAGTCTACTAATTATACATTTTCATACATTTAAAACTTAAAGCATAAATAAATAAATTAACATTTCAATCTCGTAAATTAAATTATAGAGTTTAATTTAATCGTTATAATTACAATGTAATTTAATTTATATTTTTTGGATTTTAGTAATTTTTTTTCTAAATGTATATCACGTTAATATGAATTTATCAAGAAAATATTTTAAATATTGTTTATTTTATTTTTATATTATTTCTTGTATTATATGAACTTAATTTTTTTTGTATTTAAATTATAAGTTATTAGTTAAATTAAACTAATTAAATATACCTTCTCCAAAAAATTGATATATACATGCTTAAAATGGTTTAAAGATTCAAGCAACAATTATTAAGAGATAATTTTAAATATCAAAATTAATACAAATTAATTAATTAATTAAATTAAAACTAAACATTAGAACAGTGATTCTCAACCTTTTTTTATCGCGGCACACTTTTAGCGGTTTAAAAATTTGGCGGCACACAAAGAAAAAGATAAGTGTAAAAGTTATTGACTTACCTATAATAGGCTGTGTAATATAGTTTATGATAATAATCATAATAACCTTTTTCACTAGTAGTGCACATTTCTGAAATAATATAACAGGGGTGGGCACACTTGGTGATAGTTAGTGTCATGTTGAAAAATCGAAAATGATTAAGAGCCTGATCGCAAAAATATTTTACCTTGTTTTTACATACATATAAAATAAATAAAGTACTTTTTCTTAATTTGAACTTTACATTTGTCAAATTTAGCGGCACATTTTGAAAATTTCGCGGCACACAAAAGTGCCGCGGCACAGGGGTTAAGAATCACTGCTTTAGAATATTGAAATTTTTATTTCTTGGTTTGAAAGTTTTAATGTACTCTTATAGTCCGGGCACACTACCCTCTATTCACTTATCCCAATCTCTTCAGAACTCTCTTGATGGAATTAAACTGAATTCAAAATAAGCCTGTGAAAAAGACTATTTTCAGTTTTTCAAGAGGAAACTGAAAAAATTCTTTACCGATAGTTCTGTCCGAAAAATGGCGAAACATTGTCAATAATTTGGTTTAAATAAATTCATTTTAAAATATTAATAAAAAAGTAGCATTTTACAAAAACATGTCCGCGGGTTTTTGACCAGACATTATTTCATTTGTTTTATTCTTTTTTTTTATTAACTCTAAAGATTTAAGCCCATATTAACAAATTTATACGTTTTAAACTTTCATTTTCAAAATTTAGTAGTTCAACCCTTAACAGAACATCAGCCTTAATTAATTTGTTTTTGTTTTTTATGCTTTTAATTTTTTTGTTTGTGGCATTACAAATTCAATATTTTTAGATATTATTTTTCACTAACTAAACTTTCTATTAATCATTAATATAATATCTCTTATTTCTTTACCTATTGACTATAAATAAAATCTAATAAAATTCGAATTCTATCAATATCAGTTATTAATTTTAGATATGTGACAAGAAATGTTTTTTTTTTCAAATTTTATTTAAGTTACGGTAAAATCAAAAAGTATTTGTCAAAATGATTTATTTAGTGATTTCTTTCCAAACTTAGTATGAGGAGATATAGAATAAACGATTTTTTGTTGACATCTTAAAGGGTTATCAGTAAAAGGATCTTTCGGAGATAAAACTAATAAATAATAAGCAGTATTAATAAATTAAACAATTATCTTTTCTGATACTTGAAATATATATATAATAAATAAATATACTTAAATATAAAATATCAAGTAATAAATAAATATAAATGTTAATATCAAATATTTTTTCGATAAACATTGCTATTCTAACAGAATAAAAATGATTAAAAATAGATATAATTTTAGCACGGTTGAAAGAATGAACGAAAGGGAAATTGCTTCAAAATGTATGTTGAATTTTAATACCACAATTTAAACTATTCTTCACTAAATAAGTCGTTGAATTGACCAGTTAAAGGAGGAATAATTTGTTAAAAGCATTTGTGATAAATGGAGATAATAAGAATAAGATAAAGGGATGATAAAAGGAAGGAAATTTGAGCAAAATATAGGAATGAAGAAAATAAGAAAACTTATTGATAGAGTGAAGCATTATATAAGTATTATTTCATATATATAAAATGTTTATCTGATTATTTTTCAAGAAATATTTATAAGTGGGGTCCAATCGTTCGATCTAAATTTGGCAAAGCACTAAGCTACCCTCCTGGAAAAATATTTAATTTTATTTTATTCTGCCGGTTGTATTATATGGGTGTGAGGCATGACGAGAGTAGATTTAGAGTATATGAGAATAGGATTCTGCGAAGCGTTTATGGGCCAAAGACAGATGAGGTCACCGGGGAATGGCGGAGAGGAATTGCATGACCTCTATGCATCGCCAGATATAGTTAGAATTATAAAATCGAGAAGGCTGCGATGGGAGAGGGTAGGGATTGGATGGATTATATGCATTCCTGATAAAATAATTAAGAAACCATTAAAAAATACTAATATATATTAAATACTTATTTTATTTCAATTAGTTAATCACTGTTTAAATTAATCAATTTTTAATCTAGTTATTGATAAATAAATTGTTATCAATAAATTTAAAAATAACTAATTAAGGACAACAAAACAGAATTATTTTTAAGATTTTAAAAAATATAAAATATTCATTTAAACTGACAATTAATAAGGAGAAGATTCAACGGGATCTATCATAGATATAAATTTTTTTTTTTTACATTGCATTATCACATTAATAACGTCTGCATATAAACAAATTAACCGCATTGACTATATTTTGTCGGATGATAAAATTTATCACTTTATATTTTATTTATAAGTAAACTTATTAATGAATAATAATTCAATATAAAATAATATTGAATTATAATCTTATTATTGAATATTATAATAATCAAAAAGATGAAATTTAATATTATAAATGTAACTATATAAATAATCACAAATAAAGTTAAAATATTCAGTTGCTACTTCTCACCGAACGATAAAAGAGAAAAGTTTCAAGAGCAACTTGCTGAGCTAGAGGATCGTATCATCAGGTCTAGCTGTGAGGTCATTATCGCAGGCGATTTTAATGCCAAATCCCCATTTTGGGGCGAAAGAAGACGAGATTGGCGTGGCATTCTCGTGGAAGAGATGGTATCTAGACTGGACCTGGTGGTTGTAAATATGGGTAACAAACCTACGTTCCACAGAGGCACGGCAGAATCTATATTAGATCTGACGCTGGCGAGTCAGGACGTGGCAAGAAGGATTACAAGCTGGGAAGTTTTAGAAAAAGAATCACTCAGTGACCATTCGTACATTTTTTTCCACCTGAAGGAACGAGTTGGGAAAAATATTCCTACTAGATATCGTTGTACCGGAAGAAGTTGGTACCCAAAGAGGCTGAACTCTGGTAGACTGCAAGAAGCACTTGAAGAGCTTAGACTGATGGATACCTTCAGCGGTAACAATCATACGACCACGGCTGAAACCAAAATTCAAGACACGATTTGTGCTATATCTGACCTTTGCTCACGGTGCCTGACTAGAAGAAGACCGGTAAGAGGTCACCATTGTCCCAAATATTGGTGGACAGATGAAATCGCAATTCTAAGGCAGAACTGCGTTAAAGCTAAAAGAAAAGCGACCAGATCAAAGGGCTGCCCAATGACAAACGGGCTATATAAAGAGACAAAACAACAGCTAAAGAAGGTAACTATATAAATAAGTGAAAATCTACTTGTAATATTTGTATATTTATATAAAATATGTTCGATATTTTTAACTGACGATATACATGTATATTTGGATTTTTTTTCAATAGCATTTTAAAAAATATTTGTTTTCCAATGAATAAAGAAATTACAGGAATTGAATAACGTGGAATGTTTTTTTCGCATGATTATAAATAAACATAATTTGAATTCAATTGGCGGGATACCTGAAGTATTGATAAAAAAAATGAGAGATCAATTTTCAAACCTGTTGAGAGAGGGTAGAAAATAAAGGCTTTGGAAAGGGATAATATTGAAACGATGATGAAAGAGATTGGCATTGTGGTTGGCGTGTCGTAACGATATTTAAAAGAATAAAAATTTATGCAATCGTCACAAGAAATTGTTGATTTTTTTATTTTAAACAAAAGATAAATTTAAAATATAAATTTAAATTAATTGGTTTATTTGTTTGTTCTATAGAGTCTTTACTTTTATCTAGACTATGGTTCTGTCTTCCTCCATCTATATATCTATGAGTTTTGAAAATTATTAGCAACAGAAAACACATTCTTTCAATAGTCTCTGTACTGGCCCGTCTACATCCAACTCCTATTCTCACCCCAACTGCCTCAAGTTCTCCTTTATATTATCATCTCGCTGCGTCTTTGGTCTACCAACCTCTAAATTGGTCTCCCAGGAACCAATCAAGTTTCTTGCTAGTCTTTCTCACTCTTCTAACTACTTGATCCGTCAAACGCAAACTATATATTTAATTTATTTTTCATTGGCTTTTTTCATCAAAATTTAAACAAATTCAAATATTCATTTTTAAACTTACATACGATTTAATATTCATTAATCAATATAAAATCTCAAGAGAGAACTTGTTAAACATTATATATTAAAACGAAATTTATTTCTTTGTATTTAATATTTTATAATATTTATCTAAATTCATTTTTCTTTAATTTAAAAATTTCAAATTTTTTAATTGAATACAATATAAACTCAAATGATTAAATATATTAATTATTTATAAAAAAATAAATATAAAAAATCTACCCAATTAAAAAAAATGAAAAGTTTAAGACAACTTCTTTATATCATTTGCCTAAAAAATCATATTTTAATTCTAATATAATCTAATTTGTTCAAATATAAGAATATTGTGGTTTGATTTTATAGTAAATAGTACAGACAGACATGAAAAATTCTAAAATTATATTTGGATACTCAAGGTCATGAAATGTAAAGATATGGAAAAATTTTTAAATTTTGAATAATTTTTAGACAAAAACCTTTATCTTATCTTATTATGCTAGCTAAAATTGTATATATGTATTTATCTATATATATTGGTTCTCAAAAACCGCTCTAACGATTTTTTTCAAATTCACACTAGATATAGTATTTATAAAGAAAAATTAAGTTTTATTGATGATATCTCTTGAAACATACAGCTTCATTATTAATTTCTTAATTGAAAATTATATATGGAAAACGTCAAAATTTTTAATACTGCCTGCTAAGACAGTAAAAAAATGACAATTTTTTATCTAAATACATATAGTCCAGCGGTTGGACTGATGTTTTAACGAGTGGATTTCGTCGGTTCGAAACTCGCCGGGTGAATCGTTATTTAAAAATGAAAATAATGATTTTGTTATTTTTTTTTCTTTTTATCTATTGTTTACTTTTTAATAAATTACTATTCTATATTTATTTATTCATTGTTCTTTTATTAATAAAGTTTTAGATAGTTTTATAAGTTTTAATATTTTTTCAATAAAATATTATTCAATATATTTATTAATATTATTTTATTTATTATTATTGAGTACCCGAAGTTCCATTCATTTTAATCAGATTGATGCAATGATGCAACAGTTAATAATTGTAATATTGTAATAAATTTCTATCTTGAAAATTGTTACATATTATTCAGGATATTTTAAAAACTATTTCTTTCTTTAATTAATATTCATTTTTTCTATAAGTCAGATATATTTCCAAATATTAAATAATTTTTGAAGTGAAAACTTCTTTAGCGGCGTTGAGCACTTTTGCGGGATGGGGAAAAAGTATAGAACTCGCGTGATCGTGACCAACACCATGAAACCATCTGCTTTCAAATTTCTTATAACAGAGCGCGAAATTTGAATTGTCATTAGAACTGTTTTATAAATTATCTCTAACATATAAATATATATTTATTATGTAAAGTTCATTTCATATATACATATATAATCAAAATTATACGAAATGAACTTCACATAATAAATATATATTTTATGTTAGAGATAAGAATTATAAAACAGTTCGTATTGCAATATTTTAAACAAAGTTGTGTATTTATATATATATAAATATAAGTTACAAATTTGTTTAAAATATATGTTTAAAATAATATATAAGTTATATATATATACATGCATATGAAATTCATCTTTCTCGTGAAATAGCGCGAATTTCGTCTGTTTTAAAATTTCTTACGCAGAAGTTTTCACTTCTGTCGGCCAGTCCCACGACTGCCAATTTTGCTTTTTTAATTCCGAAAAGCTGCAAAGCACGTTTTTTTGTCTTTAGTTTGTTTTATAACCACTTGGGGCGCTAAACAGTTTTTCAAAAAAACACTATAGAAAAAAAATATATGTACCTATATATTATATATTTATGTATTATTGAGGAGCACAAGTTCATTAATTTTAATCAGATTGATGCAAATGTGTAACATTTAATAATTGTAATAAATAATTAAAGAATTGTGTATCAATATTTTTTAAAGGGTAGAGCGAGAGCTCGGTGTCCCAGGTATTAATATTACCAGCCAAATCCAATAATAATGAATCATTTTTTTTAACTTAAGTACCGAGCCGAGGCTCGGGGTCCCGGTACTATATATATATATATATATATATAATAAAATAGATTTTAAATATATACAATAGATAATAAAATCAATATATACATACGTTTATAGAAATTGAAATTTTAATTATCTTTAATACTTTAAAAAAAATATAGATTATAAATATATATGAAATTTAATTGCATCTAAACTGTAAATATTCTCTCCTTTTTTTTAATGGAATGCCCATTTTCCTAATCCCTCGAGTTTCCAAAGACCATTTCACTAATGGTGTGTTCGTCCACGATATTTGTCCGAACACAATCTATTTTTAAATTTATTTGCAATTTCGACAAAAATGTTTTCAAGGATTTTTCACTCGCAACTGGTATCTATTTGTTATTATATATATTATCATCTATGTATATATTCAATTAGATCCCCTTCATTATTTAATTGATTTTATTTATTTACTTAGTTTTAATGTTTTTAAATTAAGAGATTAAAAAAAATCACATTCTATTTAATTGGAAATTAATTAATTAATTATTTTATTATCAAAAAAAAAATAAAAAAAATAAAGAAATTAAATTTAAAATAAAATATTAAAATAATATTATATTAGAAAATATTCTATAATAACAATAACATATTTATATACTTTTATAATAAACTTTTCTTTCTTCTTTTCTAAACTTCAATATTCGTTGACTAACACAACTTCTATATTTATAAAACTAAAACATTCAACTTTAAATTTATCAAAAATAAAATATATTTCTTAATAATCAAAATCAAACGAATTTTCACGATACTTATAAAATACAACAAATTATTTATTTAATTATATTTTTGGTTTACAATAAAAATTATGTCTTAAAAATAAATTTGCTAAATACAATTATGCTGGTACCCATGATATAACAAGAGTCTTGTTTTATAATATTTTGACATTCACACATTCTTAATTTCATTTGTTGGTTTTATTTAAAAAAAAACAAAACAATATTCATTAATCCCTTGAAATGAATGATCATATAACTTACATCATTTATATACCATATATATTATACCTATATTCTAATAATCTAATTTTGTTTAATTCCTCTATCAAAATTATAATAAAAACAAACGAAAACATTAAAAGTTTAAATTATAAGCATGAAAAAAATAAAAATAAAAACATTTTATTGACCCCCTCCCCATTTTATTATTCACTAATGATTACATACCGTACATTTAATGATTTTAATTAATTATATCTTTAGTAAGCTTAGAATAGATATTATAAACATATAAAACTAAAAATAATACAATAATCTTATCAATATAAAATTGATAAACAAATAAGGTAGTGTAATTTTGTAATCAAGAATGTTAACACAATCGTATATTCCACTTTCATTTGTAATATATTATTTAATTATCAAATTAGAATAAAGTTTATTTAATTTTTTATCATTATATACATTGTAAACTGTAAAATGTGTAAACTTCTCCTGAAAAAATAATCTTAGGTTGAGAGAATATTATAGTTTATAAGGCTTTTTATTATTAAAAAAAAAGAAATTTATTAATAAAAAATAAAAAAACATGAGCAATTACTCAGTTCTTGACAGTTTTTCTCAGTTATTGACTGTTTTTCCCAGTGATTGACACTTAAAGTTCCAGTCTTGGACAATGCATTTCTAATGAACAAAAACTGTCTTTGGAACATTTTAAATATGAAAACTTGTTGTCTCTTACTTGTCTATCAGAGGGAAAATATGTGAAACAATGTCACACCAAGAAAAGAACAGAAAATCTTTGGACTCAGGTCATTTCCACAGTCGCCTGGCTGGTGCCATCAAAGACACCGACACTCCTTCCAATTTTGGCCATTTTTTTTTCTAAGAATGACTGTTTTTGAAGGGATAGAAAATATATATTTCTTCATATGAAGTCTTCATTTTATGAAAACAAACGTAGGGAAATAAATTTACATTGGTCATTAGTTTATAAACCTCTTGTCTCCCCTCCACAAGGGTCATTTAAGTGAATAGAATGTTTCTTGTTTTCCGGGCAATGTGACTTTACATTACCTTCAAATTCCAAAATGATAAAAGTTTTTTTAAGAAAAAAATTAAACTGGCAAAGACCAAAGTTTTTCGGTTTTTGCATACAAGTAAATTACTTTGCTTCTCAATATGAAAGCCAAAACAAATATTGGCCCGTAATTAAAATAATAGCCTATATACATATGAAGATTTCAAACCAAGCAAGTGAAAATTATGATGTGAACTGATAAAAATTTAATGCACCTTATGAATATTAATAACAAGTGCTTATAAACTTATCAGCTTTCAGTTTTTATTTTCTTATTCTTAAAAGCCTTCAATCATCTTGATGGTTAGTCGGCGATTACAGTAGGCAGATGGTCTTATGGCACACAATATATCGGAAATATATTGTAGCCTTATATTGGAGGAATTTTTAACCAACTGGTTGCTTTACCCTATATATATATATAAATATATATGTTCAAATCCTTATGATTTTCTGCTAATAAATAACCATTTTGTCTAAACACCAGATCCTATGATTTTTGTTAATAATTTGGTTTTGTAGTATTATGAAATTTTTTTTTACGATATACCATATAAAGGATAAAATATAAAATGATAGGAAGTTTTTTTAAACAAAAGGATAAAGTAAGGTACTTTTTGAAATTGTAAATAAATAGATGTGCCATAAATAAAAAAAAGCGCACTAAATTTATCGTTTTGCCAAGGTTAAAAAGATCGATCCATCTTATATACAAAAAATAAAGGAAGACAAAAGAAGAAAAAAAAAACAGTCACCAGGTGTTCTACTTTACGAACAGGTGCTCCAACTACTCTAAACACATTCATTTGATAAATTAGTATCTTAAATTTGCGCTAAGGATGTGCTTTGATTCTTTTCTAATCCACTTGAGCCAAAAAGATTTAAAAAGAAAAACTAAATATAATAATTAAATTTAATTGAAACTAATTTTTTTTATTTAAATATACTATTACGTTAATATCTTTTAAAATCACCTTAAAAGTTTCAAGAATAGTAAAAAAAAGGCAATTTTTTTTTTTGCAATTAATATCAAAAATAACCTTTTCAAATTTTTCTTTGTAAACATTTAATTATAATTTAAAATTAGTCTATCTATCACTGTGACTCTACGGAACTCAAAAGTTCTTGGCTACAGCAACCACACTCCTCCAAGTATTCCTATTCTGAGCCACAACCCTCCAGTCCCTTTCCTCTCCCATCTCTCTCACATCTTTTCCCACATTATCCACCTACCGCGTCCTTGGTCTTCCAAGCGGACGTTTTCCACTCGGTCTCCCTACTAATATATTTTTCGCCATTCTATCTTCTCCCATTTTTGCCACGTGTCCTGCCCACCGCAGCCTTCTCGATTTTATAATTCTGCATAGAGGTCATTCAATTCCTCGTTATGAAGTTTCCCCCATTCCCCGGTGAACTCATCTGTCTTTGGCCTATAAATGCTTCGCAGAATCCTATTCTCAAATACTCTAAATCTACTTTCGTCTTCTAAGGTCATAGACCATGCCTCACACCCATATAATACAACCGGCAAAATAATTCTTTTATATATTTTAATTTTTATCCCCTTTGATAATAATTTTGACGCATTAAGCCCCTTGACTGCAAGACAAGAGGCGCTTCCCGATTGCAACCTCGCTTTAAACTCCTCGAATATTATTATCCTTAATTAGTATTTAAATTTTTCTACATTTTTAAATTCTACACTTTGTATGTTTAGACTTTGTGTGTTAATTTAAAATTAGTAATATTTATTATTAATATTATTATTGATTATATACCATTGAATAATAAAAATAATAAATATAAGAATACACATTCACTAAAATATACCAATATCAATATAGTATACAAGTACCATTAATGATAAAAATAAAATAAAATAAATTAATTTTAAAAAAATAAATATTCGTCAGTTAAAAAATAATCTAATCTAGATAGTAGGGTAGTTTTTCTTTAAATTTTTTTAAATAACAGAATTTAGAAAGCAATGAATGAAAATTTATTCATAATTTTTTTAATTATTATATTGAAAATATAAGCGACACGAGAATTTGTATTTATAAACTTTACTATCATATCTTCAAATCAGCACGAAACAGTTGGACATTTTACTGTGGCAGTTTTTTTATATAATTAATATTTAATAATCCATTAATCAAGAACGAAGGTCAATGGTAAAATGCTGAACTACTGAATTTGAGGAAAAAGTTAATACCTTACACTGCTTATAAAAATTTAACAATTTAATTTTTACTTTAATGAAATAAAAATAAATAAATGTGTTAATTTAATCTTTAAAGTCGTTAAAAAAATATAATTATGTACTTACATAGTTATTTATTATAGTTTATTTCGACAACCGCTCTCTAAAATAAAGCAACTATAGTATATAATACATGCATGCATATATATATATATATATATATATATATATAATGTTTTTTCTAATTATAACTAATAATTTTCATCTACACTATTAATTGATTAAATAAATATAAACTAAATTTATATATAATTAAAACTCAATTAATGCAAACATGAGACTCAGGAAAATAAAAAAAATCCTTCCAAATAAAATCAGAAAATAAATAAATAAAAATACAAGAGAATCATTCGACATCTGCGCCCCCTTCAATATTGAAGTAAATCGAAGGGATGTTAAAACCTGACAACTCGTTCCATAAAAACTTGGGAAGAAACTAACTACCCGAGTCTAAAGCAGGATTTTACTCTCTCATTCTCTTTCTCCCTCTTTCACTCTATATAAATATATATATATATATAAATATATATAAATATAAATATTTATATATATGCATAAAGCCTATCTTTTGTCCCTTTTATAAAATAAAAAAAATTACTTTGATCCACCCAATCTACTACATTAAGCGACTAATTTTTAAAACAAAAAATAATTCTCGCAATTCATTTATTTATATTTATTTATTTATAAATATAGATGATAGATATAAGACCAAAGATATATTCAGTTTTAGAAATCTTTTAAGCCAAATAAAAGGAGGTATTAAATTTACTTGACGGAGTGTGCAACCATACAAAAGAAAGATTATCTCCCCAAGTAACCTAATCTATATCTTTCTGGTAAAGAAAAAAAAATATTCCAGTTGGCCACTCTTTTACTCTGTCAATAACTGATTAAATCATCTTGAAAAGAAATTTCACTTACATTCTTTCATCTGATAGAATTGTAAATATTGAATTTAAAATAAATTTTATATTAAAAATTTTGATATAAAGTTAACGTTTCTTTTCAGGGTATTCCAAAATACTTGATACATATATGTATTAGTGAATGATAGAGTAGAAATCAATTCTGATGGTCAGAATTATAAATAAGTTGACCTGTGGCCAGGTCTGAACCGACCGACAGTTTGAAATTAATAATTTCCAGCTACAGAAACAATTTCAAATAATTTTAATATATCTATTAATGTAATAAAAAACAGATATGGATAGAACATAAATATTTTTAATTTTATTTTATTTATAATATATATGTAAGACCAGACTGTGACGTCATGAATGGCTGGATGACGTCATATAATTTTAAATTAAGAAAAAACTAATAAAGATGATTTTTCTCGAAGATAAAACCAATACAAAGTGAATGATTCGTAATAATATGTAAAAAATCTCCTCATGCGAAATTTTATGTGAAAATAACCCTTTCCTTCCTATCGTCGATCGCTAATACTACCATTTCCGGTTTCCGGATTTGTACCAAAAGTTGATCAATTCATCCTACTGATGCATTAAGTAAATATACCAAATTTCATCAAAATCCGTTGAGCCGTTCAGACTGTACACATCTATACGGACGGACAGACATCATGCTAAAAATACTTTTTTCTGTTTAGAAAATGCATGATTCGTGGAGATATGTAAAAATCTCCACATGTGAAATTTGGTGTGAAAACAATACCTCCCTTACTATCTTCGGTCGGTAAAAAACAATATTCAACAAACCCTATCAGAGCATCTGGTCAAAATGTCGACTGACAACAAACATTAATAGTATTTTCGATGCTCTTACTCCATGGTTCTTCCAGTAGTTACGGATATCCGAATAATGCTCTACAACTTGGTTTCCGACAATGGATTGATGTTGTGTGCTTGCCTACTTGGGTCCCATAACCCCCTAACGTATGCACCAAAAGTTTCGTGATACCCATTACAATTCTTGTAATTTAATCGAATATATATGTAGCTACATAATTTATATAGTAATAAAATTGATTATAATTTATTTTTATTCCTAAACTATATTATATTTAGTTAATGCCCCAATACAAGAAGGATAGCATCGAAAATGACAGTAATTGATTTAAATGTATATTTAGATTTTTCTATTACAAATTGAATAACATTTTCCAAGAAGTTTTTGGTATCATCACGCTATTCCTATTTATACTATACATCTAATCTTAACCACGTGCAAACGTTTTTATGCATAATTCCCTTCCACCAAATAAATATAAATATATATATATATATATATCTCACTTTCAAAAGTTAATAATCAAAGATCTTGATCGCTGTTTCCAATCCTGAATCCACTCTCAACCTGAATGACGAAAATCACTCAGATCCAATTTTATGATATCGCTCTCAAACCGAATTGGCCTTTTCATCTACCTCTGGGTTACCAATCAGATTCCTGTCTAATCTACGCTTTCATCATGGGAGATCGATTTAATCCTCAACATTTAATAATTTGACTTTTCTTTCCGAATTATAAACTTTCATTAATCTCTTTATAACAATGAATTATTATCACTTTATATAATCTAAATATTTTATTAATACTTATCTTTGTTTATTTTTCATTTTTTAAAATAACTTGCTTCTTATTATCAAATGAAGATAAAAATTCCATGCTCATTTTAGACATACTAGTATATATATATAAGTATGTACACCTATCATTTTTGAAAAACCTTTTTCTTAAATTGAGAGGATTGAATGTTCCCCAAGTGTTCTCAACTCATATATTATATTTATACGAAAATTTAAAAACATCTTTAGAAATCAATATGTCAAGGGCAATGATATTTACTTAAAGATAATATCAAATTAACCCAGTTTCTAGAAACTTTAGTACATGATCTTAATTAATTAATTTATTTTATATATATATATATATATATATTTATTTGCTTGTACCCAATTCTAATATTGACAATTCAATTAAATGTTTTGATTTTTCTGTTTCAGGGCTGATTTTCTTGAATGCCATCTTTTTAATTATGCTGTCCTTCACATCTTCGTATGTGACGAGTCAGCAACTTGGAGGCAAAAGAAAACAAGAATGTACAATGTTAAAAGAAAAAGGTTTTATAACTGCCGACTGTCAAAAATCCGACTTCACTCTCGTTCCCATCAATTTACGCACGGATATTGAAGTGAGTAGAAATTGAAATAAATAAATTAAAGGGACACTTTCGGAATAAAAGATAGCCTAGCCTATTTTTTTATGACCGTTGATGTTGCCATCAGTATTTTTTTCATTGATGAGGGTTTACTTTTTCCAATATACATGAATCCGGTAAATTGTTAAAATTATTGATCTGTATTTACGCTCCTCTGAAAGGGTCAAAAGACTTCCATTTCTTTTCTTTATTCACCTCGTTCTCTTTTATCCAGAAATAACCCTGCGGCATCCTCGCTCTTGTTTTTCATTCTTCCACATACAACTCATACAATATTCATGACCAAAATTATTTATTTACAGATATCTCTCATTTTTGTTTATCCTTCATGGAATCCACCTAAATTGCCCCCACTAGAGGAGGTACTGTTAAATATTATTATAAACTTTAGGTAATTTAATCCTCCCGTTTACTTTTATATTGCCAATGTTACTTTACTGTTTTATCTTCAGCAAAATAAATTTGCTTAGAGGTCGATTTATGGGTCCTATTTCATTTTCTTACTTCCCAGCAAACTAATTGTCTCTTTAGTCATTTTATTCTTTTCTGGCAACAAAATTTGATTACATTTTTTTTCTTGATCACCTTGTAGATTAGTAATAAAATCCTTTATTTCGTCAAATCATTTTATCATCTCCAATGTATCTTAATCAATATATATATTTCTTTCTCTTTCCAATATAGACGACTTTTTCATTAAGTCTCATATATTTATTTGAAATTTATTCCGCATGTAAAAAAAATACTTAAATAAGTCAACATTCATCATTATTAAAGACGGTTTATATTGTTTGTTTATACTTCTTTTGAGCAATAAACGCAACACTAGTTTTCATAAAAAAACTTCAAATTATTAATAATAATATTAAAATTGTTTATAATAAATTTTTGATATTTAATTTACATAAATCATTTGCATAGGATGTGTTTTCTATTTAAATTAAATCTATAATATTAAATATACATATTATACAAAATCGTTATGGCCAACCCAAGAGTCCTATTAATTTGTAATTTCAGTAATATAACCATATGTACTATCAACATATTTATCGAAATTCCGAAAGGAATACTTAAAATTCTTTAAAAAAATATTTTAAAATATTGTATAAATATAATACTATATGTACAAAAAATAAAATTTTAAGAAGAAAATAATATTTATATTGCTTGATAAATTATAAAATATTTATTTTGTTATGGAGTGAGCTAAAATTGTAAACATTAAAGAATTTGCAAAGTCCAGAAATGTTATTTAAAAACATAAAAGGTAATAAATTTATATAATTAATGAATTCACATGAACGATCAATATGATTAAAAACATTTTAAGAAATAAAAAATTCTTGATTAAATATTTTTTGTATGAAATAAATTTAATTATTGAAAATATATAAATCTAAAATATCAACTTGTGAAAACGAAAAAACAAAACAAAATAAATGTTTATAGCATTCAGATAATATATTAAATTAAAAAAAAATCATGATTCCAATGCTTCATAAAAATAATTTTTTTACTTGGAAAAATTTTCTATTTAATTAAAAGTGAATTAAAGACATAAACTTTAATATATTTTCTGATTAGTGTTTATATACAAAGAGATTTGCAACCTTTAATATCATATAATTGAATAGATCATTCATTTCAATTGACAAATACTCCCTAATGAGATGCTTGTTATGAATACGAAGGGTTAAAGAAAAGCTATTTGATGTCAGTTTAATATATATGATTTACTTTTGATGACACAAACATTGAAAAATACACCTTTTTTTCCGAGAAAATTAGGTTTATTCTAATTTATTTGATAAAAAAGCGACTCATCTAAGCTTAGTTTTATATAATTCATATGAAAATATACTACAAACATAAAAAGTATTCATTATTTTTGGTATTTTTATAATCAACCTCTATTTACTTATTTATATGGTACATATCTAAATTAATTAATTTAACAGTCAACATTATTATGATTGAAATTAAGGTTTAGTTGAATTAAAGAGATTCTTATGAAATCTAATAGGAATAGTGATGATGATTATCAAAAATACTAATTGGTGTCGGTATCTGTCTGCTACATGTCACGTAATCAGTCCGAAGATAGGAATGTTTAAATATTTAAATTAAAATATTATATTTTATTTATTATTATAATATTAATTTATAAATTATAATTATATATTTGAATATATATATTCAATAAAATAAAATTTCCCTCCTTAATTTCTACATGGACAGAAAAGTCTCAATAGGTGACGCCACTAGAAAATGAACATGACTCATTTCGAGAGGCTCATCTGTCACTAGTTTATGTATGAAGTATCATGACATTTCGTCCATTCGTTTACAAGCTACAGTCGTTTGAGTGACGCTACTTTCGCCTTCATAAGAAAAATGAAAAAACAGGAATATCGGGTCTTGATTAAACATTGTTTTTTAATGGGAAAAACTTGTGAACACACACACACACACACACACAATCATTGCAGTGTTTGCAGGAATGTTATCCCACATCTACTCCTTCGAGAACGATGTTGTAGTGACAGATGAGCCTCTCGAAATGAGTCAGGTTCTTTTTCTAGTGGCGTTACCTATTGAAATATCCCGAGTCTTTTCAACCTATGTAGTATAATCTAAGAACATAATTATTCTCATATAGCATTTTCTTGATAAACATTATAACCATCATCAAAAGACTTAAGATAACATTCTAATCTAGAATATAATTCCTTTTATCCAAAGTGATCATTTAAGTTTATATATCTATAATACGTATATTATATTATACGTGAATATGAAATACCTATAAAATTTTAATTTGTTTTGTTCTATAACAGGTTTTCGTTGTTCTACTTATCTTTTGCATGATATCAATTATTAATTAAATAAATTATGATTCAATACTCGTAAAAATAATTACCTAAATATAGTGTCACGAGGCATCATCGTTCCTTGAGTGTGGGGGTGTCAAAATAATTCTCCAAAAACCCAAATGACAATATTAAATATTAATTAATTACAGTCATGTAAAGTATAACTAATTCGTATTTTATAAATAATAAATGAAAAACAAAGGACATAAACAATTCAAGAATTTTGGTTAAATTTTATAGTCGAAAAATATTTAACATTACTTTAAGTATTTGTTTCTTTATAGTTTCAGGAAATAATATTGTTTTGAAGACTTTTGAATAAGATTTTATTCTTTTTGGATATATGTGTTTGACTGAATATGATTTTTGTATACTATTTTCCTAACACATACCTATATTTAACTAAATAGGTATACTCACCCTTTCACTTTCCCACTTTATCTCCTCTTTACTTTTCATTAACTTTTTTCCAAGTCAGTTTTGCTTGAAAGTTCTTATGAGTGACATCAAATCTGACTTTTCCTCTTATTTTATATTACATTTTATCTAGATTTAACCTAAGATAAAATCTTCCAATCGTTCTTAAAATAAATAGACATTTTTCATTACCATTTGATGTCAGTGTATATTTTATTTTTAATTAAGGTTTTAAAATTTAAAAAAATATTTTTTTCCATTACTTTCATATACTTATATGTTTTTAAAATTTCATTCTCGCTCCTGAAAATCATTGATTGGACTGAGATACGTCTCACTCCTCCTTTGAATTTCCATTCAAATTAAGGCATATTGGTTATTTTTAATCTAAATGCAATTAAGTTTATTATTTAAACATTAAATAAAATCTATATATTGGTGATTTTCAATAAAAAAATAAAATAAAAATCATGATATTAAAATGAAGATACATTGAAACAAGAACCAAAAAAAGAACCGTAGAGGAATTTTGGATAACCCAGAGAGAATTATATAAATTATCTATATTTTCATCCCCCAAAACAGTTGTTCCGAATTTCGACACGTGAGTCAGAAAAGACTATTGAAATGTTTATTAATAGAGAAACGATGTGTAGGTAGACCAAAGAATAGGTAGGCAAACGTTGATATGAAAGAATTGGGAGAAGATAGAAATTGGATGGAGGTGGCTGAATGAATAGATACATTGTAAAATACAATTATTATCATAAACATTAAGAATATGATAAACTTCAAATGGCAATAATTATTACAATGAATACTCAATTTTTACATACATTTCATTCAAAATATTGAACATTATTATTAAATTTAAAAAAAAATGGATTAATTTGCTCTTGAATATGAATGGATAAATGGAGTATATCGTCATTAGTAATTATGCACAAGTATGATGATGAAGGCTTTACAATTTAATCGTAAAATAGGTTTCAATAGGAAGGTTTGTGCTTTATACATAAATTAATAATTTATAATTAATACTTGTAGGAAGAATAAACTTGTATTTTTTTTGAAATTCTTTACTAAAATGTTCATTTTTCAATTATTACTATAGTTTTTTTGTTCAATAAATATTTTATTATTAACTTAAAGGTTTTTTGTTTAGGAAATGATGAAAAATTTTTCTTTTCAAAAATTATCCAATAACGATACTAACGCCTTTGGTATATTACCTATTATTATTTTTTATTTATTATTAATATATAAATATACAAATTGAAAAAAAAAAATTATAAAAATAGAAAATATCTGTAAAATAATTTATTACTATCTCGCCAGAGATAGTATTGCGATCATGAAAATTTTCGATGTTGAGATTTTGATGTTTTTATACGTTTTGAAGGTTCCTGAATCATTTTCACTAAGGTTGAGAAAAATGTCTGTGTGTGTGTATGTGTGTGTGTGTGTGTGTGTGTGTGTGTGTATGTAGACAAGATTACGCAAAAACGGTTTGAGCTAGAATGATGAAATTTGGTACATGGACATTATTCAAAATTCATAGTTTTCTATCAACTTTTGAGAAATGTAGCAAACCGGAAGAGGGTCATTACCTACAACGTTTTGATTTTTTTTCCTCTAAAGTGACCGTAAAAATAAAAATATATGTTTGATAATTTTTCACATGATTAATAATTGTATAAAACTGCTATATATAGAATTTCAGCTTGATTGAATTGCTGAAAGTACCAGAATTAATTTTTTAATACTGCAAATCTCACGCGCCAACACGTGCCATGGTGCCATCAATAAAAAGCCAAACATGCGCTGGTTTAATATTTATTATTTATTATTTATAATTAATTAAATTTAATTTAAATATAATATATTATGTTATTTAATCCAATTCAAATTGCGAGATAGTCGAGTGGAGACACTCCAGCTAATTTTTGTTATACATTTATTCTTCTTTAGTGGCATATTATTATAATAAGCTTATTATTATTGAATATTGATACGAGAACATTTACTCTTTTATATACTATAATCATTTTTATTTATTTTCCATTTTTCCCTTTATTCAATTTAAATTGTTTTTTTTTTATTTTATAAATAAAATTAAAATGAATAATCACAATTAGCTGAAAAATAATTTTACAGATATTATTTTTAATTATATAAATAAAGTATAAACCAGAGGTGGGAACCTGCTGCCTCCGCGAGTTTCTTGTATTAATAGTATTTGATAAATAAATTAGGATAAACCTATAGAAAAACTATAATAATTTTACAAATGTCACTTTTTTAGGTCAATCAGGTTATGCGGCCTCTCTTATTGATGCCTAAATTTAAATGTGGTCTCTAATGGTAAAAAGGTTCCCCATCTCTGGTATAAACCATTAAAAACAAAGACTAAAATAAAAAAAAGGATCACAAAATAATGGATCTTGTTATTGTTGACAATTCGGTTATCTAAAGGAAAAATAAATATAGATTCAGAGTTGATATATTTTTAATAGAGGAATATTTCACCTCTGTGTTTAACTTAAATAATAAATTTTCACGTAATTCAGTGCCTAGTTTTTTTTTTTTCGATTTTTGAATAAAATTTTTAATTAATTAATAGTTTATTTTACGTATATACTTGATTCACTCTGACGTTCTAAATTATATCTAATTAAATATTTGTTTATTTATTGTAATATAAAATTTTGTATTTTTTTTTCTAAATTCTTTACTGATAAAATCAATTATAATATTTTCTTATTTATATAGAATTATTTTCATAAAATGTTTATACAATAAAATTATTTCATTCCCAATTCAATATTAATAAATAAACTTCATTCAATATGAATGATATGATCCGCTTGAATCGGCAATTGCGTGTTTCTATAGACCCTTGTCAACTATTTATTGAAGAGAAAAGGGTTCTCTATTTACAGTCTTATCCACTTCTGTGATACATTAATATGTTGGAGTATACATTTATTAACATTTGAGAGATGTGGTTTCACAAAGAAGAGAGAAAAAAACAACAAATTTTCGGCCTCTTTTCAGTTTTAATCAAAAGCTCTTTACCCAAAATTCAGTAGACACTAATATTATTTACTTATTAATTTTATCCATTTTTTGTTTTGTTTTAAGTTAATTAAATTATTTATGTTTGCAAATTCAACAAAAAGCTATTTTTACTATCTCGCGAGAGATAGGATTGCGATCACGAAAATTTTCGATGTCGAGATTTTGATGTTTTTATACGTTTTGAAGGTTCCTGAATCATTTTCACTAAGGTTGAGAAAAATGTCTGTCTGTCTCTCTCTGTATGTGTATGTGTGTATATACAAATTAACGCTAAAAGGGTTTGAGCTAGAGTAATGAAATTTGGTACACTGGCATTATTCAAAATTCGTAGTTTTCAATCAACTTTTGAGAATTGTAGCTCTTTCAGAAGAGGCTCATTACCGACCACGTTTTCTTTTTTTTCCTCTAAACTGACCGTAAAAATCAAGATATATGTTTGATAGTTTTTCAAAAGTAAAAATTGTATACAACTCCTATACTTATATAGAATTTCTGCTTGATTGAATCGCTGAAAGTACCGGAATTAATTTTTACTATCTCGCCAGGATAGTATTGCGATCATGAAAATTTTCGATGTTGAGATTTTGATGTTTTTATACGTTTTGAAGGTTCCTGAATCATTTTCACTAAGGTTGAGAAAAATGTCTGTCTGTCTCTCTCTGTATGTGTATGTGTGTATATACAAATTAACGCTAAAAGGGTTTGAGCTAGAGTAATGAAATTTGGTACACTGGCATTATTCAAAATTCGTAGTTTTCAATCAACTTTTGAGAATTGTAGCTCTTTCAGAAGAGGCTCATTACCGACCACGTTTTCTTTTTTTTCCTCTAAACTGACCGTAAAAATCAAGATATATGTTTGATAATTTTTCACATGATTAATAATTGTATAAAACTGCTATATATAGAATTTCTGCTTGATTGAATCGCTGAAAGTACCGGAATTAATTTTTACTATCTCGCCAGGATAGTATTGCGATCATGAAAATTTTCGATGTTGAGATTTTGATGTTTTTATACGTTTTGAAGGTTCCTGAATCATTTTCACTAAGGTTGAGAAAAATGTCTGTGTGTGTGTGTGTATATATGTGTGTGTGTGTGTGTGTGTGTGTGTGTGTGTGTGTGTGTGTGTGTGTGTATGTAGACAAGATTACGCAAAAACGGTTTGAGCTAGAATGATGAAATTTGGTACATGGACATTATTCAAAATTCATAGTTTTCTATCAACTTTTGAGAAATGTAGCTCAACCGGAAGAGGGTCATTTTTTTCCTCTAAAGTGACCGTAAAAATAAAAATATATGTTTGATAATTTTTCACATGATTAATAATTGTATAAAACTGCTATATATAGAATTTCAGCTTGATTGAATTGCTGAAAGTACCAGAATTAATTTTTTAACACTGCAAATCTCACGCGCCAACACGTGACGTGGTGCCATCAACAAAGAGCCAAACATGCGCTGGTTTAATATTTATTATTTATAATTTATAATTAATTAAATTTAATTTAAATATAATATATTATGTTATTTAATCCAATTCAAATTTGCGAGATAGTCGAGCGGAGAAACTCCAGCTTATTTAACATTGCATTGCGCCAGCACGTGACGTGGTACCATCAACAAAGAGCCAAACACGCGATGTTATAATAAATATTATTTATTAATTTCAATTTATAATTTAATTTAAATATAGTATAATGTTATTTAATCCAATTCAAATTTGCGAGATAGTCGAGTGGAGACGCTCCAGGTTTTTTTAATTATATGAATAATTTTTAAGCTAAAGCTACCACCTATCTAGAAAGTAGGAAAATTTGACCATTTTTCAATGTGATCTTACAACCACAAGGTTTAACTATAATAACTAATTAAGGTAATGTATATGTAGGGAATTTTATGTAATAATGCTCTACCTCAAAACAAAAATATAGTACCGAAATGTTAATCGATGGATGGTCGAATTTGTGAATATGCTTTATTATCGGGGATGGGATTATAAAAAGAACAGTACAGATGTTTCGCAAAACAAAATACACTGATGTATTGTTTGCTTAAGAATACAACAGAGAATAAACCCCCCAAATTCCTTTTAAACAAAGGAGAATAGTTATACTTTATGAAGGTATAGAGTCTTTATTTACTACAAGAAAATGAAAATTAATGAATACAAAAAGTTCCTTAATTTACCTAATAAGAACGGGCCCAGAAAAATAATTTATGAATCCATAAAGCTGTCTATCATAATAATTAACTAGCCGACTTTGCAAAAACTAGATACTTTTTTAAAGCGCACTGTCCTGTTTAACGCCCTTCCAGGGTGGGACCGTGTTATCCGAACTAATGGGTTATCGAGTTCCGAGTTTTAGGGATTTCACAAAGGACATATCTATATAACCAGCTACTCTGTTTTTCAACTCATCTCATCTTTAAATTATTTTTATTATTTTCATTAATTCAAACTCTTTATTTTATTTTTAAATTAAATTTTATCATACTCTATTCTATGTTATATAAAATCATATTACCATATATTGAATTTAATTATAAATGTTTTGTGTTTAAATAATTTATTAAAGCTAAAATAATATTGTTAATATTGTATTATTAACTACCCAAAGAGTCGCTCCCTTCTCTCCAATGATATGTGAACTGAACCATACCAGTTTAGTAATTTTGATGTCAAATAAATCACCTTTTAAACTTGAAACAGTTTTTATTATGGAACTTTAATTAAATTAATATTTTTTTATACATATTTATGAAAATTAATTAAAATTATGTACCTTTATAAACAGTTGTAATTTCTCTTAAAAATATATCTTTATTTTCTAATATGTATAATATATCTTGTCAATTTTCCTATGTAAATATTAGAGTGTTTTTATAGTACCAATTATTGATATTAAATGTATACATTTCGATATAGATATTTTCTATAGATTTTTTAAATTTAAGCAAACCAATAGACACACAAAAACATTTTTTTTTCATTTATTTTTAATATGAAAATAATAGAAAATACCCAAGGATCATAATTCCAAAATGGAAAAACGCTTTTATAAACCAATGTATTCAATCTATATAAAATACAAATTCAATCTATATAAAATACATATTAAAAAATATTTTTATTAAATGTCTATATCAAAATTATCAGTTTATTTTATACATTTTTAAGATTTTTTCTTAAAATTTTCTATGAATTTTAATTAAAATCTGTTTATCTATATTCTATAAAAATTTTCACTTCAAAAATGTTTTTTACGACGATAGGAAGGCAAGGTATTGTTTTTATACCAAATTTCAAATGTGGAGATTTTTACATATCTCCACGAATCATGCATTTTGTTAACAGAAAAACGGATTTTAGCATGATGCCTGTCCGCCCGTCTGTGTGTCCGTATAGAGGTGTACTGCTTGAACGGCTCAGCGGATAATAATAAAATTTGGGTCTATCCGGAAACTGGAAGTGGTGGTTTATAAAGTATTAATTTTATATTAATTGTCGGAAATTTTTCACTCAAAATATAGTAGTAGTTAATAATTGAGTACAGTAAAAGTCCTATAATCCGGCACGTTCGGGACCAGCTCGGTGCCGGACTACCGGAAATTCCGGATTATCGGGCAGTAATTATAAGAACAATTAGATTAATAATTATACTAAAAATATAGTATGCAAATACATACCACAAAGTTTATTTTACATTTCATATAATGTATGTACACGTACTGTAAAAAATATTACACTTTGATTTATAAAAGTCACGAATGTCTTTTTGTTTTCTTGACTTTTGGCGTTTAGTATAAAATTTATTTCTAATGATATGGTAATCAATAATTTCTGAAGCACTGTAGCTAGTCACAGTCGGCATTTAACAGGCCTTGAATAAAAGACCTTCTAGAAAAGCATTTAAAATTTTGAATAACCCCTTGGTCCATGGGTTGAATCCAAGATTTTATGTTAAGTGGGAGCAGAGTAGCAACAATATTCCCAAAAACTAACTCATCTACTGGCAGGTGGGCTTTGCAATTGTCCAAAAGAAGGATGGCTTTAGTTTCTTCTGGTAGACCAAGGCTTTTGAAGGATTCCTTGACCTCAGGCACAAAGTGGTGAAAAACACAGTCTTTAAAGAGGACGCAGTCACCCACGCATTTGATTGAGCATCGTATTGGACAGGCAAATGTGCATTCTTAAAAGCCCTGGGTTTTGAAAATTTACCTATCACAAAAGGGGAATAGCTCTCGAGCGTTTTTATTTGCTTTAAAGACACACTTTTGGAGAAAACCAAAATTTTTACAATTTTCCGGAGCGATGCCGGACTATCGGGCATTCCGGACTGTTGGATGCCGGACTAATGGACTTTTACTGTAATTAAACTAAAAATAAAAACCAAGGTAATATAATTTAGTCATTTTAAGTTTTAAAAATATTTTTTTTAGATACTTTATGTATATATACAGCAATAATGTTGTTTGGAAATTAATTTATTTCAAATCATCGGTCGGTTCTGTGCCTAGCCACAGCTCATTCTTATTTTATTTTTTAAATCTAATAAATAAATATTATAAATATTAAATTAAATAATGAATTAAAATAATAATAGTCAAAAGTATAATATATCATTAATTTTTAGTGAAATGAATAAATTAAAATTTTTTTTTATAAAATCAAGGTTTTAGCTAAAGCTTTTTAAGTTCAAATATATCAAACAATATGAAACATGACGGAGTGTAAAGCAAATTCCTATTGTTACATAATCAACACAAAATTGGGAAAATAAATGATAATTTTAAAGTTCTTATAATGGTGTAACAATCGTAATGCGCATAAAACAATATACCAAATAACTTAAAACTCGACTGAATGTAAAGGAAATGATTTTTAACAGTGTTAAGTTTAATTTTAGTTTACATAACATATTGTTTCATCTAGGGTTAAATCTATTAAATTTCTAATAAAAGTAATGTTAAATTTAAAAGTATTTCATAGTTTATTTGATAACTAAGGATAAGAAGAAAATAAAAAAAAACAAACTAAAATGATATTAAGAAAATAAAAAAAAATCTGACTTTGTAGGTCCTACGCAAGGACAACACCTATCAAGTCGGTTATATCAATGAGGTGTCCTATGATCACTAGAACGGGTCCTCTCAACCTTTACCTTGATTTTCTTGATCGGAGGCGCTATCAAGCAGCTTTTCCCCAATGTTGTTCCCGAAGGCTGGGTTGACTCCGTCCCATAGACCCCAGCTAGGGAAATTCCCTTCCCAGGCCCGGGACTTGCACCCAGCACTATGTGAATGTGAGGCAGGTTCGCTACCCGCATACCCAGTGGCGCCTTTTATACTATTAATATTTTGTTATAATTATGGAACTGCTGTTGATATTTTACTTAAAATTTTTTTTAATAAAAATATACATATATGGTATATATATATATATATATATATATATATTTATTATAACATTTAAATATTTATTATACCTAATTTTAAACATTGTAAATTTTGTGTATACTGTGAATTAATATATTCATATTTTTCATTGCATTAAATTACTATAATGAGTGTCTAATAATAATTATATTTAATTGTTTAATAATATCGTTCATAATATTAATATATTTTCACTAATATAATCATTTTGATTAATTGTTTACTATGAAAATAACCTATATTATTATTTACTTTTAATATGATTAATATTTTAATTAAAACAAATATACAGTTACATAGTATAAAAGAAAAGTGATTGGTTTCTTATCAATGTCGTGATAAATGTCTATAAAAAGATGAATTGGTCATGAATTAGGGTCTGAACTGGTGGCTTCAAGCCGATTTGTCAAAGAAAGGTGTGAATCATCTGCGGACGTCGGCTCATAGCAAGTGTTTTTCAGGACAGAATGGAAAACGAAGGTTGGCGCTCCCCCTCGAAATAAACGCACCCCCTTGCAGACACGTGACGCCAGCCTTTCCCCCCTTTAACCATCGATTTTCTTGATCACATTTTGACCATAGTGTACGACGCTAATACAAACCCTTTCTTTTCTGATAGGGATACAACCCTAGCATGAAAAATAGGGGTTCAAGTTCAGTCAATTTTAATTATTATTCCATGCGGTTAATATTTTCATTTAGAAAAAGCAAAACAAAATATAAATAAAAAAAAATAAAAGCATTTTTATAAAAGAGAGAAAAAGAAATAAATATTAATTAATTTGTTTAATTAAATGTTGTACTTATAAATTGAAGTAAATTTATATTAAAAAAAATAAGTTGTTGAAGGATTTTTTAAATTAAATTATTATTTTTTATGTTTTTTATTTAAATCTGTATAAAATGAACAACCAAACAAAAACAAAAAAATAAAAAAAAAATTGAAGGTAGGAGTTTAAATTAAATAAAATGTTAATAAAATTATATTAAAATTTTTATCGAATAAGTTTTATATAAATATATATATATATATATATATATATAAACCTGTATTGGAGAGATTTAGTTGATTTAATATTTATCATCATATCACAAACCAACACTGATAAATATTTTAAAATATTTAATTATAAATATAAATATAATATAAATAATAAATCATTAAAAAAAGGGTGTCACCAAAGTATTACATTCAACAAGCGCCTGTTGTTTATGCCACCGACTGTAACTTTTTTGGACTGTAGTATCATCATTCTTTTAATGTTTACTTCAACTTGAGCGGTCGGGGGGAAAAAAATTGAAAATTCATTTATATATGATTTATTAATTTGTAATCTTTCCGATTAATGAACAATTAAATAATAGATTTTTTAATTTATATTTATCTTTTTTCTGTATGTCTTTTGTTTCTTAAATGAGATTCTGATGATATTTCTTTTTAAATATAAAAAAGAAAAAAAACAAATTTATTTATTTATAAATATATATTTATATATATGTCTGTTTGTGTGTATTTTGATATATTGAATTTGACAATCATTAATAATTCATACGTTTTTTTGTTTTATTTTCCCTCAGGTACTTTATTTGACTGGAAATCGCATGAGAAAACTTCCCGCTGAAAGTTTCAAAAGTTACTCATCGTTACGTTTTCTTTACTTGGATGATAATATAATAACACACATTGATGATGATGTTTTTTATGCTACGCCTTCCTTAGAGGTAAGATATTCTTTTTTTTTTCTTTTCAAGTAATCTTCTTTTAAATTAAGATTCATCACTTTGATAATTACAATTAAAAAAGTTAAAAAATACTTTAATAAGATGTTGTTGATAATATATAATATGTATGTAAATAAAAATAATTTCTTAGAAATTATAGATTATTAACTATAATATCTAATAAGAAATTACGAAGAGTGTATAAATGAGAATATATTCC
Source organism: Labia minor (assembly GCA_963082975.1). Taxonomy (NCBI): domain Eukaryota; kingdom Metazoa; phylum Arthropoda; class Insecta; order Dermaptera; family Spongiphoridae; genus Labia; species Labia minor. The sequence goes on along the minus strand of OY720344.1, from coordinate 91,428,361 downwards.
AAAACATAATGTCATTAAATCAAGAATTTTTTTTCAGATAATAGCCATTTCATTAATTAATACCTTCAAAAAGAAAAAAGATTCCAAAAAATTGATTCATTTATTTACAGATTTTCTTTTATTCTTAGGTTAGTTTAGGGAAGAGTAATAGATATGTCTCCCTCTTCAAATTTCACCTGTCCAAATGCAAATATGGTTGCTCTCAACTAGGGCTTCTGGGGTCACCTGAGGGAAATACATCAGAATTACAAACTGATTCTCATTTTATACATCCACTTGACAGTGAACTCACTAATCTCCTTTTCCCATTCCTTATTAATATTAAAACTCTCTTGTTGAAAGGTACTCAATTGTATCTATATAGTTAAAATGTTTATCAACATTTCAAGTTTATATTATCTAACTATAAAATATTTATCTACTTGTTATGATTATTCAACCACAAAATATAATATATTATATTACTTTACCTTTTATCTATATGAAAGTCTCAATTAGTTTCAGTGATTTGTCGAGATAATTTCTATAAAATATTTCGTAACCTCACTGGTAGGTAAGAAACGTGCATGGTAACCAATTTTATACCATATGGTTATTAAAAAATTTGGGATATTTTTGAATTTCAACGGATTTTCACTAAATAGTTATTTAATTAACTCTTAGAAATTTTCAAATCAGAAGAGAAAATGAGAAAATTATTTGCCTCTTCCCAGCAGGATTGCCAACATCCTACGATTTTGCCTATCAAAATACCGATTGTAAATATAAACAGTGCTTTCTCCTATTAATTGATTGAATATCTATCTATCTATCTCTGTGGCTCTGCCTCCCCACCAATATATTTTTCGCCAATCTTTTCTCTCCCATTCTAGCCACGTGCCCTGCCAATCGCAGCCTTCTCGATTTTATAATTCTAATTATATCTGGAGATGCATAGGGGTCATGCAATTCCTCGTTATGCAATCTCCGCCATTTTCCTACCAATATATTTTTCATAGAGGTCATGCAATTCCTCGTTATCCAATCTCATCTTTCTTTGGCCCATAAATGATGCGAAGAAACTTATTCTCAAATACTCCAAATCTACTCTCGTCTCCTAAAGTCATAGACCATGCCTCGCACCCATATAATACAACCGACAAAATAATTGTTTTATTAACTGATTGAGAATAAAATAATAAATTCTGAAAATTTGCTAATTCAAATATATGAGATTTTTATTATTTTTTATATTAATTTCCAATTTAAACTCTTAAATATTCATGAACTAAATTATATTAATAAAATTGATATTAAAAAAAAATATTATCATAATTCATAGAAACATATTTATTATTGATTAAAAAAATATTTATGTTTAATTAATTTAAAATTTTAAAAATAATTTTTTTTATTATGATGTTTTCAATTTATTCATATGAATAAATTTTTTAATAAATTTATAATACTTGATTTGAATTATTAAATAATAATTATAACAATAATAAATAATGATAGATGTATTAAACAATAGAGCAGACATGTCAAACTCATATAATATTATCAGACAGCCCGTCTCTTATGTATAAAGTTGTTTTTACTGATCAAAAAATTAATAAAATTAATAAATTTTAAATTAATTTTATGATTTATTATGTATTTATTAGACTCACTGTTATGTTTATACCATATTATATCATACATTCTATATTTTATTAATTTTTAAATCAACAATTTTATTAAAATAAATATTTTTAAATATATATTTATTAGTAATTTACATTTCAGGTTGTCTGAATTTTGAGAAATCAATTTTAATTATTCTTAACAAAATTGAAAAGATTAAACTTTGAAAACAGATTACCAACTTTACTTTCTCTAAATACTTTTGCATTTCAATAATTCATTATTCGAATATTCGATTTAATTTAATCTTCTATATTTTTCTCTCTAATTCTTCCAATGAGGTCCATTTAAGAAAGTAAAACGCATGAATCATTGGAAATACCCTCCTTAAGATCTGGATTCATCATGTCTGTTAACATGTTTGAATGTCAATTTAATTGGTTATTTCTCCTTTTTTAGCAATTACTTGTGGATAATACTATGGATAATGTTATGAAATCATTATATATAATATATATATCGATGTATTTTCCATTTCAGGTTTTGGATTTGTCATTAAATCCATTAACCACGCTTCCAGTTTCATTGGCCCAATTACCTCGTCTGCGCCGTCTCTATCTTTCCTCAACTGAATTGCCATATACGGAAATAGAAAATTTCACAAGAATCGCCGGCGAATACTCTTCTCTTGAGTATCTCTCGTTAAACGACATCAATTTGAAAACGATGCCACCCTTGGGCGGTCTTCTTACTTTACAAGAACTCAACATTAGTCACAATAGTCATTTAGAAATGACCCCCAGCAATTTTGGCGCAGCATGTAAATTACAACATATAACAATGAAAGGCAGTATGGAGGCACTTCGTCAGGATTCTTCGTGTAATTGTCATGCTTTACGATTGTGGTTTCAGCAAACCAATGTCCAGGTTATCCCAGAGACAAAGCAATTTGAATGTCCTCAAGGTAAAAACAAAAACGATTTTTTTGTTCATTTTTATTTTTTATCTCTTTACTCTTAATATTCTAAATAATTTAATTGAAATCTCTAAACATATTTATAGTTATATATTATTTTGTATGCAATAACATCGACCCAGTATTGAACCAGAACAGTGTGAAGCGAAATTAGAGAATTTTATTTGTAAGCCCCTTTGGAACTCTTGGATGCTTTTCATATGCTCGGGCTGAGTATATGAAATTTATAGTCTAAGGGATTCTTATTTAGGGCCAAATAATAAACCCGATCCTAGTTTTATAGGTATTTGTTAATTTATCACACCACCGAGCTTCTATTCACATTATAAAATGATGATAATTTTTATTTATAAAAAAATTTCGACGTTTTATAACAGTAAATGAAATATTTAAAACAAAATCATTTATCACAACACTCTAATCGACTTTACCAATATAATCTAAAAAATTTATTTTTGAAAATAAATTAAATTCTTTAAAATGTTTTCATTTATAGGCCGAGAACTTTTGGGCAATCTTATATATATATTTCTAATCTAAACCTCAAATATATATTTCTAATATATATCTGATCTGAAGATTCATTGGTGTAATTTATCTATTAAAGGATTTCACCTTAACCAGTGAAACATTTATGTAATAATCTAATAATATATTATAGAATCATGTAGGTTAATGACTTTATAATCAGTCCAAGCTGTTTCAATCTTTTACAATTAAAATTTGTAACTTTCAGCACAAGAAACTTTGCTAAAATTTGATAACTTAGATAGTTCAATAAGTTATGATTTTTTTACATATTAATGATATTAATAACATTAATGGAAACATATTATAAATTTGAATATCTCTTATTTTTTGCTTTTTCAATCTAATATATTTTATATTGATAAAATATTGATATCTAACAACTCACCAGAGGATCTATAAAATCCATTGCAGAATATTATGAACCAAAATAAAAAAAATGAAATAAACCTTTATATACGAGTATATATTTACTGGTTTCTCTCTTCATGTTTCACCCAAAATAAAAAAAAATTAAACTTACAATTTCCCATTAAAAAGAAATGAACAATTCGTCATAAAAACCTAAATTTGCATAATATCATAATTTGAATGGAATTAAAGACAAAAAAAAACATATTTTAGATTTCATCAGTTTTCTAAACACTTAAAATTTAAATTTCACAAATAATAATAAATTTTAGAATAATAATTATTATCTTTAGATGAGAGAATATTGTAAAAATAAATATAAGGGTGGAGTATTTACTTTCGATAGAAAATAAATATTAGTAACATGTTGAATTTAATAATTAATAATTAAGAGAAAAAAAAAATAATTTAAATAATGGGGTAACTTCATATTGATTTACTTTTATCTGCAAAATTATATTTATATATAAATTTAGAATCATTTTTAGTATTGTTATATTTAAATAGTATTAAAAAAAATTATAATTAAACGAGTATATAAAAAAAATGAAGGGGTTGTTTTGTGTATGGGAACCATTCATTTGTTTAAATATATATATATAATCATCCCTTCACTTTTATTTTTCAAATAATATTGGATGGACTAAAATTTACAAAACTTATTTCTTCTTTAATATTTGCTTCTTGATAGACAGTATCGTTTATTCTCAGTAAATTTACTTTTTGATCTCTTCTAAAGGGGAACATTTAATTTACATATATATTTGTATGGAAATATTCTATATTTTTAACAAGGATTAAATATGATAAAATTTACATTTGATAATAAAACATAGGCGTGCACTCTTTCCGTATAAAATATATAATAAAAAAATATATAAATAATATAACATATTATAACAAAAATTATATCATATTTATTTAATAAATTGATAAAATTTATTTTATTTTAACAGATTATAGTTAAATATTTTACAAAATAATAAAATTCGTTAATGAGTGATTTAAATTGAAAAAAAAAATTACCATTAAAAATAAAATATAAATAAATGAATAATTTATAAAGTAATGATAAATAATCATTTTAGTGAGATTAAATTACTATTGAATATTTAAAATTAAAAAGTAAATATTTTTAATAGATGGATAATGATTACGGGAAAGAAAGGAATTTCTAAAAAAAATATGAAATAAATTAATACTGTAAATTGTATTAATTAAACGAGGATAAAGGCACATAAATTAAAATGGACAGTGGTATGTAGTTTGAATAGGGGTAAGTGGACTAACACCATTTAGAACCATGCTGGATAAGCATCCATTTAAACTGGAGACTAAAGATATTCATAATATTAGTATAGAATAGATCATCAAGAGGTAGAACAGTGGGTGAGTAGGAGTTTGGAGTACATTATTAATTGGTTAATGATGAATTATCTATTATATTTTCTCAAATGACACTTGAATCTTGTTTAATTATTATATCTAAAACAAATCTGAAAGAAGCTCTCAACAAAGCATGCTTATTATTTTTACACAACAAATGATAAATAAAATTTCTGGGATCACAAGGAATGCAAGAAACCAATAATTCTGAATAAGTTCGGCTACGTTGCAGTTAAATAAATATTTTTTTGTGATTTAGATCTAATCTTGAAGGTTTTAAATATCATTTTTTTTTTAATTTAAATTCTTATTTTTTTAATATATATATCTCTCTGTGGCATTACAGAACTGGAAAGTTCTTGGCCGCAGCAACCAGACCCCTCCAAGTATTCTTATTCTGAGCTACAACCCTCCAGTCCCTATCCTCTCTTAACTCTCTCACGTCTTTTCCCACATTATCCACCCACCGCGTTCTTGGTCTTCCAAGCGGACGTTTCCCACTCGGTCTCCCTACCAATATATTTTTCATAGAGGTCATGCAATTCCTCGTTATCCAATCTCATCTTTCTTTGGCCCATAAATGCTTCGCAGAATCCTATTCTCAAATACTCTAAATCTACTCTCGTCACCTAAGGTCATAGGCCATGCCTCTCAACCATATAATACAACCGGTAAAATAATTGTTTATATATATATATATATATATATATATATATATCTGTAGAATAAGCAAGAAAATTGCATGAAAGTGTAAATGTAATGTAATAATGGTAGACTAGAATATTATGTAAGTGGAAAGAGGAAACAGGAGGAAAGAGGGAGAGCAAGGAATTTCATTTATTTTAATTCAAATTATAATAAACGTTAATATCAACATACTATTCTATTTATTGTGGTCTAAGTTTGTTTTCTTTTGAGTCTTCTTATAGTTTTTAAATGAATTTCTTTAAAAAACTTTACTAAAAAGTTATTCCTCTTAAAATATGGATGATGCATATAAAATCAAAAAGAAACAAGTATGAGTTAACCATAATAAATTATACATGCTGACAAAAATCAGGATTGAGAGACTATGAACAATAAATTATTGATCTACAGTCTGATCCTGAAGGACCTTTGGAATCCAGATGAAGGGGACCAACAGCAAATCCAATCTAGACCAAATCCAGAGGTTTCAATATAAACGTCTCCGAACAATCGCATAAGCTCCCTGGTATGTCTCTAACAGACATATCCAAAGGGATCACGTGATAAACACAGTACAACATTCCTTAAGTAAAAATGAACTAAAAAAAAAAAACTTCAAAGGAACATTTAAGATATATATTTTTAAAGAATTCTCCTTTTAAGATCTATCCATTACAGCATTGATAACAGTTACCTAAGATACAATATTTATTTGCAAGGATATTACTTTAATAGGAGATATTTATTTTATTTCATATCAGAGGAAAAAAGTTTTTCAATCCGATTATATTTTAAATGGTTTTCTTTAGTATATTTTTTTTATCTTTTACAAAACTTTGTAATTTGATATTTTTGTAAATATCAACTTTTCAGTTTTTTTTTTTTTTATAAATAAAAATACTCTCGGTATAAATATAATTATCGATAAATTTATGTTATTAATCCCTTTTTATAGTTTTTTTTTTTTTTTTTTTTTATTTTTCAAAAGAACCTTTTTTCTTATTTCAGATACAAATTCTAAATACAACAGAGTAAGTTTTGATCTAATCAATTTCCAATCACCAAGTAAGTTTTTGATTTTAGATTGAATACTTAAATTCTAAAAAAATTAAAAAAAAAATTGTAACAGATGATTTGTGTTCATGTTATGTATTTTTATTATCATTACTATCAATATTCGTAAATCTGGATTGTTACCTTATCAATTTTATAGACCTAAAATTTGATTAACGTATATGCATGTTTGTTGGTATAAAATATGTTCTTAATTATTTTCTATTCCCTTTATAATTAGTTACAATTTCAATTATATGTCTGAATTATTTATTAGGTTGACAATCAAAAGTATTTATCTTCTTTAGAAAATTAGATAATTTTTCAGGTTTTCTACATTCTCTAATATTTATTATTTTTATCAGCTGAATATGTGAGATCTTAATTATAATTAAAATAACTATATATATATTTTACAATACATGTTTCTTCTTGGTTATGAATAATTTATTTATAATTTAATCCGGGGTTCCCCTAACCTTATGCCCTTGGGCCCGCAAATCGTTTTAGATGTTTCTATTAGAATAGAACTCAATGCTGACAACACAATGATTCCATTGACTTGAAATTTCTACTTTATATAATTTTTTACATTATTATTTAATAATTATTGGTGATCTCCGTAAAATTTATCCATATATTTCGATATTATTTTTTAATTGAATTGGTTAATGAATTATTATCACTCTCCACATTGATTCCCATGTTCTCATTTTCTTTTCACAGTTGTGATTGGACACTACTTTTTATTTTTATAAATTTTTAATATTATTTTATTGTTTATTTTTACATAAACGATGTTTTTACTTTGTGAATAAAAAAAAAATCCTTCTATTTTTAGGTTAATCGTTTATTTTGATAGAAAAGAACCATTCACCATCAATGTTAATAAAATTTGCCAATTTAATTTACATAAAAATATAGAAAATATTTTTTTTTTTTAATTAAACATTGTTTTTGCACATTCTCTGTATTATTATCAATATTCAATGTTCAACTAGAAATATACCTTAAAAAATTACCGACATGATAGTATGTACTCTCAAGTGCAGAAAAGGTTGGAAACGGTTGATTTAATCGATTTGTCTTTAAATTGTTTTTTTAGACTTGGCTCATGTATTAGTGTCCTTAACATACTCTTTCCTTATTTAAAAAATTCTCCTTAAAAAATCATTCTTAAAAAAATTCCAAATTCAACTAAAATATTGTATATTTGTTGACTAAATATTTATATTAATGTATACAATTTTTTGAACTAACAAAGTTATTGAATAAATAAAAAAAAAAATTTATTTATCATAAGAGGTACATAATTATTTATAAATAATGAAATAATTAATATCTGTGATATTTATTTTATTCATTGTTTATAAAAAAAAATTACATAAACATTAGAATTAATTATTTGTGAATAAATACCAGCCAAAAATCAAATAGTAATTAATCATCATCATAGAAAATAAATAACTGATTGTTCTCTCTTCGACAAAAGCGATGTATAGTATATATTGCAGCGACATTTAATTTACATTGTTCGAAAAGAATAGTTAACATAATTACTAATTAATTACTAATTTACTAGATTATATTCTAATTTTATTTTAGAATTTTTTTTTTAAATTTATGAATTTAAACTAACTAACCTTATTTTATGTTTAATGACTAATCCACCTGTAAGTGTACTTATTTTCCATTAAATCTTATAAGATTAAATGCTTTTCTGTTTATTTTTGAATTAAATAAATCTCTGATGAAATGAAACGTTACTTCATAAGATCTTGTTCTTGGGTCGATAGTCACTCACATATAGAGACTGAATGCTTGCTTATTTGGTTAAACCTGTTCTAAAATATTCCACCCTTAAGCTGACTTGCACCCCTTTATTTTCATAGGATTATTATGATTGGCTGTGGATGCTCACAGAGTAGCATTGCCATTTATGGATTACTTTTCACATCTAATGAAAGAACAGCAACTGTAATGAAGAAAATTAAAATCGATAAATTTAAAAGCGCTGACATAATAAATAATATTAAGAATTAAGCGTATTGTAATTATTGAGAAGTTTCAAAATCTCATTGTATATGTATATTCTGGGACTTTTGGTTTTAATTAACTTCTCATCTTGGTGCATTCATCTTAATTATCTTTTCATCTATATGTATTTCAATCGGGTGCGAATATGAAAATGTTTTTTATTGGAGAGGAGGGTGGGGGTTGGGGGAGTATTAACAATAGTATCAAAACGAAATCCACGTTTCTTCAATATTTAAATAAAAATATATTTTCCTTTCTATTTTATTTTATTTTAAAATATTGAAATTATTTTATTTCTAATATATTTAAAGTATTATTATTATTTTCTACAATTTTCTACATTTCAAGAAGAAGAGGGCATGTATCCCGATCCCCTCCCTCTTATAAAATCCCCTAATTCAAACAACTCTGCAATATAAAATTAATAGATATATGCGTAGGTATTAGTTGAAATACATTAATATGTTATTTAAACTATAATTAAAATTTAAAATTATAACATAAGAATAATAATTTTTAATTAATCACTAGGAGGTGTTATTTTGATATATATGCTTAATGCATAACATCAGAAGGTCTGCTTTTGATAATGGTGTAACAATTAAAATTTGCATAAAGCAAATATAAAAATAAACTGAAAGTTCACCAAATGTTTAGTTAAAAATTATTATTATTATTTATAATTTTAGTTTTCATAATTTAGGTGACTTTGTCATTTCCATCAGTCAAATATATAAATCTTCTATAAGTCTAAGAAACTACTAATTACGCTATTTACTATTTAAACAGAATTTATTTGAATTCATGGTATATATATATATATATATACATTTATCAACAAAAATAAACTGAAAGCAATTATTACTGAATATTTATTATTTTTAATTAATTATATTGATTAAATGGTTATTTAATTAATTAAAAAAATTGAATTGATTTAATTAAAATAAACTTTGTTGCATGAGAACAATACAATACCGGGTCGATTTTTATGTACAAAAATCATAAACTTCAATTTTTTTTTATTTTATTTATTTTTATTTATTTATTCAATTTTCTTTTAAAACTAAACCTAAATTTATATTAAAAATAACTGCTAAATATTAAAAATAATAATAATGTGATCAAATATTCTTTTTTTTTTTTTTGTTTGTTCTTGTAGAAGAGAAAGAATGTTCTAAGGAGGCGGATCGGATGATCTCCGAGGCTCGTCAAGCTCGCCGTCATTGTGAAGCTCGTGTTCAACAGCGAGAGCGCACGCTCAAAGCTCGGATGACATGGTTCTGGATAGGTATAGGCTTAGGGCTGTTCACTCTGCTCTTCGTTATTATACTTCTCTCCGTCATTTGGAATCGACGAAGACGTCAAAGAAATTCATCATCCACTCGAGCAACTGCATCGGATGTACGACATGATCCAGTAGGAGAGACATCAGCAAAATTATTGGACTCTAGTGCAGCTCCAGCGACGACTCCTCTGGATCAAAAACCCATTTCTTAAATATATATATAATAAAATATATAAATAAATTCAAAAATAAAAAAAATAATAAAAAAAAAACCCTAAAATTTAAACATTTCCCAATGTTTTTATTTTAGAATTATCTTTCTAATTTATTCAATTCCTGCCTTGATCGTGATTATTTAAAGAAAAAACCGCAATTCTCGTAGCTGTGTTTTTGGAGTGGCTGTGTTTCAAATGAATGTGTGTGCAGCACATGATTCGTCATTGAATCGTCTTTTTGCACATTTTTTTGTTAATTTTTTTTTTATTTTTATTGTCAATTTATTTATATTAGTTATTAGTATTATACACAAACTTTAAAAGTATTTATTATTGTTTATATATAATAAATATGAAATCCTAAGACTGGAGTTTAGTCTGATATTTTTTAAATTTATTTTATATATTTAATAATTTTTTATTATTAATTAATTAATCGAGAGATAAAGGTGATAAAACAAAAATTTGCGGACTATATATTGTTCATTGTTTTTTTTTTTTTTTGTTTTGTTTTGTTGTGTTCATTAAGTTTATAAATTTTTTTTAAATTTATTTTTTATATTAAAAAACAAAAACGGATAGTCATTTATAAATATATGTATATTATAAATAATAATAATATATATATATAATATATTGTGAAAATATTTTTTTAAGTTGTATTTTATATAATTAACTCTTAAATAAAATATATAATGTCTATTGATTAGATGGAAAAAAAAAATATTTCCCCCATTAAACAAAAAAATTATAAAAAAAAGTATAGAGATTATTCACTTAGTTGATGTAATCAACTCTAAGTTTTACAGATAAATAATAAAAATAAGTTTCGCAAAAATAAATTACTATCTAATTTAATTTTAATCAGGAAAGAGGAATCTTAATTTTTTATTGTTAAATTTGAGTCAATTTCGTTGACTACAAATACAATTATTTCAAAATAAAGTTTTGAAAAAGTACCTAATAATATTGCTATTGATTAAATAAAATTAAATTATTTGTTTTTTCATTTTTGAAAAAATTCAACAAAAAAAAAAAATAGATTTTAAATCCACTTACCTGATTAAAAAATAATATAAATATATATATATTAAAAAAAAACTCGAATTATCGATTAAAAGTACTTAAAAGTTATCCTCAGGACCATTTACCTTAATGTTATATAATTCTCAATTAAAATTGAACTATATAGAATTTACTTAATAGAAAGAATATAATCCGTTATTTGAATGAAAATTTTATATATAAATAAAAAAAAAGTACGATTGATGAATGAGAAATGAATTCTTTAAAAATAATACTTCGATGTTTTATATTTATTTTTTCTAAATTTAAATAAATATATATATTTCTAACTTTCTATCTTATAAATAAAATTTAGTACAATCAATAATAAATTATGAATACTTTACAAGACATTTTTTTTTTATTTCAACATGAAGTAATATATGTCTTTCTTTTAATATTGCATAATTAAATAAAATTAATTGGATTGTATAATAAACACAACTTTTCAAACAGTATGTATAATTAAAATTAATATTTTATAATTTTTTCTTTTAATAAATAAAATCAACATCCAATCATGAATTCAATGTTATAAACCATGTAAGCGACTTTCATTAATACACATATATTTCATCATAAAAAATAAATTTTAATTATAAATTTAAATATATATAAAATGTCTTGTAATAAGATCTCTTATAATGGTATTGTACTAATATGAATATTTAATCAAAAAAATCTAATATTTCCTATATTTTAAGGCGGTTGAAATTATTTTCATATCCCAATCGTATTTTTATTTCTTTATATAATTGTTTATATCCAACGATCTTGATATAATTAAATATAAATGACTTTTCTTATATATGTATTTAGAAAAAAAAAATTGATTTTTTTTGTTCAGTGACTCATCTACATCCTCCCCTTTTACTTGATCATTGTAAATGACACGCACCTGACACATTTTCACTAAGTATTAACACACACACACATATATATATATATATATATATTTATATAAATATATATATATACTTAAATGTAATAAAATTTATTAGAATAATCATTATTCACTCTTTAAGTTCCTTTGTACATTTATTTTGATTGTAATTATATTTTAATCTATTTAGCATTTTTGTAATATAATGCTTTTTTTGTACCTCCTATTACCAAAGTGCTTTATGCTTGTCATAATTATTAATATATAAATATATACATCATATACCCTAAAATACGATTATATAATAAAATAAAACATACTTTTCAAAATAAAAACATATATATTTAGCAATTTTATTTATATCATATATTTAGCAAATAATAAATATTAATAAAAAAATAAAAAAAAGAGAAGAATAAATTAAATAAATAAGTAAAATATATATATTGAATACATATTGATTAAGCTTCGTTATTCATCTCATCATTTTCAGTTTCTATTTCATTTTCTTGATCTTCTTCTTTTCGCCATTCTTCTTGAAGTTGATCATATTTTTCAATTGCCAAACGTAGAAAACGACTTGCTTGGTCCAGCATTGTTGGCGTAATAAAAGAACGGAGTTGTTCTCGAACTTTTTCTTTACGTAAACCAAATCCAAAGAATGTTAAAGTACAAAAGGGTGTGAGTGTACAAACGGCAAGGTTGAGGGCACCGCCGATTAAAAAGTGCGACAGAACATTGAAAAGGATCCCCCCGAATTTGCTAGCATATCGGAATAAATTTAGAGCAGTTGGCAATGCCTTGAGGAACCCGGGTTTGGTCAACAGCCCAGTTTGGGGGGAGGGAACTAAAAAGCCTTCGTAGCCAGTCTGAACGCCAAAGCCATCTGGATAGCCGTAGGCATGTGCATATGGCGCTGGTACATAATGAGGTCCGATGCGATTTACATCCTCGATCACTTGTTGTTGTTGCTCCTGTTGTTCATTTTCGATATAAACAGGACTTTCAGCGAACACTCCAACTGCAAGTGCCAGGAACAACACCCCAGCAGATTTCATCTGAAAATTTCAAAAACAAAAAAAAAGTTTAAGCCATGTGAGAGCTTTCTAATACATCTTTTATTATTATATAAGAATATATACATATTTAAGAAAATTAATAAAATAAAAATTTGGAAAACTAAATTTTGAATTCTTAAACATTAGCCTTGGTTGCATTTAAATAATAACATTTAGTATATGAGTTGCAAAAACTTCACAAATTTTAAATTCACAATTCGTGTTCTTTAAAAGACAATAGGACTCAGTTTAACAACACTAGTGCTGCGCGAAATTTCTGTAAATATTTCGCGAAATTATGACCAACAATTTTAATTTTAACAAAATAAGATTTCATATATATTATTTTGTTCGAATTAGAGAAATTGAAAAAGATTTTTACACCAAATATCGTTGAAATAAGATAAAATCAAGGTAATTGTTTATAAAACGGGAAGCTTCAGGAATTTGGGTGAAAATTTGCCAGTGGATTCTTGGATAAAAATAATTAAAGTTAGATAAACTAGTTATGAATGAGGAGCCATTTAATGTTTTATTGATTAATTCACTAATTATTCACTAATTTTCGGTTCTATTTTTTAATTTGTATATATCCAAACCGAACTGAACCCCCTCCCCGAAAATTAGTGAAGCCCTCTCCTATAAAACCTGGTAGCAAAATTGATTGTTAAAGGATTTATATGCAGATTTTAATAATTTCATCTCGTAAACTAGAAGAGACTGAGAAATATTGCATAAGGAAAGTTCTTTGGAATTAAAAAAGGAATCCACTGGCAAAGTTTCATCCAAATCCCTGAAGTTTCCCGATTTGTAAACAATTACCAAAACCAACATACAAAGAATTAAATGATTAAGTGAAATATATAATTAATTAAAATTTATATAATTTCATCTCAAATTAATTTTATGTAAATATAATAGGTCATATTATGGTCGACGAGAGCCCAAGAATCTTCGACATTGAAATTTTCAATTCAAACAAACCAATCTCCAGTACTTTGAATATATTCACAGAATTATTATTTTACAATTCAGAAATTCTTAAAAAAGTCTAACTTATTTCTTAAGATAACTCACTTTCAAATCAATATAACTTTTTTTACTAGCTACAAATAAGTAAACATTCTTCACAAATAATGTCACCTTTTGAGCACATATTCTAAGGAGGCAATCAGATTAGCGTTATCTGATATCTAAACATCAACACTATTAGCGAATTAATATTAGGTACTACGAATTAAAAAGATTAAGAATCTTTGATAAAAAAATATTCAAAACATTTAGACTAATTGGATGATAGGAAAAATTGGAAAAAATGTTTTTATTTTTATAATATAACATAACACATAAATATTAATATAATATAAAATTATTTAAATTAAAAATTTCTATCAGAAAAAATATTAAATACATTTGAATATATTAATAATTATAAATTCATTCCTCCCTACTAGCGAGCCTTCCAAAAAAATATTACTTACATACATTTTATTTTAAATTAATATATTTTGAGGAAATTTAATATTTATTATTAATTATACATGATACGTGTATAGTCAATAGTCAATCAATTTAATTAATAAGAAAATTAATATTTTTATAATTTTTTTAATATTCAAGTATATTACATAATTCTTTCAAATTAAACATAAATAATACAATTTCTGAATAAAAATTGATAATAAAATAAATATTTGAAAACAAATTATTTTAGGTTTTTTATCAATAAATTTATTTTCCTTTCGTCTTGAGCGATATTAAGCATCTTTTTCGTAACCTTGTATTTATATAAATAGTGTATATACGAGTATATATTAGGTTGTCAAGTAAGAAATATAGCAAAAATTGAATTTTATTTTTTCCAATAAAAACTTTTTATCTTTAATCAAAGTATGTAACCATATTATCGATACACTTATGTCATCTTAAAGGTAACTCATTTATTTCCTTGCTATAGAAGCCTGGATCAAGGGAGTCAAACTCTTGAAGCCTCATGCGAAATTGAATTTTTTCAGATAAAAAGTTGTTTAAATTTTCAAAGAAATGTCGGTGGGGCCAAGATCTTACAAGTATAGTGGGTGACGGAGAGTTTCCAACTTCCACTCTTGTAGTTTTGACATGGTCATTCGTGCGGCATGCATGTGTCTGACACAAAAAATCGTGCAGATATATTAAAGATTAACTAATTTTGATTGTTTAAACGCAAGATTTCTCATCATTTCGACAAGTTAATAACAGAAGACATGCATTGATCGATTGGCCAAGTTTTATAAAGCTGTGGTGGATGACACCTGAGCAAGACCACCAAACATCTCGTTTTGGACAACGTTTTGGCGGTTCATCTTTGTCCATCCACTGCGATGACCATTTTCATCACACAAAAGAAAGACATGCGTCGAGTTTTCGTTCCACTGCATCGATCTATTCAAGTAGAGTAACCATTTTTTCACTTTACCGATTTGTGTCAAATAAGTTAAGATTATTTGCTTTGATACATTGAATATACATATTAATCATAATTCACAAGCACTTTGACTGGAATTTGCTTCAACAGTGGCTTCCAAGCAGTGGCGTACCTAGGGGGATGCGGTGGGTGCGGTCCGCACCGGGCGCCACTTATCTTGGGGCGGCATTTTTTATATTTAGTTATAGTAAAAAGCAACTTATTCATTTCATATTTATTTTTTTTCTTTCTTGAATAATAAATGATTATTATGATTATTATAAGTTTACTATTTGATTTAAATAAATTATGATTAACTATATGATTTCGAATATTATTCCTGTGTATATAAATGCATTTTAGTGTAAATTTTGAATTCTAATTCCAAGAACAGGATTATAATTTAATTTTATTTTATTGTATTCATTAAAATTCGTTGAATTCGTAAACGCGCATCTTTACGATTTTGTTCAGCAATTTTTCCTAACAAAAATTTTTCGAATCAGTTTATAAATGCCATTTCTTTTGAAAAGTTTATATGATTACTTTGAAGTGATATACCAATATTTTTTTAAATCATCACTTTTTGTTTTGAAAAGCAGGGCCGGCGGAATAAATATAAATTTAAATTTTGAGAGCATTATACACGAATTTTCTAGTATGAAAGCTAGAAGAGTAAATATTATATTAATATGTTTACAAGTGCATACAAATATGTGTAAAAAAATTTACTCTGTGTATTAATTAATATTGATTAAATAACTTAATAATTTATTTATGTGCATTAATTTATAAATACCACTATTTGATTGACTTATAATAAAAAGGGCTGCAAACTGGAGATCGCCCCGGGCGGCAAAAGTTCTAGGTACGCCACTGCTTCCAAGTCAATATTATTCAACTTTTGGGACAATCATGTGGTTCATTAGACAGATCAAAATCTTCCGAACGAAATTTTTTAAACTAGCTTCAGTCGCGTTTGTACCCACTTAAATACCAAACTAACAATTGATATTGGCGGTTGCCTGACGTGTTGAGGCTCCATGGTGGAACTCATATTTCATATTCAGACAAATTAGCTGATTTCCATGGCCTCACT
Source organism: Labia minor (assembly GCA_963082975.1). Taxonomy (NCBI): domain Eukaryota; kingdom Metazoa; phylum Arthropoda; class Insecta; order Dermaptera; family Spongiphoridae; genus Labia; species Labia minor. The sequence goes on along the minus strand of OY720344.1, from coordinate 91,411,627 downwards.
TAATCGCCCATAGAAATAGACTATTTTTTCAAATTGAAATATGAGTTAGAAAGAGAAAGAAATTATGCCAAAATACGGCGTCTAAATGAGGGTGTATCCGATTGAAATATCTAACATGAATTTTGCTTCATTCCATCTTGACAACCTTAAAACAAATATATATATATATATAAATATAAATAAATATCAATTCCTGAGTATTTAAATCTTATTTCATTTATGCATTTGACTGAATACAATCCATAGAAAGATGATTAAATGGAAAATTATTAATAATTGGGAAAATTTAGTATAATAAAGAAAATTAGACTAATAATAGCAATTTAAATAAATAATAATATATTTTCGGACTGGCAAAATGCTTAATAAATAAAATAGAGTTATTTCTAAATAATTTAATTAATTCTTTTCTTTAGTCATTATATGAAAATAGATACTAAAAATAAAGTAATTGAAAAGAAAACAAAATTGGATGAAATTGGGCAGCTGTTGAGCTAGAACGATAAAAGAACACCAATTTTTATCCAAAGAGCCGTAAGCTTTTTTAATTCAAGTTGATTAAAACTTCTTGCTTTTATATGATAAAAAGAGAAAAAGATATATAATAGTTGTATGTTCATAGATATATAATAGAAGCTTTTGTTTCAAAAACCATTTTTTTTTAAATCAATCAAAAATGTCAGATCCACAGAAAAAATTGATCTGCCGAAGAATTTGAATAATTAGTTTATACGAATCGAAAGAGATAAAAAAACTGAATATTGCTCAGATAGATATTTTTGATAATAAAGTTATGTAAAATAAACTTCAATCGAAATATGCTACGTTCAAATTTAATATAATATTTGTGAATTGCAAATATAATTTAATTTTGATTTTATTTATGTAATTTTTTTTAAAAAAAAAAAAATAATATATTGGAATTGAAAATCAACTTTAATACATAATCAAAGATTAATTAGATTAATTACAATATATATGTTATATATTATCTGTTAACATAAAATAAATTTCGATCAATATTTGATTTTTGATTTTAAGAAGATGTCTTTTAAAAATCTAATTTATTAAATTTTATTTTTATTTTATTTTTGCAATCAATTGATATTAATCTTCATATTTCTAAAGTTTTTAGTTAAATTTTATTTTTTAAAAATAACTTATTAATTGAAATATAAATTTACTATAAATTATTATAAAAGGGAATGAAAATTAAAATATATAAAACAATTATTTTGTCTGTTGTATTATAAGGGTGTGAGACATGGTCTATGATCTTAGGAGATGAGAGTGGATTCAGAGTATTTGAGAATAGGATTCTTCCCAGCATTTATGGGCCAAAGATGAGGACACCAGGGAATGACGTAAAAAAGATGGAACAGAGGCTCAGGATAAGGACACTTGGAGAAATGTGGTTGTAGCTGCCAAGAACTTTCGAGTAGATAGATATAACATATTCAATAAAAATATATATAATTAATTTACTGATTAAATTAAAATATATCTTAAATAATCACACAATAAGAAATGAATGTTTTATGTTATACATTGATTGAAACAAAATGGATGAAAACCTTTTACTACTCTTAACCAAATACTATGTACCACTCGGGGGTACAGGGGGCGGAGCCCCCGTCTAGATGTGAAGAGCGACGAAGGAGCTCTGAGCAGCTAGTAATCTATATATTTAATACGACAGTGTCCGTCTGTACGCAAAAAACTCCAGAGCCTAAAATACAAGGAGTAGGGTAACCAAATTATTCTGAGGTGAAGAGTACCTCAAATGATGAAAAATAAAAAAGAAATTAGAATCTTAGGTAACTCCTGAGCTGAGCTGTTCCATTTTCCAGAAATATATCTTCTATATATATATAAAGGAGAGTGTTTGTATGTATGTAATTTGTTTACTTTTTTGCTGTCATAGAAACAGATATATATATAATTATATATATAGAACCTCTCTCTCTCCCTCTATTTAAAATTTTAAAAAATGGAATGTTCTAGCCAAATTAAGAAATTTAAATGCCTTATGCAACATTGATAGGTAAATGAATTGGACTGGAAGAGGAGACATGTGATTAGAGAAATTGGGGAAGAATCAACCGAAATGTAATTAAACAAAAAAATTCAAGAATTATGATACCGATACGACAAACGGTATACCTTTTTTTAGAACTAAATTGAAAAAATTTTGAAAAAAAAATTACGAAATGTCATAAATATTGAAAAAACGGGACAGTAGGGTGTCCCGAAGACATTTTTCGGGACGCCGGGACAGAGCACCTAAACCGGGACAATCCCGGAAAAACGGGACCCTATCGATGACTCTGGGAGACGAGAGTAGATTTAGAGTATTTGTGAGATTAATATTGTTCGCAGCATTTATAGGCCAAAAGAAGATGATGTCACAGGGGGATGGCGGAGATGGCATAACGAGAAATAATGTCCAGATGTAGTTAAGGTTATAAAATCGAGAAGGCTGGGATGGGAAGGGGTCGTGGTTGGAATTGGAGAAACTAGAAATTGGGAGAAACCGATTGGGAAACATCCGGTGGAAGACCAAGGACCAAGGTGGGTGGACAATGAAGGAAGGGACATGGGAGAGATGGGACAGGGTAGGATTTGGTTGTAGCTCAGGATAGGGACGCTTAGAGAAATGTGGATGCTGCGGCTAAGCACTTTCTCAAACTGTAGAGACACAAAGTTAGATAAATATAACATATACAATAATAATATATAATTAATTTACTGATTAAATTAAAATATATTTTACAAGAAAACAAATACATGTCTTATCTACTTATACTGATTGGAACAAAATGGATGAAAACCTTTTACATACAGACTTTCAACCAAATACTATGTATCACTCGGGGGTACAGGGGGCGGAGCCCCCGTCTAGGTGTGAAGAGCGCCGAAGGCGCTCGGAGCAGCTAGATAATTTATAAATGAGTAAATGGAATATTTCATTTGAAATAAAAATATTCATTATGATATTTTAATATCAATAGGGGATAAACAAAAAATTCTTATGATTCTGATTTTATAAATAATTAAAATTATTTATTAGTGAAAATAATAATTTAATGAAAAGTCAGATGTTGTTTCAAACGTAATTTAAAATTCGATACATTTATTAGCTAAATGAATTGCTTTCTAGAAAGAGAATAAGGGAGGTAGAGTCTTCCCTACTTAAATTAATACAGAATCTTAACCAATATATATGAATAATAATCATTACTTACTGTGAGTATTCTCTCGTTCAAAGGAACTAGTAAATAGGAAGATTTGCAAATGGAAACTTTCGATCTCGAAAATTGATTTATGTATATTGAAACTAACGGTTTATTTGTCTCACCCCATACAAAATTCCCTTTTGACCTAAATATTTTACTGATTACATTTTCTATTCTCATTGCATTTTATATATATATATATAAATATATTTATATATCGTAAATTAATTCAAAATTGAAAAATAATTCAATAACAAAAACTGACATTTTTATTATTTATTCTGATAATTATAAAACAAATTGAGAAAAAATTTTATTTTATATTTTTTGTAATATCCATATATGATTATTTTTCTATTTGTATTTGATTATATTATGAGTAGTAATTGATTTGTATATTTAATTGAGATTGATAGAAACATACAAAAAGAAAGATAAAATTAATAAGAAAAAAAAAAATTGAGTTTACTTTAGATAAAAGAAAGGAAGACAATTATCTTAATGGAATATCAATCATTTGATCTAATTTTTTTTTAGAAATTATTATCTATGTTATTTATTAATATTATAAATTAATTAATTAAATAACTAATATTTTTAGATATGATAACTTATTTTTAACTTTCTTAATTTTTAGGCAGAAATCAAATTTTTTATTTTTCTAAATAAAGAAGATAAGAAGACTATGAAGAATACCTCATTTATAGGCTTAAAAGTAATTTAAAAAATAGTATTCAATAAAAAAATAAGCTTAATTTTATGAGAAGAACACACGGTAGATATTTTTTCTCATTAGGATCTTTACTTTCAAAAAAAGGAGATAATTATCTTGTTTTATTCTTCCCATTAATACAGCGGTTTCCATCCTTTATGCTCTGGTGTGCCTCTCCGAAAATAAAATTTTCGCACCTACCCATTTTTTATTTTTTTAATGGATATATATATATATATAATATTAATATAAAAAAAACTGACCTTTGTATATCATACGAAAAACGACAGATCAATTAAGTCGGTTGCAGTCTAAGAGAGATAAAGGTGTTCTATGAAGGCCCTTTCAACCCTAATCTTGATTTTCATGAACGGATACTTACAATATGCAGATTTATTTCATTGTACATATTATGGTATAAAAATAAATTTTTTATTAAAAAAAATAGTCCATGCCTCTCAGATTTGAAACTGCTACAATTAATACAATTGAACCATTTATATACGATATATTTTTATCTCATTTTATATATAAGTATAAGAATTAAAAAACCCTCTAAAGGTGACAATATTTTAATTTAATAAATGATTTTAAAATATATATTTTTATAATATTTTCTCATATAAAATAAATAATAATGATTAGTTTTAATATTTCAAAATAATTATAATTGTGGCAAATTACCAAATTCATTTATTTTTGTAATTCCAATTATTTAACTATATTGGCACTTAGGAATGGAGTTGCGTCCCTGTATCCCATTAGAATATTGATTCTCAACCTATGTGCCGCGTAACTTTTGTGTGCCGCGAGATTTTCAAAAATGTACCGCCAAATTATTACAAAAGTAAAGAGGCTCTTAAACATTTCCGACTTTTTTTTCTAAATTTTTCCAATTTGGTTCTAACTAAAAAAAAAGGTAAAACGTTTTTGGGACCACTTTTTTCAATATGGTAAATTTTTACACTTATCTTTTTCTTTGTGTGCCGCCAAATTTTTAACCGTTAAAAGTGTGCCGCGGTAAAAAAAAAGTTAAGAATCACTGCTCTAGAACCTCTTTTTCAATCACTTATATATAAAAAAAGATATTTTGTTTATAATTAATTTACAAAATTCAGGAAACGATAAAATTTATTAAAAAGATAAAATAAAAATGTCATATTTTTGTTTCCATTCTTTTAATATAGAATTCTTTATTGAAAAAATTTAGTGACCAATTTTTTAAGCTTCCTTTCAAACTTAGTAATAAAAATAGGCTAATGTTTGTTTCCTGGACCAAATTTCATCTCAACTGGAGGGAAGGAACGGAACGCATAAAGGACACACTCAAAGAAACATTATCCTTAATATGCATATATGGTAATTTGTGTAATTGATAAATCTTTTATGTAGGATCTATTTCAAATTTTAGCGTCTCAGCCCTCAAATGAGTTTATGATTTCTTCTCTCATCCTCAGGTTTTTTGCCTTCAATTCCCTCATCTCGCCTAAAACAAGAAAATTAAAATGGTAAAATACTCTCAATGTTTATTTACTATTTACCCATCACTAAAATAAATATACATTTTAATATCAACACAGACATGACAGATAGGATAACATAGATATATCATAAGTTTAAAAAGAAAAAGAAAAAAAATTCCATTTTTTTAATGTGTATTTATATTTTCCAATATAAGAATCGATTTCCGCGATTCACTTGCTATTTTGCTATTGATTTAAATTGATTGATAAATGAAAATCGATTCTGTACAAACATATAGAGATCTATGAACTCTTTCAAATTTACTGATATGATTTTTTTTTAATTTATGAAATCTTATTGAGATCAGATAAAAATAAAGATGCAGATAAGGATATATTTTTTGCGCAAATTAGACTTTTTTTCAATTAAAGTAGATTAATGTACTATCACGTTTTATTATAGTTTAAGTTTTATTATTAGAAAACACTAATTGGGTAAGAATATAATTAAAAAAATTAAAAAATATTATATAAATCTAATTTTATGCTCATTTGAAAATAATATTATATTTTTTTTTAGAATAAAAGCATTTTTTATAATAAATATTTGATCATAATAAAACTACCTGTACTGGTTTCTTCTTTGGATCATTAACTCATGGAAATTATTTTTAAGTAAAACAACTCATATTTATATCTGACCGTTGATAAGATACTTGACTAAATACTTTTTGTCGAATTATAAGAATGGGGAAATTCTTTTAATATGTTATATCTTGAATTTTTTAAACTACCATACTAATTTATTTTAAATAAATATATACAATTTATTCTAAATCTAAACGTACTTCTAATTATTAATAGTTAATTTATTTAATATTTGATTATGATTAAAGAATACTAAATAGATCCTATATTCGGTTGTTTCCAGGTTTGATCTTTGACTTTTAGGCACCTATTTTTTCAACTTGAAATAATAAAAAATTAAACGAACATAATGTTATATATGTGCCACTCAAAAGCCAAAGCGATTAACTCAATTTTTTAAAATTTTGCTAATAATGTAATGTAAGGTAATCTGCAAAATATGAAGTGAATAATGAACTTGATAATCTTAATATTGCAATGCAATATACATTTTTCTGTAATCAATAAACCTGATTTTTTTTTTATTTATTGCACAAAATAACTAAACAAAATATTTATTGCACAAAAAACTGATAAATTCCAAATTTAACATACTATACCATATACCAGGGCTTCTTAAACTTTTTTATATAGCGACCCCCTTCAAGCTTAGGAAATTTTAAACGACCCCCTCCTCCATATAATGAAATATATATTAACCGTAGATGTAGATGTAATATCGCACTATTTTACAATGTAAATAAAATAAGGATTAAAGAATACATACCCATTCATTTCACATATATATAATTTAATAATTTTAAAATTTTATTTATATTGATTCAAAAGTATCAGATCTTTGCGACCCCCTTTCAGTAGTCTCGCGACCCCCCTGGGGGTCGCGACCCACAGTTTAAGAACCCCTGCTATATACTATGTATACGCCTAATATATTAATTAATGTAGAGTCCATATGCCTTGTTCATTTGCAGAAACATCATTATTGTACTCTCTTCTTACCCTTGTTTCAGTTGCAAACCTGTAATTCTGGTTCATCCAAGATGTAACAAAAGGAATGGCATCGAAATTTGCTATTGGTTTCCCCAATAAATTTATTGTCATTAGATTGGATATATGTTCAAGACTAAGGCTGGTTCTTAATTTTGATGCAATTAAATTCATAAGGCTAGAACCTTTCTCAGCTTCTGAACTGCTAATAGCAATTGTGCTTGCTATTTTTTTAGCCCTTAAAATTGACCGAGCAGGCTCCAGCCCACCCCTGCTTTTTCTCAATTTGAACTTTACATTTGTAAAATTTGGCGGCACATTTTGAAAATCTCGCGGCACAGTGGTTGAGAATCACTGATATATATATATATATTATATTAAAAAAATCACCATTTAATTAATAATATTTTTTACATTATAAGTATGGTTGAATATATTTTATTTAAAAAATACAATATAGCCTTATATATAGTCAATATAAGATTCAAATCAATAAAAAGATAAGATGAGAGAGAGTTAGATGACTAAAGAAAATTAGCAAAGATATTTTTTTTCTATTTTTTGACGTTTTTTTATATTATTAATTCATTAATCTATTTCATCATATAATTAAATTGATAACAAGGCAATGAACAAGCAGTGAAATAATAAAGTTTTAATAGAAAAAGTTTACAAATTAGAATTACAAATTTAATTTTTTAATCTGAACGGAAAATAGATTAGTAAATAACGGATATTGATCACTTTACTGGGAATTATATTATATCAAAGAATTTTTAATTATAATTAGTCTGAATTTTTGAAAAAAGGTTATTTAATTCATATATATATATATATATATATATATATATGTATATATATTAAATTAAATTATATTATATTAATTTATATATATATATATAAATTTAATTATAAATGTTAGATTTTATTGAGGGAATTAAAATTAAAATTCTTAAAAATATTTTATTTTCCAATAAAATTTTAATAAGATTATAGTTTTCGAAATAAAAATTATTAAAATTTGCATATAAATCAATTGATATTCTATTTAGCTAGCATGTTTTATCCGTTTGGCTAACAGATAGCGCACTAATTTTCGGTTTTTATAAGTTCGGTATGGATTCATGTGAAAATTAAAAAATTAATTAAATAATTTTCCTATACCCAAACCGAACTTATAAAAACCGAAAATTAGTGAATAAGTGAATAATTAGTGAATTAGTCAATAAAACATTACTTAATGGCATTTCGACATTCATAACTAATGTCAAACTTAAAAAAAATTTATTTTAATAATTTTTATCTCGAAAACTATAAGATGCCGAGAAACATTTCATAAGAAAAGTTTATTTGGAATTGCAAAATGAACCCACTAGTAAACTATTATCCAAATCCACGAAAATGAGTTTACCTGAATAATTACCGAAAATTCAAATCTCATTTATTAATTAAAAAGTCCTTAGTCCGAAATTTCATAAATTACAATGGATATTGGTAAGGATCTTGATGAAGGAATATGATTATATTCAAAAACTTGAGATTTCAATATTAATAATTGTTTCGATTGATAAAATGTATTTTCATTTTAAAATTCAAAATATAACAAAAAAGAATAAACATAAAATTATTATTTACTTTTTTAATTATATATATATACATTTTTATTAATAAATTAATTATAATGATATAATGAGAGAGATATAATGAAATTGATCTATATATAATAAATATGAAAGAAAAATAAAAAGATTTTTCTTATTCCAAATTATTCTGTGAAAAATATAAAAAGATGGCACTAATAATTTAGTTGTACGATCTCGATTTCATTTCGTTAAATATTTTAACGAAATAATTAAATAAATGACAAGTTTTATTGTTGAGAGATTGTTATTGTTGTTGCCTGTTGTCAGATTACAAGTGTATTCAATTAATTATGGCCAATGATCTAACAAAATCGAGATCATATGAATATTCCATATATATAATAGTATACGTTTCTGGAATAGATAACTTTTAATATTATTATATGGATAATAACAGTAAGGTTACATTTTGGAATTTATTGATGGAGTAGTAATATACTTCCTTAATCCATCAAATGGAAAGAAGAGAAGTGGGAGATAATTTGTCTACTAACATTTACTATTATTAATGCTAAGTGAAATGAGTGGAAATGGACTCTTACGACGAGCTTGAAAGGGGATGTTGAATTAAATGGCCACATTTGTGACAAGATTGATGAGATCCACTCGCTTCATGATCCGAAGTAGTCGATGCATCTAAAAACATTTAAAATATTACAATTATTTCATTTGATGAAATTTTCTACAACGATTTACATATAAATACTTCACTTGTCAGATCGATTAACTTCATTAATCATGCAAAAATTGTAGTAATAAAAACAATATATTATATCTTAAACTTTCCATATGACATTAAATAAAACATACAATAATAGTAATAAACATCTACATAATTTATTTGAATTTATAATTAAGCAGGAATTTTATAAAACAATATATATATATATACGAGGCTGGGATGAAAAGTTTCCGACCTGACCAAGAAAAACGATGTTTTTAAATTTTTTTTTTTGCTATATTTTTCAACATAATCTCCATCAACACTGATACATTTCTCATAACGGTGTTCTAATTAATTTAATTAATTAATTAAATTTGATTTAATTTAATTTAAGTCAAATCAACAGTTATGAATCGACGCAAAAATTCGTTTGGATTACGCCTACAGCGGCAAATTGACGTTAGAAATGGTTTTTCGAAACAATTTTTGGTCTAACGTTAGGAAATGCGGCACCCACATTGCACATAGCTTTCCATATTCAAATGGTTTTGAAAAATATTTCGCACACGTTCAGCTGACATCGTACAGGTCTCAGCTATCTTGAATTTTGAAAAATAAAACAAAAGAAAAATTGAAAAAAATCGTTTTTCTTGGCCAGGTCGGAAACTTTCCAGACCACCCTCGTATATATATATATATATATATATATATATATATATATAAAGGTTTTTGTCTGCATATTGCTCAGAATTTAAAATTTTTTGCATATCTTCGCATTTCATGATCTCTAGAATCCAAAAGTGATTTTAGGGAATTTTTCATGTCTGTCTGTCTCTTCGGGAATTCTCACGTTATAGACTCAACATTGGCTCAGCCGATTTCAATGAAATTATAACACAATATACTTACATACCTCTATTTGTTCATAGGCTATAAATATTTAATTAACCACAGAAATTAATTTTTTAAAATTTGATATGTACATGTTGTCATTCAGCAGCGCAAAGAATACAATACAAAGTGTGTCTATAATGATTTACATATGACTACTTCACTTCTCAGATCAATTAACTTCATTAATCATGTAAAAATTGAAGTAATAAGAACAATATATTATATCTTAAACTTTCAATATGACATTAGATAAAAGATACAATAATAATAATAAACATCTACATAATTTATTTGAATTTATAATTAAGCAGGAATTTTATAAAACATTATATATATATTTCTCCGTTTTCTCAATATTTTGTTTTATGGAGTTAATCGATTTGGCAATTCATGTATTCAAGAGAATTTTTATTAAAACCAAGAGAAAATTATTCAAATATTACCCAATGAGCACAAAGAACAGATGGCGATAATGGGAGGGGGATTATATTATAATATAATATATATATATATATATATACCACTCCTCTCCAGTTTAATAAATATTTTATAATGTTAATTTGTATTTTTTTTTACAAATTATTTTTTCAATATGATTAGTGAATGTATTCTAATATCTGAATGGTCAAAATACATTTTTTTTTAATTTTTTATATTGTTAAACAAACATTAATATTTTACAAAAGAATGATCTTCTAAGAATAAAAAAAATGACCCTTTACTGTTTAGTTTTGCCAACAATATTTTGTTAGGAGAATACGTAAATTTGCATATTCTAAATGTTCTTCTGTTTAACATAAATTTGTATTTAATTATGTAAGCAAAGAATAATTTTGCTTCTAACTTTATGCACAAACAAATCCTTGTTAAATAATATCTAATAATCTTACAATGTATTGTGCTTATTTATCCAGCTTTCTTCATCTCTAATTAAGCTGATAAGATCTTTTAATAATTCCTCCTCATCTTAACGCTTATAATTAATTTATAAAGTATAAAAAATATTTAAACGAAAAAAATTGAATATAATTCTTATTTATTATCTAAAATAATTAATCTTTCATTTTTAATTAATGAGAGATAATTTTTTTCTGAATTTTTTTTTTCAAATCCTTCACAAACAATCAAATTATTCAATTTTCCAGCATTATTTAAAAAATTAAGATAAACTCTTTAATAATTAATTTTCCATACTTATATATATAGTACAATATATATATAAATTATAAATTATAGGCATTTCGACTTTAATATTTACTTTTCAATTCGATGATTTTATCAATGTAATATTTCTAGTATAAATCTTATAAATATTAATTAATAAAATTAAAATTTTAGATTCAATTACATTTTAAATTAATTAAAGAATATAGAATATATATACACAGAGAAATAATATAATTATAGATTACTTTGCCTTATAGTAGTAAAATATGTATATAGATAGTGTATTAGAATTTTTACTATAAGTATAAAAATTAAAAAAAACAAAATAATTTTATAAATTTTTTGTGTAGCTAAATAAATAAATAAATAAATGAAAACGTGCCAATTTCAATATTAAACTTGAATTTCCAATAAAAATAAAAAGTATATAAATATTCCTTTAATTTCAAATAAAATAAAAGTTTATTTTTATGGTTGATTAATCTTTGTAAAATCAATATTGATCATTTTTCATTTGTTAGAATTTTAATTTTTTTTTTTATTTATTTATCTTTTTTACTCAAAGTGAAAAATAAAATTAAATGTTAAATCTTACTTTTAAAATAAATAATTTATTGAATAAAATTTAAATATTGACAAGATTATCTTGTCAGGATTATTTAATAGCAGCCCAGTATTGAAGATCTACATATACCAAAATGAAATAATAATCAAATATTTATTTAATTAATTACTAATTTCACTTATATATTAATTAAAGATCTCTTTGAAAATAAAACCAATTGACATATTCATAAATAATAGGTAAATGCAATTAAATCATTAACTTTCAGAAAATATATACCATATATAAAATTGAATTCAAGTATATTCCCAATAAATAATTTATCTATAAAATAAATTATATGAAACATATAAATAAATCAAAGTAAAAACAACCCCTATGACTATTAAAATTTTCATATTGACTTTATGAATTTATTGCTTTCATTGTTTTCATATATTAAAAAAAATATAATTTATTATTTTTAATTCATTAAAAAATATTTTAATTATAATTTATATACACTATACAATATATATATATATATATATATATATATATCTTATCTTATTATATTAGCAAAAATTATATATATATATATATATAGGGTGACCATATTTTGAAAACACCAAAACGGGACAAACGGTTTACCTTTTTTTAGAACCAAATTGAAAAAATTTTGAAAAAAGTACGAAATGTCCCAAATATTTAAAAAAAATGTGACAATAGGCTGTTCCCAAGACATTTTTGGGGACGCCGGGACAGACCACCTAAAAACGGGACGTTTGGTCACCCTATATATATATATATATATATTTGTATATATTTGAATTAATTTCTTAATTAACCGTTCGAAGGATTTTTTTGAAATTCACACCATAGATAATATTTACAAAGACAAATCGATCTGTATTGGTTTCAGCCTGGAGAGAAATCATTAGTTTTTTCTTAATTTAAATTTATATGACGTCACTAACTAAGTCGTCATACTTGCCCCTTGACATTCTTTTTAAATGAAAATGTATTAATATTTTTTTATATTTAAAATATTTTAAAATTTTTTATTTAATTTCGAAATAAAATTACAAATATTGATTTTAATAATATTTTAGAATCAAATTACGAAGTTTATTTATAATATTTTAAAAACAATTTTTTAATATGTTTTGTCGTTTAATTTTTGTTAATTCTTATAAATGTTTATTAGTTAATTTTATGTTTTTTTTTATTTATTTTCGTGTTTATTTTTGATTAAATTACTAATTTATATTTATTTATTTATTGTTCTTTAATTAATTAGTTTTTAGGTAGTTTTATGTTTTATAATTTTTAATATTTTTTCACTAAAATATTATTTATTATCATTGAGGACCCCAAGTTCCATTCATTTCAATCAGATTGTTGCAATGATGGGACATTTAACAATTTTAATAAATAATTGTATATCAATATTCTTTAAAGGATCGAGGAGCTCGTGTTCCAGGTATATATATATAACTTATTAAGAATATATATATAGTGTGTGTGTATATATTTATTTACTAAGGATTTATCTATAAAATAAATGAATAAGAGCATCGTGAATAGGTTGTGATTGATCACCTTCTTCTTCGAGAGTACCGGGAATGGAAGCGGCAGCAGCTGCTGCAACGACCAGCCCTCCTTGAACTAAATCCAACCGAGAATCTAAAGAAAACTGCTTTCCGGACATCAAGATGCCTTTGATACGACGCCGCATTGCTAGAAAAAGATAAATTTTCTTTATAATCGATCCAGAGAACATGAATTATATATATATATATATATATATATGGTCGCTTGCAAACCTGGACTATCCTTCACTTCGAGACAAAGTTGGCCTAAGCCGCCTAAAATCGCAGCAAACGATCCGTTAACTATTTTTGGAGACATTGGCGAATTGGCAAGAAGAAGACTCGATCCGAATCCTTCAGCTTTAAGTGTCGCCTCGGCAAGAGCAACTCGGGGCCTTGAATGCAAACATCATATCCATACTAAAATCAATTTATTTATTAACAAACAAACAAATAAAAGTATATACATAGATAAACCAACATATGTGTAATATACATATATATTTTCAATCTATTCATAATTTTATTTATATTATTAATACACTGTATATTACATAATTAAATAAATCAAATATAGACATTAATTATTAGATTAATTATTAAAAAAGATTTTAGAGATATAAGATTAAATGGGAGTATCTGTAGTGTCAATAACTGAATTTGCTTTCACAAATGTTTTTAAAAATTCATTTTTCACCCTTCTCTACATCAAATTAAATTTTAATTTTTTTATTTAACACTAAGTTAATTATATATATATATATATATTATTTATGTTGGTTTAGGTTTCCGTGAATTTTATTGTTATTATTATTATCAGATTTATCAGGGATATAATCACGTATTTTTGTGAGATTGTTTTCTCGACGTTTTGGCACCCATTTTGGCGCCATTTTCAAGAGATTATTTAGGTGGGATCTTGAAAATGGCGCCAAAATGGGTGCCGAAACGTCGAGAAAACAATCTCACAAAAATACGTGATTATATCCCTGATAAATCTGATAATAATATATTATTTATTTTTATAGTCATTTAATAAATTATTTTTTTTTCTTTTATTGTTTATTTAATGTTTATCTTGTAGATATTTATTTTTTGTGAATACTAAAAGATGATAATTAAATAATTTTATGTAATGAAATGATCAATTATAAAGATAAAGTTGAATAATTAAATAAATATCTTATATTTTATAAATAAATTTAATATAATTAATATAAATTTTTACAAGAGTTAAGAGTTTGCTTTTTTACGATTATTTTTTAAAATTTTAATAATTGTTTTTTTATTCTCGAAAATTTTTATTTAAACGCGAATTATTTTTATTTATTTTTCATATCTGCATCCCTTTTCAATTCATTATTCAGACTAATAAGTGACCAATTCACATCATGTCATTTAACAGTTAAATAATTTATTAATCTATTAAATACGAATTTATGATATATAAATTATATATATATATGGAATTCTAAAAAATAATTCATTTAGTAAAAAGAAATGTATCTAACTAGATAACATTTCTATAGAATAGAAAAAAGTTTTAAATAAATTAAGGTAAAATCGTTAAAATGATCACCTATAAAAAATATAAAACATTTGGAAATAACTAAATTATTATTATTATCATAATTAATAACTTTAAGTAATAATTTCTATAGAGCTCAGAATTTATCTTCATTCATTAAAATTATTATTATATTTTTTTATAATTTAAAAAATATTCTATTATTATATACATTAAAATTAAAAATTTAAGATTAAATAAAGACAGTTCCTTCCTGAGATATAATAGATGCAATTTCTATAAGTTTCGTTAAAAACATGGAAACCTTTAGGAAATAAGAGAAAATGTGAGATCTATTTAGGGAGATGCACCCTTTTTCCAAAAAGAGTACTTTTTGGGGTATTTTTCTTTGAATGAAAAAACAAAAATCCTATTCTTTAATTTTTAATTTTTACATTTTTCTTTATATTTTTTAAAATTATTATTGTTTATTTTTTATATTATATTAAATTATTTGATGATGCTTCAATTGTCAATTAAAATACATATTAATCAAGAACCCGTTAAATTTGAATGAAATGGCGCCACAGGGTGAGAGGTTAGCACAGCTGCGTCGCATTCTTGTGGTCCCGGGTACAAATCCCGGGCCTAGCAAGGAGTATATGAAACGAAGTCAACACAGCCTCCGGGATCAAAGTTAGGAAAGATACTTGATAGAGCTTCCGATCAAGAAAATCAAGGTAAAGGTTGATACGACCCGTATTACTGATCATTGGACACCTAATTGATATAACCGACTTGATATTCGTTGTCCTTGCGTAGGACTTATAAAAGTCTGAGTTTTTTTTTTAAATTTGAATGATTATTAATTAAATTTGGAACAAAGCATCACAACATTCTTTCATTTTTTTCATCTAGATCAAATATTTTTATTATCTTATAAATAGATAATTCTACTCTCCTAAAAGTACTAATTGAATGTTTTTAAATTAATGATCGTAAATTGCATATTATTTTTGATTTTGTATTTATTGTCTCTCGAGATCTAACCACATTTTAACGAATTTTCGCATTTATGTGACATTTTATATTAATTATTATATTACACATTTTTCATAAACTTGATGAGGTTTGATCATGTACACTTAGTCAGGTTTCCTCTAAAATATTCACTCGAAAAAATTTTTAATTTTAAATTTTTTAAAATTTCAACATTATTATCTTCTACATTTATAATAATCAATAATTAAGTCGTTAATAAATTAATTATAATTATTTTTTAGTACTTTGATATGTATGTATCAATTTTATAAAAGATTTAACATTTTATAATTGATGGTATTTTGTTTAATTCATCATAATATAGTTAAATTATATAAGGAAGATGATATACTAAATAACTAATTATTATTATAAACAAACAGATAAAAAAAAATAAATAAATAAACCATAAAAACCCAATCATACGTAGAAATGAAAGAAGATAATATCAAAATAAAAATAATGCAAAATATGCAAATAGAAAGATAAAATGAAAACAAACGATTTATTCCAAAAGGTTTAACTGAATTTATAAATAAATAATCAGAAAAAAATGATCTCTTTATGAAGTGTAAATAATTAAATAAATGAAAATATTTTTCTCTGTAATAAAATCAAATGAATAAATTGATACAAATATTTGTGTTTATAATGAGGTATATATTGAATTATTATCTTTAATAATAATATGATAAATATGTATTTTATATTATATATCATAATAGTAGTAATATGTCCCCACTTTGAAAAATGTAATTTTCCATAAAAAAATTATTTTTTGAAAATATGTGTAAATCTTAAAAGTAATTTTTGTTGTTTTTGAAAATTAATATCTCAGTACTTGGTTCATCGATCCGCCATCGGTCATTAAAAAAAAATATTCCTTATTATCGGATTTGGCTGGTAATATTAATATCTCGGTACTTTAAAATAATTATTCTTTATGAACTAATTAAGATTATTATTTAAAATAAATAAACAACAAAATATATGAAACAATTTCAAATAATTTAAAAGAACATAAATTAAAAACAATAGTCATAAAACATGCAGCCCTTAATGCACTGAAAGACAGAAAAGTATGGTCTGTGAATATAACATAATATATATTTTATATATCGATTACAAAATATTATTAAAATAAATATTTTTAATTTTATTTTATTTATAATATTTTTACTATCTCGCCAGAGATAGTATTGCGATCACGAAAATTTTCGATGTTGAGATTTTGATGTTTTTATACGTTTTGAAGGTTCCTGAATCATTTTCACTAAGGTTGAGAAAAATGTCTGTGTGTGTGTGTGTATGTGTGTATGTGTGTGTGTATGTGTGTGTGTATGTATGTAGGCAAGATTACGCAAAAACGGTTTGAGCTAGAATGATGAAATTTGGTACATGGACATTATTCAAAATTCATAGTTTTCTATCAACTTTTGAGAAATGTAGCTCAACCGGAAGAGGGTCATTACCTACAACGTTTTGATTTTTTTTCCTCTAAAGTGACCGTAAAAATAAAGATATATGTTTGATAATTTTTCACATGATTAAACATTGTATAAAACTGCTATATATAGAATTTCAGCTTGATTGATTCGCTGAAATTACCAGAATTAATTTTTTAACACTGCAAATCTCACGCGCCAACACGTGACGTGGTGCCATCAACAAAAAGCCAAACATGCGCTGGTTTAATATTTATTATTTATTATTTATAATTTATAATTAATTAAATTTAATTTAGATATAATATATTATGTTATTTAATCCAATTCAAATTGCGAGATAGTCGAGTGGAGACACTCCAGCTAATTTATTCAAGGAAGCGCTGTCCGGAGTTTCCCGGCGTGAATTTTTATTATTAAAATTCCTATTTTAAATTAAGAAAAAACTAACAAAGATGATTTTTCCTGAGGCTGAAACCTAAGCAGATTAATTTTTCTTTATAAAAATTATCTATGGTGTGAATTTCAAAAAAATCCTTCGAGCGGTTTAATATTTCAAAAATACAAATATATAATAATATACAATTTTGCTAGTATAATAAGATAAGAAAGATATATATAAATTTAATAGAAATGAATCTTCCGTTAGGACACACATTGAAAGAGATCTTATCTTATAGATTCGAAAGTTTCAATCGCATAGCAAATTAGTCATCAAATCAGTAAATCACAGTATTAATAATCGTATTTGGGCCCATTTCGAAATTCTTTTCCAAGAAAAAGTTATATTTTTATTTTAAGTTATATATATATATCATTCACCAACGATCAGATTGATGTAAAAAACAACTATATTTTCGAATATTTAAGAGATGCCACTCATTAGCTACTAATTTTTAATACATTTTAATTCATATTTATTATATTATCTAAATTACCTATTAAATTTTTTCTCATGTCATTCCTTATTTATGTAAATAATTCATAAAATATAGAATAAACCAACAATCATTCAGTACTTATTTTAATAAAGATTAGATATTATAAAATTATATTTTTGTAATTTAAGTCACTTCAACAAGTTTGTGCCATGAAATTATTCAGTAGGTTTCTACCAGACAAGTTAGATTCCTACTCTCCAAAATTTTGACACTGAATTTTAAATAAAATTTAATTATATAAATATATTATTAATTTTATATAAAGATTATTATGATTTACTAATAAATTAGAAATTATTATACTGTACATCAAAGAAACTATATATAATAGATGAAATTTGATTCACCCACTTATTAATTTCTAAGTAATAAAATTCTTATTGCTGATTATAGACATCTGCATGTTTATGTTAATTTTAATAATGAAATAATTACAAGACACTGACTATTTTTTAATTTGATTAAAAATAAAAATATTAGTTTCTTGAAAAATATTTAATTAAAAATAATAAATATTTAATTTTTATTTTTTTTTTATTTAAATATATGAATATATCGATGAAATCAGAACAAAATCTATAAATTTAAATGTTTCATAAGTATGTACCCCTATCAGTTCCCGGGAAAGTCCCCCTCAGACAATTCCTCATCACTGCTTTAATCACATTTGATTCAAGATTCCTATCATCTTAAAATTAACAATTGAATTAATGTATATTTACAAATCTTATCTGGTTATTATAGCAAAAATTGTATGTTTATATATTTGTTTATATACGCGTATATATGTATATTTTTGAGATATTAAACCGGTCCAAGATTTTTTTTGAAATTCACACCATAGATAATATTTATAAAGACCAATCGATCTGTATTGGTTTTAGCCTCGAGAAAAATAAACTTTATTAGTATTTTCTAAATTTAAAATAGTAAATTTATATGACGTCACAAATTACGTCATACATATTGAAATGTTCCTGATCGGAGAGCTTTCATTAAATTTTCAATGCTAAAAGATTTCTGGAGTTTGTAAGTAACAAACTAATTCATATTTTCTATGTAAGAAAGTACAATTCCATTGTTCTTAAGATATTTTTATAACGTTTTTCTTAACTTCACTTGGCGTCTGCATGTTCGCTCTTTTGACAAATTGAAATCGATTTTCATCGACTTTTTATTGAGATAGACTTTGAAAATTTGTATAGATATTTCAATGGATCCCTAGAAAGTATAGAAAAAATATAATTGAATTATAATTAATTAATTGTAATTAATTAGCGATTAATATGTCCTCGAGAGAAAGGAAACAAAACAATAGAATAACCTTTTTTATGAAGATATAAATATATATATATATATATATATATATATATATATTAATGTATATATTTATATATATACACTTATAAAATCTCATATTAATAAAAATTATTTGTTTATAAATATAATATAATAATTATTATTCAATAATAACATTTACTTAACATAAATGCATAATAGAAATTTTGGAAGATTAATATATTTTTTTGTTTTATTCAATTTGTAAATTTTCGTATAACTTCATCTTTTCTATTTCTCTTTTATATTAAATAAATTTATCATATTAAAATTGCACTAAAAAGAATAAAATAATATAAATATAAAAATTTTTTATAAAATAACGTTTTTCCAATGGACTAAAAAGAATAAATTAATTTTTTTATAAGCCTGACAAAGTTTATGGATGAATTGCTTCATATTTAACTAAAAATTTATTTACTAAAAAATTAAAAATAAAATAAATAATTAGAAAAAATTAAGTTACGGTGTATTATTTATAAATGCACTAAAAACTAGAAAATAATTTTTCTCTTAGCCTCAATAAGTATATTCTTCTTCATGATGGGGTTGTACAATGGTCCGCCTACTTAGCACTTCAACAACAATGGTCTAGATATTTTGAATAAAGAGCCTAATTAAAATGAATTAGTTAATTAATTTTCTAGGGATCTCCCAAATAAAACGCTTGCATTTAAATTAAAAAAGGTGACAAAATTAAAAATTAAATGCAAGCGTTTTATTTTTAAAATTATTTTTTAGTTTTTAGTGCATTTATAAATAAAACTCTGTACTTATTTTTTTTTTTCATTATTTATTTTATTAGATAGTTTTATAATTTTTAATATTTCTTCACTAAAATATTATTTATTATTAGTGAGGACCCCAAGTTCCCCATTCATTTAATCAGATTGATGCAATGATTAAACATTTAATAATTGTAATAAATAATTAAAGAATTGTATATCAATATTTTAAAGGGTCAAGCGATAACTTGGTGTTCCATGTACTTTATATCAGGGACGGACTAAGGCCTAGGCAAGCTAGGCACTTGCCTAGGGCCCGTAATTTTTGAGGGCCCAAATCAGAAAATGAAATAGGTCTACATACTATATGCCAACGTTGGATCGCTAAAAAAAAAGTAAAATTTTTCTGAAAAATACTCCTGGAATTACAATGTTGCCTAGGGCCCACTTTAGTCTTAGTCCGCCACTGCTTTATATTATAGAAAAATTTTATTTACTAAATATTATTATATTATTTTATATTGACATATAAATTATTCATCACATTTATAACGTGATTTTAATATGAAAAAAAAATTATATTTAATTTTCGATCTATATATCTATCTATGACTCTAAGGAAATCGAAAATTTTTGATTGCAGCAACCCTATTCCTCCAAGTGACCCGATCCTGAGCTAGAGTCACTCAACCCTTTTTGCTCCCGTTGCTCTTTTACGTCCCTATTGTCTATTTAATTATCGATGAATAAGATTAATTATTTTTTTTGTTAAATAATTTGTTTATAAAATCATTCCTTTATTTCTTATACATTGTATTTATTTAATTAATCCGTGAAAATTAATAATTCCATTTTAAAATATAGTAAATTTGTTTTTTTATTACAATTATTTTACAAGTTAATTTGGTTTTGATATAGTATAATTATATGAATGAGAAATAAAAAATAATAATTTTTATATATGTCCTCAGAGCCAAATGGAATAAAAAAAATAAAATTACAAATCTCTTTCAAAGTCTTTGTTTTTAATTATACTTTTATTTTATTACTTATAAAATTCTTAAAAGTATTTAGCTAATAAAAAATAAAAACAATAAAAAAGTTTCAATATAATATAATTATTTTATTTCTTTTATTTTATATTTAAATATAATATTAACATGTTATTGTAATGAAATCGATTCCTTTAAAATAGTTAATTTTTATTTAAAGATAATATTTTAATTATATAAAATAATATTATTTAATTAAAGAGTATTTTTTATTAAAATTTATAAAAATACATATTTATTATTTATTATAAATTTTTTTGAGTTTGAAGTAATACTTCCATAACTAGACTAATTTATATATATATATATATATATATTTATATGAGTACTTGTTTTATATTTTGGTACAAATCTTGTAGACATGATTTTGTTTGTCGCTTAATGATTTTTTTTTTCATCATTATATAATTTCAATAGAATATTTTAAATATAATAAGGATGACCTTTTTGAACTTTTTACGTTTCGTTTTAAAAGAATTAATTTTTAGATTAAAATCGATCTGATTATTTTTTAATAACAAATTCATATTAAAAAAAAATCACGATATTCATTATTAATAAAATAATTAATAAATCAAGTTTTCTTATTTCCAGTTTTTAGATACACGAGTTGATGCCCTGAAGGTTTTGAAACAATTTCGCTCGATATTCCGTCGTTGTGCTTTGTTATAACATTTTTCAAATTTTATTTTTTTTATATAAATATTCCATACCAAATATTCCATTTTTGTATCGATATTGTCGTATAATAATAAAATGTATTATGATATTTCGATATAATAATTTCGGGAATATTTAAACCACAAATAATCCTTCTAGTTT
The DNA here is from genome assembly GCA_963082975.1 of Labia minor. Classification (NCBI taxonomy): domain Eukaryota; kingdom Metazoa; phylum Arthropoda; class Insecta; order Dermaptera; family Spongiphoridae; genus Labia; species Labia minor. The sequence goes on along the minus strand of OY720344.1, from coordinate 91,389,206 downwards.
AATATTTTTACATAAAATATCCTTTAAAATTAATTAGAGTAAAATAAAATATACATTGATACTAATTAATTAACAAAATATTTCACTACTATCTACTATCTGCTCTTCTAATTTTTTTTCTTTATTTTTTTTTTAAGATAGTATTATTAGGATATTTTTTTTAAATAGTTTACTACTCGATGAAATCTCAATTGAGGATTCTTTGTAATTGGGATTCAACCCAGGAGTATGGTTCCAACCTGGCATCAGGTGCGTTGGCGAGGATGTGGTCCGCCCCTTTTTGGACCAGTCGCCAATCACGGACGACATCCTCGAGCGTCGTACGAGGTGAAGTCACAGTGAATCGAATGACATAGCGGCCCTTGAGAGAAGCGGGCACGCAATGAATTTGTCCCGATGCATTGAGATGTCGGAGCAAACCCTCGGTGAGAGTATTATCACCACGGAGACGAAGTACCACCATTCCTAAATGACGAGGGGCTGATATCTAAAAAAAACAGACACAATCTCTATGTTATAATCTTGATTCATTTAAAATGAGCATAAATAACAGAGTACATCATGAATAAATAATTATTCTAAGTTTTAATTGGATGATTTTATTATGAAGTTGATATTTCACTTTTGTCAAAATGCATATAAAATATGAATAAAACAAATATTGTTTAACATAAAATGGTGGAGTGATTGTGCCGACAAAAGAACTTCATTCATTCAAATACTTATATCAATGTAAATGCAAAAACTCAATTTAAAAGTTTACATTTTATGTATATATATATACCCTATAAAATTAATATTAAGTTTCAAAATTTTTATTAAAAATAAATTAACTTTCTTTTTTATACTTTCTTGATAACCCTTTTTTTATATTTTCACATTAAAAGATCCTTAAAGAGCAGGCAACGTTATACTTTTTTAAATCTTATTTACCTTGATTTTATTTTGCATTTAATATTTTATATATATTTTCAACTATTCATAATATATATATATTCTTTGTAATTGAGATTTTCAGCCAGTGGCGGATTATAAGGTACGTGGGCTAAGGGGGCACAGAGGGCCCCGAGTTTGTGGGGATTCACTTATATTCAATTATAATCAGAAAAATTTTGATCAAATGAAATGTATTTTGAAAGTGTGGGTGATAATCCACCACTGGTTGTATCTCACTTACAAAGAATATATATAAATATATATGAAGGATCTCTCAAACAAACGCCCACACACATATACCTACAAGTATATATATATATTTATATTTAGAAAGAGAAAGAGCTAGAGAGAGAGAGAGAAAGAGACCTTAATAATCTAATGTTAATTACGAACGATTATTTAAACGATTATGTTAAAGAATTGAAATCATTTAAATTTTGAAATTTATTGAAATTGAATAATTAACCTAATATACATATTTTTAATAATTCTTTAAAAAAGTTAATCTAAGTAAAAAAATTATTATTATTATTTTATAACATCAATTATATTTTGACGGTGATGTTTATTTGATTGTAATCATTTTGTTTTATATTCCGTGTGATCTTATTTAAATTTTGATAAATCGTATTTTATTTGATTCAAATTATATATGGACAGTAGATTTAAAAAATAATTCTATATGTATCGTATTTTATATTTGCTTTATGTTATGTAGGTATATAGAATGGAAAAGTAATCATTCATCCAATTATGGTTGATAAAATTCAATGTATTTCTGTTATGTGAAAAATGTATATCCAATAAATTGTTTGTTCTAAATGTGTTGGATTAATTATATTAAAAATTTTTATTTAGTAATAAATAAAAATTATCATCCAACCGAAAATAAATAATTGTTATTCATTTAAAAATTATATATTAAAAATCAAATTTATTTAAATTTTGAAATATATATGATCAATTTTAAGATATATTTAAATTTAATATTTTGTTCGATAAAAGAAAAACATTAGTGCTGCCATCTTACTACAAAGTTGAATACTATAAACTATAAACTCTTGATTTAAAATTATAAATATTTGTGGTGGTTATTAAAAATATTAGTAAAATTAATTTAACTTGTTATTAATTCATAGGATTGTATACTTTATATACTACTATGACTCAATCCATCTCTAAATTTTTCTTACCTATATTTGTAAAGTAAATTTACGATAACTTTTAATTATAAAATCGTAAGATATTTGTAATATTAACTCATGATACTTTATAAATATTTTTTACACAATATTTACCTCAAATCTTTCATCTTTTCTTACAAGAGCTTCAAATCGTTCGGCGAGATGTACCCCTTTTCGAATATGATTTTGTAAACCTTTAATACCATATGATCGAATTACAAACCATAATTTAAGCGCTCGAAACCGTTTACTAAGAGGAATTTGCCAATGCTGAAACAAATATGGAATTAAGTTAAAAAATTAAGTATTTAATTATTTATATTTAATAAAAGAAGTATATCCTTATAGATAATACTGGTTAAGTTTTCTATAGATAATTAAATTTCTGTTTTATAGATGTTCATCAAAATCAAACAGTAGTGTCTACAGATTTCATTAATTTTTTGATCTATTAAAAAATATATATATTGTATAGTTAAACAGTTTTTTTTAAATCTTTGGACTTTGAAAATCATTAAATTCAAACAATATTCTACAGATGGCGATATACACCAACAAGCAAAATATAAATTTACTGATAAATTTATTATGCACGTTTAATACAAATAAATTAAGTTAACAATTCTAATATTTTAACTAAAAAGAATGATTTCTTAAATATTATAAAAATAAGAGATATAAAAAATATGCATTTATTGTAATAATATTGTAAAAATATTTAATTTCATTTACAATCACTTTCTGATATGAATTTTATTTTTTAAATAAATAAAAATCATATTTATTAATTGAAGACCGTTGAGGAAAAACCATTTTAGGTCAAAAAAAAAAAATAAAATATTTACAATTTGAAATAAATTATGCAAATCATTTGTTTCTTTGCAGAACCTTTAAATCATTGTCCTTTCATTTTATATATAATAAGATTTTGAACTTGGGGCTGCAACTAATAGATGAAGATGAATCCTTTGATTTTTAAAAAAGTGTGCTAAGTAAGTTTTTCTCCAAGGAACTTCAATTATTAATTTTAATATTAAATAAGAAAATATCCATTTTTATTTTATTTTTTTGGTTTTTGTGGTTCTACTCAATCTTTATGAATTTCTTTTTATTATAATTGTATATTATTTAATTGTTTATAAATATTAACTACTTACTGATTTAAATAAATAAGTTCAACTCACCATATAATCGATAGCCAAACCAGAATTTTCATGTTTCAAATATATAGGGTCCACATTAAAAGTACGATGAAGTGCACGGCTACTCCTCACCCTAAAAAATTATTTCAATTATTAATACATATATATATTAAGTTCATTTTGAATTTGATAAGTTTATTATAATATAAATTTTTCTTACCACATTGCTGTGCAATCGAAATGTGTTAGAAGCCATTTGCTTGGATTGAACGCGATTGAGTCTGCCAATTCAACACCTGTTAACCACTGACGATATTCAGGACAAATAAATGCACTCCCAGCATAGGCAGCATCCACATGAAGCCAAAGGCCTTCTTCTTGACCTAAAAGTTCATTGAACATGATAAATTAATAGTTTAATAATTGTTTAAAAAATTGACTTATAATTATAAGAAAAGAAATGAAATTTTATTTTTTGGAAGATTTAACATATAAAAATTCAAATGGGACAAATAGAATAAAATATTTTATGTTAATAACTTACATATGGGACCAAGTTCGAGTAGATTGTCAAAAGAGCAAGCTCCAGTTGTTCCTAAAGTGACACACATCTATAAAAATAATAACTGATTACTTTATATTATATTTTTCTCCAATAAAAAACACTTCTATTTAGGTTGAATAATTTATTGTATTTTAATCGTTTATGAGAGTATATATAAAAGAAAAAGTAATATAAAATTTTGAATTAAAAGATTTTAGTAAAATAAAAAAAATATTTCTAATGGTAGTACATATGTTTTCATTAAATTGTTGTTTTTAATTATATATTTTTAATTTTTTTTATTTGGATAAATTAATGAGAAATCAAATAAAAAAAAATATATTTTTCATATATATTGAGAACGAAGATGAAATCACTTTCAGTATGTAACGCCTCTGCATTCAGTTAAGCTCCTGATTTTTTTCATTATCCCTTATCCCTCCCCTTACTTCGTATATAAAAATAAAAATAAAATCTCAAATATATTTTTAAAATAATTATATCAAAAATAAATATAATATAATCCAATATTCTAATTAAGTTTTAAATATAATTTTAAAATGATTAACCAAAAAAATCTCTATAGTTTATTAAAATATTGAAGATTTTGAAATTTCACATATTGAATATCACTCTCTTTAATGACTAAATCAAGTAGTGTATTTAAAGCCGATTATTTTTCTCAGTTGACATGGTCGCTGTTTGAGTAACTCTCCTAAAGGAAATGGAGGGGACGATAAGCCGATTGCGACCAACCCCCTGGGAACCAATTAATTAAGGGTTGCTTGACTGCCTCTGATTGTTTCCTTTACATTTAACAACCGATTTTTGTTTCCCTCTCGTGGGATTTGTTTCTAGAGACAAATTAAAAGACCTTCTTATTTATCATAGAATTCAAGACGAGGCTTCAAATGAGTAATTAAAAATAGGACTAATTCATTTAATATTAAATCAATTGGTAAAAAAAAACAAAAAAATATGTTTAATTTTAATTAAAATTTATATTATACAAAGAAAGGGATGAGTCCGCTTGCACGATCACGAGCAATCGCCTCCCTGACAGCGTCGCCTCGCATTGAAAGTTGATCATCGCTGACCACATAACGCATCTTCACCAATCCAATGATTCCTGCTTTTTCCACCGAACTATGCGCCTGGTCAGAGCAATAGGCGACTAATCTTGCAGCAAATTCCGCTGGTTCTGGAAGTTCTTCGCCTGTATTGGCTTCTTGAGCAGCTGAAATCCAATGAAAGGGGGTCGAATCTTTATTGTCTATCAATTTTTAGAAATGTTTCAAAAAATGATAATTTATAAACAATTTCCATATAATATTTTATTAATTACTACTACGAATATATTATAAAAATTTTGATAATAAAATAAAAATAACAATTTTCTCAAAGTTTTTTTGAGAAGAAGGAGACTTTTCAAGCATTTAATTGGCATTTCATTACATTTAGTGATGTAATTAATTATTTAGATCCTCATACTTATCAACACAATAATATAATATTAATATTCATAGAAAATATAGATTATTATTTATCTTAAATTTAATAAAAAAATACAATTTCGTTTTAAATAAAATTTGAACTTTTTATATGATATCAATGTCTAAATTTTCTTAAAGTGAAATTCAGTAATGAAGATTACCTTGGGAAAGTCGACGGATTGCTGCTGTCCGACCTGCTAAAAGTGCTATGAGTGTTGCTTCACTTGCAGTGGTTTGAAGAACACCACCACCACCGGACGCAGAATCATTTCCAGAATGCAAAAAGCAATCAGGTAATCCAATCATTCGTCCAAGCCAATCCGTTACAACAGATTCAAGTTCCGTGCAAGCAGGACTCGAAGCCTAACAAATTTGGTGTTTATTTTTAATTATTAATTTGATATTTAGAGATTCAAGAGTAAATGATGGATTATTGATGACCTACCCAAGTGAAGCCAAGACAATTAATGGCGTCGGCCAGCATATCACCAAGAAGTGATGGATAAGAATTAAGTGCAGGAAAGTAAGCGTGCATATATGGCGATTGCCAATGGGTTACCTAAAGACATATAATTATGATTGAATAAAAAAAAATAATAAAATATTTTAAATTAAATTAAACAAGTTTAAATCATTACTTTCATATAAATGTAATTTAATTTATTTTATTTAATATATATTATATTAATACAAATATGGAAACATTACCCCTGGCATTATCACTCTCTCGATGTCAGCGAAGATTGTATCCCATTGCTCACCATCCAAAGGGGCTTCGGAGGGAACAAGTCGACGAAGATATCCTGGTGAAACATCAGGGAAAACACGCCTCTTACGAATGTTCTCCAAATATTCAGCGATATAATCAATGAGTTCTTTGCCTGCATACAAAAATATAAAATTTATTTGAAACTTAGAGAGATATTTATTATATATTCATGTCATAAAATAAAAATAATTTGATTATAAATATATGTATTATTATACATTATGATAAAAAAGATAAATTATTCTTATTCAAAAATAAAAATAAATAAAAGAAATTTAACGTAAGTATATTAAATTAATTTTAAATTTCAAAGCAAATGGTGCTGGTTGCCTTAATGTCAGGGGACCCTATTAACTCGTTTCTTTCAGGTAGTTGGTGTGTGAATCCGGACACATCAAAAGATAAACTAATTTTCTATTGAAATTATGGTAATTTAGTAACTAATTATCAGTCCTTTCTCCACCTACACACCAAGATGATTCTAATATATCACAAATTAATTTACATATATGGTATATATCAGAGGTTCTCAACCTTTCAGGCTCTGTGCTCCCCTTTGATGTGAGGTCAAGCCTCCCCCCCCCTCACCAACATAGGTGGTCAATACAATTAGCACAATCGGAATTTGAATCTGAAGCTGGTTACTAAATGAAAATATAGAGGATTTGATAAAAGAAACTCACGCCTCCCTTGGAATTCTTCTACGCCCCCCCCTCAGGTTGTGAACCGCTGGTATATATTATTATGAGAAATTATTTTCGGGTTATTTTCACGTTTAATTGTGTGAGATTTGGGTCTCGACGCTTCGGCGCCATTTCATATGGCCTCGGGATGCAGGAGCAGACGTGTTTCAATGGTAGTGTTAGTGCCAAGGATTCTTCAGAGCGTCGGAAAAGAGTAAGTCCAAAATTTCCCACCCTTCCACCCTAAAATCTCAACAGCAGACTCTTGGTAATACAAGCTAAGACCCAGAATTCCCAAAAATTCCCTCTTAAATAAACTATATTTAAATTAGATCCAAATCTCACAATTAAACGTATAAATAATCCGGAAATAATTTCTCAAATGAAAAGTTATTTTCACATTTTATTTTAAAATTGAGCCTAAACGTTTTGGCGTATTTTTAAAGGGCATGTTTTAAAGGGAAGGAAACTTAGGATTGTGACATGCAGGAATCCTCAACACTAACACTAACACTAACACAAACAGCCCTAGATCAACTCAATTCCCTACCAAAAAACCCTCTTAAAGATGACGCCAAAAAGAGCGCCGAAACTTCAAAACCTCGTAATAAAAGGTGAAAATAATCCGGAATCAACTCTTATCATAATAATAAAAACTTTCTAAACGATCTATATATTGTAAATAAATAATATATACATATTTATTAAAATACATATTACAATACATATATAATTATTAATTAAAAGTCAAAATAAGATCAAATCCGCAAATAATACTTATATATACTCGTATTTATATATTAGATTTACAAAATAAAATAAATTTAATCTTTTTTTAAATATTTTACAAATTTTGAATAATAAATAGATAAATGATCATTTTGAGAATATTTTATTAAACCCATAAGAAACAATTTAGTCAGTAACTGAAAGAGAATTCAATAAACTCAGGAAAAAGAAGAAGAACTAAATAAAGAAGCTGAAACCGATCATCTCCCCTCTCCTCTGTCAATCGTAACTCTTTTCGCCAATTTTATTGAATCAGTGACAATTTTATAGCATGAACCACATAAATTCACCCATAATCTTTTCCTCTAAATTTGAATTGATTCATTTTTGCCTCTTGTTTAAATAAATAATATAATTTATTTATATTATTTGAAGTCAAATTTAAATTAATTCGTCCCAAATGGAAATTTATTCTGTCATTCATGAATATTCTGATTAAAACGACACGATAATTCGAGAAATTTAGATTTATTTTCGGTTAAATGATACATCATTGACTATAAGCTTTTGATACTGGTGAATAAAATTTACAATAGGATAGGAAATCGACGCGTTATGTAAATCAGTGTTTCTACATACACAATACAAATCAATCGATAACTATTTATTTTATTAACTATATTGAATAACTAAATATATACGACTAAATATTAAAATTTATTAATTTGTCGCTGAAAAAAAAATTCATAATTTTTTCTTTTCTTTATTTTATTACTAATTCCATCATTGATAATTGTTGTGTAACTGTTATATGATTTAATAACATTAAATAATAGGTATATTACTACTAACAAAATTTGTTAATTTTGTTAATTTCATGTATGAATATCATTGTCTATTTGAATTCTGATAATAATAATAAAAATAAAACTGGTATTAACTTATTTTTTTTATGATCTTTTCATAATCTTTTTATAATCTTTATTCTCTATTGTTTTTTTCAAAAAATAAACATTTTTTGAATTGTGAAAACGAAATTAATTAATTAATTAAATTAAATAATTAATTTCAACCAGGAAGCTATTTTTTAGTGGTAAATGAAACCTAACATTTGTTCCTCTCTCTCAAAACCACAGAATAATTATTCCGGGATTATGTAAGTTCTTAATATATATTTGATAGATAGATAGATAAATAGTTTCAATATTTTATGATTATTTATATTAATATATTCTCTTAATCTAATTATATATAATAAATGTATAATTGACGTTACAAGATAAATTTCAGGAGGGGGAATAGGTTCCACCCACCATTTATTTTATTAAAAATAATTAAAAAAATAAAAATATTTATTCTAACTCTAAGAATTACTTGATAATATTTTTAAGGTGAATTGTTTTTATAAATAACAAAAATATAAAAGAAAAATAGCGATAAGATTATTTTCAATATTTTTTTTAATATATAATTTAGTTGCCTTGTGACATTTATACCATAAACATCGAATTTATTTTATATTTTATTATTAATAACATTGTATCCGAGTGTGGATAGTGCATTAATGATTTAAAATTATTATTTATCACGTTATGTATTATTAATTAACTTTTAGATGGTACCTGGCAACAAAAAACAATGAAAAAAATAAAGTAATTATATAAATAATTTTTTAAATATTTTGATTAAAATTTTTAATTTAAATTAATTTTGGGATTATTTAAATTTTAGTTTTTTATTATTTTATGTTTAAAAACAAATATAATGAATAATTTCAATAGGTATTCATAATATATTTATTTATTTAATATCTATAATATTTATAAATATTCTATGATCAGATGGGCATTAGTCTATATTAATTGAATTTTTTAATTTCATAATTGAATTATAATTGAAATTCAATGATTATTTATTATTATTTCCTTAATCTTTAATTATTTTCTTATAAATTTTTTATCTATCTATCTATCTATCTATCTATCTATCTATCTATATATATATATATATATATATATATGGATATCTCTGAATTTATAACACCAGATAGAAACACCTAGAGTAAATTTTCGTTTTCACTTACCTCGTAGTTTGTATTCATCTACTTGCATGATGGATCTATTTCAATCTAAGTCGAAGTATAATCAGTGAATTGGCAGCCCCTTTTTCTCTTGCAAAACTGTGTCACACAAAGAAATTAATCAGTAATCGAAGTGGTAATCTATGGCTTCTCTTCTTTAATTTCCCTATCTACTCAGGAAGCCTAATATTCAGATATTTTTAAACATTTACCAAATTTTAACATTCGGAAATGTTTATCATGAAATAAATAAAATAAAATATATATCAATTATTTTTAATATAGTATTTAAAATTATTATTATTAGTTTTAGAAAATTTAAAATAGAAAAAAATAGCATTTTTTCAAATTTTTTAATTTGCAAAAAAAATATTTTTTATTTATTCTTCTTTTTTCTTATTCATAATAAAATATTAAAATATTTTCTTAATCATAGTCATCAATTAAGAAAGTATTTAGATTTTTTTTTTTTAATTTTTAATTTTTATTTGCATATGCTTAGAAATAGGTTAAAAAAAGATTAAAATTTCAACTATATATAAATTTTTCTAAATAAAGAAAAATATATAACAAGGGTCTTCTGAAGTTGAGTTCTAGGGATGGAAGCTCTACATGTTTATTCAGACTTTTGATTAAATAATTCATTTCTAATAATTATTAAAAAATGGGCATCTGTCTCAAAATCTTACAAAAAAATAATAATCATTTAATACTTTATTCTAATGATAAATATATAAATTTTTGCATTTTGCTTTTTAACAAAATTAAAAAAAATATATAGCTAGGTATATAGTTTAATTATAATAAATTAATTATATAAAATAATATAAGATATATAATAATATATTTTAGAATTTATTTTTATTTAATTATTTTATATATTTCTTCTAAAAGTAATATTTTAACGAATGGGTTATTATTTAGACTATATTTCATATTGTTTTAATTATTAGGTGATTTTATTTTTTTTTGAATTACATTTAAATATAATAATGAAAAATACAAAATTAATTAATGAGTAAATTCATATCAAATATGGAATTCTACGTATAAATAAAAACAAAAGTATAATTTTTAATTATAAAATCATAATTAAAAAAAAATGAAATTTTTGAGAATAAATAGAAATAGATAAACAAATTAAACTATATTAAAAAATAGGTATTAAATTCCTATTTTTTTAAAATTAAATTTATTGTATATTTGGATTAATAAACTAATTTTTTTTTTCTATGTTTTTTAAGATTTTATTTTTATAAATAATAATTAAAAATGAATTTATTATAAATCTGATTGAAAATGGTGGAAATACCTTATCTATCCTCGAATGTCTTGGTTACTTGTTGCTGCTGACCGTTTATTTCTTAGATTAGCGACTGAACAGAATCAGTGGGGTTCGAGTTCCTTTTATTCCCCTGGGATTCTCCCCGCCTCCCCACTTTTTCTTTACCCCTCACATATAAGACAGGGCAATAAAGGTTAATAACTAATAAACTTACTCATTTGTTGAACCATTGTTACAATCAAAGAACATCATTATTTAATTATTATGTTTTATTCTATTATCATTATTATTTTATTGTTAAATTTAAATTTAAAAATTTAAATTGTAATGGATTCTTCTTAAAATTATACTTTATAATTTCGACTAATTAAATAACGAAAGAATTTAAAGAAGATCTTTTTTCAGAATAATTTATTTTAAACAGGAAGGTATATTGATCCTCACATCTTTTCTTTTAATACGATCTAAATAACAATGAACATATTATTTATTTATTTTTAATCATTGAATATGTTACATTAATTGTGTTAAATAGACGTATTATTATTTATTTATAATTTATGTTTTATTAAAATTATTTCAATTTTTTAAATGAAGTCAGGTATTTTTATTTTGATAAATTATCCTCTTAAATAAATTTACTAAGTAATATTTTGGTAATTTTATATTTTCGTAACTCGTTCCTGTAGATTAAAAATGATATATAAAAATAATATATTAATTTAACAAATTAATTTAATAAATCATTAAACAGGGATAGGCAGGATCGCGATTCTTTTTTGATTTTTTTATTAAAAAAAAAATGAATTTAGATTCAGATTCTTGACACTGTAGTATCTTAGGAAATAAATCCAAAAAATTCAGTTCATTTCTAGCGTTAAACCATCGAAAAATGACAACATAATACAATTTTACTCATTCATAAAAACATTATTATACCTCATCACTTAACCTCCACTACAACTGATTTGGTGGATTTAAAAAAAAATTACAAGTATTTATCTGAAATACTTTCTAATTGATATATATATTTATACGTCATGAAACCTATTTTAGATATAAATATATAATTAAAAATATTTTAATCAAATGACATTAATTCAAGATGTATATTTTAATATTAGTCAGTATTTATAATTTTATTTTTAATTATAAAGTTTTTTTAGTGAATTTCAAATTATTAAATATAATATTAAAATAATAATATTTAAATATATAAAATATAATGAATATAACATTATATATATATATATATATATATATTTAAAAAGGCATTATATTTTAATTGATATTGTAACATTGTGTTAATCAAATATAATATTTATACAGAATTAAATTCATTATTCCTTTTAAATTTTAAAAATCGCTTAAAATTTATTACCATAAATATGATAAACAAAATTCAATTATTTTTAATTTATATCAATATTTTAACTTTTTACTTTTATTGACATTACATATATATAATGAAATAGTTACTTCTCTATCTATATATATGTATATATGAATATATTAAGGTGATAAAATGAAAGTTATATACACAATTGACCCAAAAATTCTAAATTGAGATATCAACGAATATATAGTTTTAAATTAAAGGTCTTTTCATAAAATAAGTTTTCTATTTTTGTAGCAAATAAAAGTAGAAATACCTAAAATATCTTATATATAATTATTATATATATTTTGGTAGATAAATGCGGGTTCTAATTAAATTAAGTAAAACTCCCATAAAGATTTCAATCCTTTTTTATCGACCGACGATAGTAAGGGAGGTATTGTTTTCACACCAAATTTCACATGTGGAGATTTTTACATATCTCCACGAATCATGCATTTTCTTAACAGAGAAAAGTATTTTTAGCATGATGTCTGTCCGTCCGTATAGATGTGTACAGTCTGAACGGCTCAACGGATTTTGATGAAATTTGGTATATTTACTTAATGCATCAGTAGGATGAATTGATCAACTTTTGGTGCAAATCCGGAAACCGGAAGAGGTAGTATTAGCGATCGACGATAGGAAGGGAAGGGTTATTTTCACACCAAATTTCACATAAGGAGATTTTTTACATATCACCACGAATCATGCACTTTGAATTGGTTTTATTCTCGAGAAAAATCATTTTTATTAGTTTTTTTCTTAATTTAAAATTATATGACGTCATCCAGCCATTCATGACGTCACAGCCTGGTCTTACATATATATTATAAATAAAATAAAATTAAAAATATTTATGTTATATCCATATCTGTTTTTTATTACACTAATAGATATATTAAAATTATTTGAAATTGTTTCTGTAGCTGGAAATTAATTTATTTCAAACCGTCGGTCGGTTCGGACCTGGCCACAGGTCAACTTATTTAATATTATTATGAATTTTTCACTAAATTAAATCATTTACATGTATTAAATTTTTTGGACGATTTTTCGATTATAGATAAAATTTATATTTAAATAGTTATTTTGTATTTTTTCCCATTTGGGGTATTTTTGTTATGTATACCTATTTATATTGATATAATATATAAATTTGGCGCCCAAATTAGAAAATAAGTTTAAAATAATTGACGCCCCTACGAAATTGGCTCCCAATGCTGTCACCTAGGCGTGGGTATTCTACGTGAGTTTACATTTAATAATACGTATATTGCCATATTAATTTAAATTTGATTTAAAGTTGCCATGTAACTAAAATGTGACATTATATGGTATCATTATATGAAAAACCGAAATGCGGCTCATATAGACTTCTTTACTCATTCATAATTATTCCATATTAATATTTTTATTTTCAACGATTCTTTAATTTAATTTAATTTTTTTTAGAAAAATGACTAATTATCGCATTAATATTTAATTACAAAAGAGGAATCACGCGTTCTTATTATCATTCTTTTACAATAGTGTATTTATGGTATACGATTTAGGCAGATGAATTTGCAACAACTCTCCAACCATAAACATAGCTTTACTTAGATTCCTCGAATAAATATAATACTTTTTCATATTTAATAAACATAATAATTAACGGATTTTAATCTGTATTTCTTAAATTCTCTAATCTTAATCCATATTAAATAAAATTTTTATAACTCTTTAACGAAAATTGAAATGAGCTTTCTTTACATCCATCTGTTTTTACTATCTCACCAAAGATAGTTTTGCGATCACGAAAATATTCGATGTCGGGATTTTGATGTTTTGAAGGTTCCTGAGTCATTATCACTGAGGTTGAAAAAAATATCTGTTTCTCTGTGTTTGTGTTTGTGTGTGTGTGTGTATGTATGTCTATGTGTGTATGTAGACAAGATTACGCAAAAACGGTTTGAGCTAAAATAATGAAATTTGTTATACGGACATTATTCAAAATTCATAGTTTTCTATCAACTTTTGAGAAATGTATATAGCTCAACCGGAAGAGGGTCATTACTTACCACGTTTTGATTTTTTTTCCTCTAAATTGACCATAAAACCAAAGATATATGTTTGATAGTTTTTCACATGATTAAAAATTGTATACAACTGCTATATATAGAATTTCAACTTGATTGAATCGCCGAAAGTTCCAGAATTAATTTTTAACACTGCAAATCACGCGCCAGCACTTGATGTGGTGCCATCAACAAAGGACTAAATACGCGCTGGTTTAATAAATACTATTTATTAATTTTAATTTATAATTAATTAAATTTAATTTAAATATAATATATTATGTTATTTAATCCAATTCAAATTTCGAGATAGTCGAGTGGAGACACTCCAGATTTTTTAGAAGAAACAATTGTTTTTATTTAATTTTGTATAAATTCAATTGCAAATTCGATTATAATTTTAAAATGTTTACTTAAACTTTAAAAACTATCCAAAAAAATATTATTAATTTGTTTTATTTAAAATGAAAATTATATACAACATGATTTTTTAGATTTTAATTACAACAATTTATATAAATGAATAACCTATTTGAATTAAGATGTGATACAAAACAGAAACAGAACAAAATACTCAAATTGAGATGTTGTCGAGTAAACTGAAGTTGAGCTTGACGGTGACATGTAGTTAATTCGGTCATATGGCAAGACTTTTGCTTCCTCCAAGCCTCCTCTCATTGTTCATTGATTGACAATATAACAAATAACAAGTTGAACTTATTTCACACTGATGCCAGTGGCATAGCCATTTCGAAGTAACCATCACCTTAAAACGCTTATCCCTCACAGACGTGGAATTGTGTATATTTGGTATATTTGGTCTTTGAGTGAAGATATCAATCTGCTCTAACCTACTAAAGGCCCTTAAATCAGTAGACTGTCTTAGGTCCAAATCATTTAGCTATGGTGATGACATTTTTCTATCATAATATATTGGGAAGCAACTACTGGTTTAGTATTCACGATAATCAAAAATAAATGGTGTCAATATACGAAGATGTGTTCAAGTTAACTTCTGAAAAGCGATTAATAAGAATAATAAGGTTTATGATATTGAAGTCAATTCCAAATAAACCGAACAAAGAGCTCGGAAAGGTAATTTTTCCATTTCTCTGACATTCCTCTTGCATAATTTATAAAATATATTAAACTAATTTTCTAGACCCTTTTATCAGTGATATATTGTTGTTGCCCGTAAGTGTAGATAAGATAATTTTTTACGAGTTTCCCTTTATTTTTTTTTTAATATTATTTTTAATAATTATTAAACATTATCATTATTATTATTATTATTTTTATTTTATTATTATACTATGTTTGGATTATTGTGACTAAGTTATTATTCAAAATTATAATGTCGAACAACAAATATGAAATAAATATATATATATATAATAGTAATAACTTAAATATTAAATTATAATTAAAAAAAATTTTAAATATTTTTCGTTCAAATAGAATAAACTATGAAATTTCTCTTTTTTAGAATTAGAAAAAATAAAAATTGAATTTCATTAAATTAATTAATACTACAAGATCCACATTTTTCACTTCTATTAAATAAACATGTAATTTATATGAAATATATAAATTCTAGATTTATTTGCTGGAGGGAGCAGCGCGTAACATATCATCTCTCAATTTGGTAAGATACTAATAAGTATTTAAAGTATTTAGAGTTATAGATATAGAAGCCTTTGTGTGATAAATTTTTTATGATATATTAGCTGCTCAGATCGCCTTCGGCGTTCTTCACACCTAGACCTCCGAAGTAATACATAGTATTTAGTTGAAAGTTTATATGTAAAAGGTTTTCATCCATTTTGTTTCAATCAGTAATCAATAAATTAATTATACATTATTATTGTATATGTTATATCTATCTATCTCTGTGACTACACGGTACTCGAAAGTTCTTGGCCGCAACAACCACATTTCTCAAAGTATCCCTAACCGGAGGTATAGCCATCTAACTCCTATCCTGTTCCATCTCTCTCACGGTTATCTTCGTTAGTTTTGGATTCTAGAGATCATGAAACGCAAAGATATGCAAAACGGATGTACATATATCGCCAGAGATAGTATTGCAATCACGAATATTTTCGATATCGAGATGTTTTTCTACGTTTTGAAGGTTCCTGAATCATTTCCACTAAGGTTGAGAAAAATGACTGTGTGTGTTTGTGTGTATGTAGACAAGATTGGTTGGTAGAATAATAAAATTTGATACACGGGAATTATTCAAAATACGTAGTTTTCTATCAACTTTTGAGAAATGTAGCTAATCTGGAAGAAAACCATTACCTACCACGTTTTTATTCTGATCGTAAAAATAAAGATATATATTTGATAGCATTTCACATTATTAAAAATTGTATAAAATTGCTATATATAGAATTTCAGCTTGATTGAATCGCTGAAAGTACCGGAATTAATTTTTTAACACGTTCACTGGCAATCACGCGCCAGCACGTGGCGTGGTGCCATCAACAAAAAACAAACACGCGCTGGTTTAATAAATATTATTTATTAATTTTAATTTATAATTAATTAAATTTAATTTAAATATAATATATGTGTTAATTAATCCAATTAAAATGCGAGATATTCGAGTGGAGACACTCCAGATTTTTATATATTTATAGATTATTTCATTTGGTGTAAGCTCAATTGGACTTTATTAATTAAGATAAAATAAGTAATAATATATATAGTACATAATAATAAATTAATTAAATATTTATAGATATATCTTTGTTATTTTTAATTTACTGGTACTAGTATATAGGCCAGTGGCGTTCGGACGACCCTGGCCTTCAATATGATATTAATTGTGTGAACGTACAGGATATTTCGGATAATTTTCCGATAAACTTGACCCGTCCAATCAACTCCAAAGGTCATTAAACTTATACCTAGAATAACAAAATTCAACTTCTCTTGAAAAGACTTGAAAATATCGCAAAAATGGGTGTATTAACGTCTAGACTCAAATCTTTCAATGAAACGTGAAAATAATCGGAATCAGGGCCGTTCCGAGCCTCCTTAAAAGTTAAAAGTTCATTTTATGTTTTTTTAATTTTTTTCAATATGGTTCTAAAAAAAAAAGTTCAAATGATTTTGCGATCAGGAATAATAAAAATTTATCGGGAATATAAATGAATATATATATATATATATATATTTTTAACAAGCAATTTTAAAACAAAGGTAGATAATTATAGATATACATTTGTAATTTTTAATTTACTTGAATATTATCTAAGAAAAATATACAAAAACAAAAAATATTTATATATATATGAATATTGATTATATTTTTTTATAATTAGAATATATTTTATATATTAATAAATAATTACACGTAACATTTAGATTTATTTAATAATTATAAATTAATTTAATTGAGATAAAATTTATTCCTAAGAAAAAAACGAAATATGCTTACCCAAACACGTCTCTTCAATTTAACAAATATTTAACTTTTTATAAACGAATTTAATTATTATTTATTTATAAAAGTGTGTAGTCTTCAATAATTAATTTTGGATTTATTTAATTTAGTATTATGTATTTGTATTTTCAATTAATAATTATTCAATATTAAATCATGTCTATTGGGGTTTAACTTTTTTAATAAAAATCCTTGATAACTTGATGCACATTGATTTTATCTTTTTTTTAGAAAATGTGAAAACCTGTTAATTCAGAGATGGGGAACCACATAAGGCCTGCATATCATAATAGTACAATATCATTTTATTGATGTCCTCAACTTTTTGTGGGTCAAGTTAAATATATATATTTTTATAATCACTACAATAACGAAACGATTTTTTGAGACCTTTATAGAGACATGTATTTGGTCATTAAATATTTAAGGTTTAATAATTAATTAAGTTTTGTTTTATCTGTGGCCCACAATGAAATAGCAAACTTACTTTGCGCACTTTGAAAAAAAGGTTGCTCACCCTTGTGTTACCTTAATTCGATTTCCACAAATAAGACACTAAACAAACTTGCAGCACGTCATCTAAGGGGTCCACTTAAAAATAAGAAACAATTTTCTCAAGAATCTTGTGTTATCATTATCAGGTCAGGAACATTTTGAATGACTCGTATATCTTTTTCTTGTTCTGCTATTAGTCTTTATCTGTCAAAGATTTCATTTTAATCAAATGAACCAATCAGTAATGCATAAAGAAAATATATTACATAGTATAACAAAATTAAAAGTTAAAAACATATTGTAGATAACTAAATTTACTTATTAATCGATCTGCTTACTAAGTCAATTATTATTCATTATTTTACTTGCGAAGTAAAACAAAATTTTAAAAATATTTTGATAAATCACAAGATTAAAATCAGTTCTTCATCATATATTGTGACAAAAAGGTTTCCGGAATCATTGTTTTGTCAATATTCGTGGTGTGTGGTGCATCATGAATACGTTCCAGAGGGACAAACGGTTAATAAGGAGTATTATGTGACTGTTTTGAGGCATTTGCATGAAAGGGTCCGTCGTGTTCGGCCGGAATTGTGGGCAGACGATTTGTGGATTTTGCACGACGATAACGCGCCATCTCATCGAGCCACGATTGTGGACGCATTTAAGGCAATAAACTCGATAAATACCATCGACCAGGCACCGTACAGTCCAGATCTGGCCCCGTGTGACTTTTTCCTCTTTCCAAAACTGAAATTGCCATTCCGGGGAACCCGTTTTGACCCCATACCGACCATAAAACAGAATGCGGCGAAAGAGCTGAATGCCACCCCGGCCAACGCCTATAAAAAAATGTTTCGAAGATTGGAAGAAGCGTTGGCATATATGTATTGCTTCAGAAGGGGAATATTTTAAAGGAGACAAAATAAATGAAGAAGATGAACTATTTTGCGTTTTATTTAGAAATTCCGGAAACCTTTTTGTCACAATGTATACCATATATACAATAAACGATTATATTTATATGATTTATAGATTTGATTCATATTATAAATTTAATTTTGTAGAATGATTAAAAAATGACATAAATTAAAAAGCGAAAACAATAAATTATTAAAACATTAAATTTTTAAACATAAATACGTATAATATTAAAATATAATATATGAATATATTAAAAATGATTATTTTATTACATTATATTATATCACAATTCATTTTTTATTTACCTTGAATTCATTGCTATTAATATAATGATTTGTTAATTTCGATTAAACACTTTCAACACATTTAAATATGATACATTTTTTTATTAATAATAAACTAAATATTTTTTTTATCAGAATGTTCTATTTTGTTTTCGATTTATTTTTAAACAGTATATAACTATATCAACCAATTAGACTTTGTTCAAATTAATATTTAATGAATATTGATATTCCATTTGAGTGGCTGGGTCACTAAATTAGAAATAGCTTCAGGATACTATGAGTTACTATCTCTCTCAGTGATATCATCTATCATTAAAGAATCATTCTTGCTTATTTTTACCTATTGAGGTTGCGCAATAGATAAATGGCATTATCCTAGATGTACTCTTTCTCACTCATTCTCTCAATTTCCCCATAACCCTTTAAGTCATATTAAATGCTAAATTGGTGACAGCAAATTCTTCATCGCTTAAACAAGAAGCAATGTTTACTAATGCTGTGCAGTTAGGAGGAAGGAAGAGAATTTTCACATTTGGAAGATATAGTTCTATGTTGTGGCAACCAGCGTTATCAAGAATCAAAAAAACTTTGAAATACAAATTTTTTTCCTGCTGTTGAATGGAAACCGCGCTGTAAGAGTACCGCGTTATAGGAGGGTTGACTGTATTCCATATAATTATATGAAGAGAGTTAGGAGAGATTAGTAATTGGATAGAGCTGGTTCAAGACAAAACTTTTGCTGCCACCAATTACTTTCGAATCCAAGCCAAGTTTTTTCTGAGGGAGAAGGACATCTATATGGCCTAGAAAAATTAATAAAAGCGAAAACCGCATAGAACAAACAAATAAACTTATTAATTTAAATTTATATTATTAATGTGAATGATCATATTTATTTATAGTTTTATATAATGTAAAGAAAGTTAGTTTTAGTTTTATAAAATGTTTCAAGTCTATCTTTAGATTTTCTTTAATTTTATTATAATAAAAATTAATCAAAATAAATCAATGATAATACAAAAAAACGTTTGACAAAATGAATATTAAGAAATATTATATTCCATTATGACATATATAAGAAAATATATAAATAATTTACTGATTAAATTAAAAATAAATAAAACACAAAATTAAAATGAATGTTTTAATATACTGATTAAAATAAAATAAATGTAAACCTATTGCATTCAGATTATCAACAAAATACTATGTATCACTTCGGAGGTACAGGGGGCAGAGACCCCTGATTAACATAAGTGCGAAGTGTGCCGAAGCCGGTTTGAGCAGGTAATATTAATAATATAATTTGGTAATAATATATAATTTTGTGGGCAATGACAAATATTCCAAACTCTAAAAAACAAAGAAAATCATAATTTATAGTTTTTATTATTATTTTATTAATATTATTTTTATTAATATTTTCTCTTCTAAATGATTATTATTTTAATTATTTCGATATCATTTAGAAGAATTCGATTCACTTCGATTCATTATATTAGGTTTTTAGCTAAGTTATTTTGTTCTCGGTTCAAGTGATAAAAGATAGATTAGCATTATTTATTTAATTTCTTTTTTAATCTTTCTTTTAATCTTTATATTTAATTATTTACATCCAAGATCCTATGATGCTATGGAATTTTCTTTACAAATAAAAAGTTAATCGTTAGATTACAACTATTAATTTTTATATAATTAAATTATATATTTCATTCATATTATAGTGAAAATAGTTTAATTATATACATTATGAAATTTTATATATCAGCCGAGCCCCGATTATTTAAATATTTTATCTTAGATAATTTAATTTTAAACTTTTGTTTTTTTATTTTACCAGAAGTTCAAAGTCAAGTTTACATTGGAGATGGTTTACCATCACAGGTGTATTTACGGAAGTTTCAGATGTAATAATTTCTCTCATTAATTTAATCTTTTTATAAATGTAAGTATATAAATATGCACATTTATTAAATAATAGTCATTAAATTGTGTCAAGCAATGACGTAAAGAATCCTACCCAGTTTCTAGTATAATTAAATTTTAAATCCTAGATGATTCTAGAGTAATAATATTAATAATAATAACTCACTGTTAATAAAATGATATCGTCTCTTCAGGAAAATTTTTGAAATTTACATATATCGTCTTATAAACAGGAAAAGCATATTTTTACTATATCGCCAAAGATAGCATTTCGATCACGAAAATTTTCGATGTTGGGATTTTGATGTTTTTATACATTTTGAAGACTCCTGAGTCATTTTTAGTAAGGTTGAGAAAAATATCTGTGTATGTGTATATATGTATGTGTATGTAGACATGATTACGCAAAAACAGTTTGAGCTAGAATCATGAAATTTAGTACACGGGCATTATTCAAAATTCGTACTTTTCTATCAACTTTTGAGAAATGTAGCTGGAATCTGGAAGAGGATCATTACCTACTACGTTTTCAATTTTTTTCTCTAAAACTGACCGTAAAACTAAAGATATATGATTGATAGTTTTTCAAATGATGAAAAATTGTATAAAACTGCTATATTTAGAATTTCAGCTTAATTGAGTCATTGAAAGTACCGGAATTAATTTTTTAACACTGAAAATCACGCGGCAGGACGTGACTTGGTGCCATCAAAAGAGCCAAACACGTGCTGGTTTAATAACATTATTTATTAATTTTAATTTATAATTTTATTAATTAAATTTAATTTAAATATAATATATGTTAATTAATCCAATTCAAATTTCCGAGATAGTCAAGTGGAGACTAGATTTTTTTATTTCTACTATATATATATATATATGAGTATATATATATATATAGGAAAGTGTATATATATATAAATATTTATAAGATAATGACACCTATAGCGGACTGTGGAAGTGTCACATGGTATATCAGCGATTTTACACATTTTTTGTTTCTCTAAAACAGCTTTAAAAATTTTCGTTAAACCCACTCCATTAATGTCAAACAATATTATCTTTAATATTATGAATATTTTATTCACTTGGAAGTACTCTAAAAGGGCTTAAATGTTCAATATGCCTATTAATAAAGTACCTTTAATTTTTTGTTACTAACTTTATATAATATTATTAATATAAATAAAAATAATAAAATAAAAAATATGAATAAAACTGATCTCTGATATCAGGAAAAAATTATAAAAATCAAATTTAAGTAGTAGGGTATGTACAAGTTGTGTTTACACCGATCTAATATTTATTTTATTAGAAAATTTAGATAAAATAAAGAATAAATTATTTAACAATTAATCAAATGAAATTATTATTATTATTATTATTATTTTTATATATATATATTAATAATATTTATACTTATACTTATATTAATAATTTTATTATTAATATTAGTTTCTAAAAAAATATAAATTTATTATAGTTAGCATTATTTTTATTTCCTTATTAATAATATTGATAATTGTGGTATTGATAAAAGTTGAATTTTTTCTATTTTATTGATAAAGGTTTTTAATTTTAACTATTTTTGTATTAATATATAAACCTAGTTATCTACCAACCTATTTACCTATTTTTTGTCAGATATGTCAAATGATTGTTTTTTAAATTTAAAATAATGGACTAATAATAATAAATCAATCAATCACCTAAATTCTATTACTTTATTTATTTATTGTTTATTATGGTTTCTTATTTATTATTTCATATAACTGCATTATATTTAGATTGATTGTCAATAATATCTGTAAAAAATATAAATTAATAGTTAAACCATAATAATAATAATTTTTTCATAATTTCGATAATAATATTAATCAAATGAGTTCTTTTTAAATGAAATGAAAATACATTACTCAATTTCAACCTTAATATAATATATTTAAATCGTCCGCGTAGTATAATACTTAAATCTTTACGATTTATCTCCAATTTGTCTAATTAAGCTAAATTAAATAAAATTGTTGTTATCAAATTCTGTTTTTTTATTTTTAAATTTCAATGGATTATGATATTTGGTTTCAGCATTTAATCTTTTTTTTTACTACTATCAAGATAAACAACATATATGCCATTCAATATATAAATGAAAAGATTTTGCAAGTCATTCTAAAGTTCCCAACTCAATCTGTCACTTACTGAGTGTATTCACAAGCAATATATCTAAAACAATGTGGCTCGGAGAATCCTTTAATGAAAATCCTTACAATCTTATAAGCCAAGTAGCTAAAGAATCAAAGTTAATCTTAATGGGGACCTGAATGTTCGAGTTGGAGATTACATGATACCTGGTGTGAAACAGCCTTTGGTCAATGACAGTGAAGATCTCTTGGCAAATCTATGTGTCATAAATTTGCTCATCAACAACACCTTTTTTGATCATACGAGTATCCATAAAACAACCTGGGGCAACAGTAGAGGGTAAGAATCAACTATTGACTATATTATTACGAATAGGAAGATTCATCCAACGCAAGTCTTAGACGTCCAAGCTCACATGACAGGTGATATAGGAAGGAAGCGATCATAATAGATTGTAAAGATTTGCTCAGTTGAGTAGAAAGATGAAATCCAACAAAATCTCAAAATATAAACGAGATGGAAAAAGACCTATAAAGTGCTCAAAATAAGGCGTAGAAAATCCATAGGAAAAGCAGAAAGCAGGGTCGAGTTAATCACGAACAACAAAATAACAATTCAAGAATGGGAACAGTACTTTAAAAAACCTTATATTTTAACGCAAAGCATTCAAGATATTGTACTTTCAGTGGATGATTCACATATATCCACTAAAAATGTTAAGGTTGAAATAAGAAAGCTGAAATACAGGAAGGTCTGAGTTAACCAAACATATTTCAATTATGTTCCAAAAGATCTATAAGGAATGGAAAAGCAGAACCGTTCTTTAAAAAGGGCATCAAAACAGATTTGGAAAACTATTGAGGAATAACTCTGCCTGATACTACGGACAAACTATTCTCTAAAATAAGCCAAGAGAAGAACAACAGAGGAAATTAGTAAATCTCCCCTAACACCTTGAAGAAAATTGAAAAGCACTAGAAAAAATTTTCAAATTTTCATGCTATCTATCTATATGACACTATTGACCTTTATAATGACTAGTCTCAGCAACCACCACCAAAACCTACTCTCCATCTGTCTTTATCTTTTATTACATCCATTTAATCTTTACCTTCTCCTAATTCTTTTATAATTTTTTCTAAAATATTTTTACAATATTATTATATAGGATTATTATTTGGAAATATTTAATTTATATACAACCCATTATTATAAAATTTTCAAAGACTATAAATTTATCAAAAGACATTTTTAAAATCTTGAAATTTCTAGGTAGGGTGACCCAGCCAGTAGTTGAACCCCTTCCAGTAGTTGAACAAATTACCAAAAATCCTCCTAAATCTCAAGAGGAAACATGCTTGGAACGTGAAATTTTATTTTATTTTTAAGTTGATATGTTGTCACAACTGAAACACCTATCGTCTGCTGCACGTGACTTAAGTACTCAGAGATATTATTTTTTTTCTCAAATGAAATGCTTGTTTTTGCATTCACGACTAGTCTACTGAAAATACGGTAAGTAAAAGTAATCCACGTGCATCGTAGTCATTTTTAGAGATATTTTTACCGAATTGGTCTTAAATTAAAGCTAAAGGACTACATTTTGAAGGATGATATTAAGGTATAGATATTTTTTATTTTTTAGAGCTCTAAACTGACTGTTCAACTAATGGCACTGTTAAAATGCACAAATTCCAGTAATTGAACAGTGGTGAACGTTGCCCGCCATCGAAGATCACCAGACTGTGAATGTTCAATCCCTCTTATACCTTGAATCCCTCTTCCCCAAGGGTAGGCCTGAAGAATTTAGAAAAGTGCAGGGGAGGAGTGGGAGGGTAATATTGAGGCCCGTGAACTGTTTCAGTTTTGGAAAAGGCTTCGGAGCAAATGTCTTAATGAAACTCAGACAAATGGCCTTTTGTCTGAGTGTATTGAAAAAGAGCCCGAAATTAATCATAATTTTGATGCCTCACCTTCAGCATTGAATGTTAGTGCAATCCAAGCAACACTTTCAAGACAAACGGACTCGCCTAAAGTAAAGTAAAGTAAAACCAGGAATCTGTATGCAGTAACGGGACTCGACTCCCAAAGCAATTTCGTATCAAAAGTATAAAAAAATTTTAAAAATATTTTTAATTTTGTATCTTATGTGTATATTGCCGATTGGTGTTTGTTTGAAATAAATAAATAAATATATGTATTATTGTTATTATTATTATTATAATTTAAACATTGAGCAATGTTTGGAATGTGAATCAGCCTTGTATTGTGTTATGAGTGCTCAAGCTATAGGCCTAGATATTTGTTAAATCGTTTTGGATGTGTACCTAAACTTAAAATAAAAAAAAACTATGAAATAACGGGTGTTCAATTACTGGAATATCGAGCGTTCAAAAACTGGACATGTCTGTTCAACCACTGGGATAAAATCATAAAAAATGTTGTGAATTTTTTTTTGCTTTTTATTTTTCAGTTAAGCACTGTTTAATATTTTTTTTAATAACTACAATAATAAAGCTTTGTTAAAAATCCATTAGCGTAGTTTTACGTCTAATAGTATAGACTTATAACTTACAACAGGTTCCGTGGTAAACTGGCTTTATTTGTTCAACTACTGGCTGGGTCACCCTATATTATAGTAAGAATTTTTTACGGTAATGTTGTTTGATTCACACATCAACTAATAACGACACAATTAACATGATTTGTTGTGTCAAGTGATTTAATAGAATTACCTCCATTTTCAAAGCAAATGTTTATTTTGTGTTGAAAGCATTTGAAAACGATGTCTTTAATTTGATTTCTTTCAAATTTATATTCCTTGTTTCCTCTCCACAACTACTTGACATATTTTTTTCTCTTTATCAGTCTAAAATAGTAACCATAAATAAATTAATTACTTTTATATTCAAGTAGTTTACAATTTTGTTTTTATTTAAACAATTTTTATATGTAATATTATATTATTAAAAAATTTATAATTTTTATTAAAAAAACTATTTAAAGAATTTTTTACTTCTTCTTTAACATCAACAACATTGTTATGGATTTGTTTAAAAATAATTTATACATTTTTTCATTACAACAATTCCTAATTCCTAAATGTTTGCTTTAAGTTTAACTCGTCCTCCTGTCAAAGTCATATTTCAGACCACACCTGGTCAAAATATTTATTTTTCTCATTCATCCATTATAGGCAATTTATAAGAAGATAACGGATCAAAGTACATATACTATAAAACTTACTTTTAAAATTCATAAAAACATATTGTTTTTTTTTACTAAATACAAACAGGTTATACCGCCTTCAGGGTTTAAAGTTAATACATACAAATATTTAATATAATATATGACTAATTATATAATTTATATATTATTATATAATATATTTATATATATAATATAATATAATTTAAATCCTCAGTATTTTCTTTACACAGCGTCTTAAGCAAAGGGACTTAGGCAGTTTAATATCTTGGTTATAGACATAAAAAGATTCAACTTTTGATCTGATCCGCTTTATGTAAATACTGGTATATTTATCTCTCATTTTGTGGCTCTATATAATTCTGAAATTTTTGGTCTCAGCAACCACATTTCTCCAAACATCCCTATCCTGAACCACTTCCTATTATCTCTTATCTCTCTTACATTCATTTCTACATTGTCATAACAATAAGTTTTTCACCAGTCTTTCCTCTCTTATTCTTGCCAAGTGTCCTACCCTTCTTCGCAACCTTCTCGATTTTATGATACTATATATTTTATAGAGGTTATGCAATTTTTCGTTATACAACACAACCAGAAAATTATTGTTTTATATATTTAATTTTGATTCTCTTTTATAATAATTTTAACGGTGCATAATAACACACGATCCCTGATTACAATCTTAATTTGAATTCTTCTTGAAGATTAATATTCTTCGTGATTCTAGTAGCTAAATATTTAAATTTTTCTACAATTCTAAATTCAATGTTTATGTAAAATACTGCTCTTATCAACAAAAATTTCAATTCATATCTTTTTTTACTAATGTCTTAATATACCATAGCAAATAAACAATTTATTTATTAACTTCAATGTAATTAATTTTAATGATTTTTAATTCTTATTTGTATAATTGATTAAAGAACTGTACATATTAGTATATTGTAATTAAAATATTTTTTATTTAACTACTCTGAATAAATACATTATTCTTACCTTCTTTATCTAAATTCATGATTTTTATTTTTAAAAATTTCTAACAACTTATTTCAAATTTTCAAATTAAAAATAAATAAATACATCTAATAAACAAATATACGTGTAAGTAAATGAAATTTTTTGGGATTTTAGAATTGTTACTCTTGCAATTATCAAAATAAAAATATTCCAAAACAAGAAACATACAAATGCGGATAATAAGACACATTATATTTTAATTCTTTAAAATAGATAAAAAGCTGTTCCCCATATAAACCTCAAACATGAAATAATTATAATAATAAAGTTAGGTAAAAACATTTTCAATTCTTAACAAAATAGAGATAAAATCATTTTTTATATTCGGTATGCATTTTAAGTTGTACACTTTTACTATCTATAGATATATTATTATAAGCGATATGAGGTTTTTAAATTAGCAAATAATTTCTCCATTAAGAGTCGATTTTATTATATTTATAAAAAAAATGTTTGTATTTTTATTTAAAAAATTATTAAATATAGAAATTAACTACACAAGAAAAAATATCTTATCTCTTCATACCCTTCAAGTTCTCGATTCACGAGATAGTAATATTGGACCACTTAAAATGAACAATCAGTATACATTATATACAAGATATTAGAAATATATATATGTTAATTTATTAATTTTTTTAGTATTTACTAGGATTGTGTGTTTTTCATTTGATAAACAATTTCAAAATTAATTAAAAATAATCAATAGAAAAATCTTTATATTTAATTTTGATAAGATATTTTCATGAATTTCAACTTACAGTGAAATAATTTATATTATATAATAATTAATTGTTCTATTATCCCCTTTCTATGGCTTTTAAAAAGATATGTGTAATAGTTTCATTTTCTCTCACAAGATGTCAGTCATAGTCACTCTTAGATATTTGCTTATTATGTATTTGGGGCTATTTTTACAAGTTCTTCATTCATTTTTCATTTATAGTATATAAATTATGGTGTATATTTAAATGGTAATATCTTCTTTGCATTGAGTTTTTAATTTTAATAATTTTAATGAACTAATCAATTTTTCCAAATAATTTATATTTTTATATCGACTTATATCTTTTCTTAAGAATGATATTAGAAATTGTATTTCTGTTCTTAAGCATTCATTTTTATAATTATAATTTTAACTTAAATTCTAACTTTCTGTTTACTATTTATTGATGGAAGTTATCAAATCATTATCTCTTTTTTGAATTCTTAAATTTTAAATTTTTCAGCCGTTAAGGGTATGAGTAAATATATTATAAATTAATGTAAAATTTGTCTGAATCATTTAAATTATTTCAAATTATAATTTAGAATTTAAAAATTTATTTATTTATTATGATTTTGCAATTATAATTATAATTATCCTATTATATAAAAATATAAAAAATTATTATATATTTTTATATATAAAACAAAGATAGGGTATCAGATACAGTTGTCGCCACTCCGCTAGTCATTGCTACCTTTTGGTTAAAGTTTAAAATATAAGGTTTACGTGAACGAGTTAGGCATGGGAGATGTGATGTGAATTCATTGGTTTTACGGTCGAAAATTTGCTGACACTGTTGTTTTATGCTTAGGGTGGCAATAACTGTATTTGTATCTTTTTATTTTCATATTTTTTTCTGTAGTTGTTTAACAAGTTAATAAATTTTCCTGGTAATTCTGAAAGTAGATCATTTCTTGATGATATTCATTGAGCAATTCTAACTCCTGATATTGCTAAATAAATGGTCAATTTCGCTTAAGGGTGGCCTCAACTGTTCCTATTTTATAAAAAAAATATCATCGGAATATTAATTTTAAGAATGTTCAAATATGTATCTATAGTGTGGTTAATTTTATTCATTTTCTCATCAGTTTGCATTTAATTAAGCAAAGTCCAAATGAAATTAAAAATAGAAAGAGGAGGTTAGAAAAAATGTAATTATCTTGTCAATTACTTTGAACTTCTTCTTCTCTGATGACTCAGAAGTCCTTTCCAGGCTCGATTGGCAGAACAAGAATTTTTTTTATTATATAATTAATTACTTTATAAGAAGTATTTCTTTCTTTTTATTTTTTAAATAAATTAATTTTCTACTTAAATCGTTTTTTACGGTGTTTTATTTAACTTGCTTGGTTGTCTGTATGGTTCAAATCTAGTAACTCATTTTTAACACAGTTGCAGTTGACCAATCGAACTAAAACTTTGCACATTTTTCAGATTTGGATGACAATACATGAATATGAAATAAAGTTTTCATTTTCTTAATTAATTAATTAATTAATTTAAAGTTGATTAATCGAACTAAATCTTTGCACATTTTTCTCAAAGTATATTCAAATAAAACTTAAAACCTTAAAAATTTATTTCCTAAAAATTTAAAATAAAATAAATAATTAAAAAAAAAATTAAGTTACAGTGTTTTATTTATAAATGCTCTAAAAACTAGAAAATAATTTTTCTCTTAGCCTCCATAAGTATATTCCTCTTCATGATGGTGTTCTACAAGGGTCCGCCTACTTAGCACTTCAACAACAATGGTCTAGATTCTTTCAATAAAGAGCCTAATTAAAATGAATTATTTAATTAATTTTCTAGGGATCTCTCAAATAAAACGCTTGCATTTAATTTTTAATTTTATCACCATTTTTAATTTAAATGCAAGCGTTTTATTTGAGAGAATGGCGAAAAATATATTAGTAGGGAGACCGAGTGGGAGACGTGCGCTTGGAAGACCAAGGACACGGTTGGTGAATAATGTGGGAAAGGACGAGAAAGAGATGGGAGAGGATAGAGACTGGAGGGTTGTGGCTCAGAATAGGAATACTTAGAGGGTTGTGGTTGCTGCGGCCAAGAACTTTCGAGTTCCGTAGAGCCATAGAGATAGGTAGATAATAATATTTTAGAATCAAATTACGAAATATATTTATTAATCTCTTTAAAAAAAAAATTATTCATGAAGTTAGCAATATAATAATACATATGAACAATTACAAATGAAGAAACTTTAAATATTTATTTTCTTAAAAAGTCATTAAATGAACAGCAAGGAGCTTTTAACAAATTCTTATAAAATCTTCTACTAAATTATTTATGCGGTTTGATGAAAAAAAATTGATTGATATTTTCTTTGTACAAATACGGTTTGGTAGTATATAATTTATATGTGTTAATCTAAAATGTATCTTATTAATTATATATTATCTTTCTGTCTTTCTGATCTTGAAAATTGTCCACATATTATTTTTTATATTTTAAAAATAAATTTTTTTTCTTCAATTAATATTCATTTAAAATTATTTAAAATCATTTAAAGTACATATATCATATTTCAAATAAATTGTTGAATAATTATTTTATTTTATATTAAAGGGAATATAATTTTAGAAATTATGTTATATTAGCAGTAGTAATCCTTGGTCAAAATGAACTATATTCTATTACTACTTTGAAAAATATAAAACTAGAGGTCGTCCCACTAACTAACCCCTTATCTTTGTTATAGTCGAATTGCTTACCTACGATTTGTAAAGGTACTCGCTATCGGTCGACCCTTTAGAAAATATTGATATACAATTTTTTAATTATTTATTAGAATTATTATATGAGTTTTCTAAAAACTGTACAGCCAAGTATAACAAAATATTAACATATAACACACATATATATATTATAAGATTAAATATATATATATTTTATCAAATAAATTTTTTTATTGTTTTCATCTTGAAATGCCAATCGAGTTATTTTAATTAATTTATACCACTTTAGAAAATACATTTTTAATGTACAATTTTTAGAAAACTCATTTAATAATTCTAATAAATAATTAAAAAATTGTATATCAATAATTTCTAAAGGGTCGAGCGATAACGAGTACCTTTATAAAACGTAGGTAAGCAATTCGACTATAACAAAGATAAGCGGTTAGTTAGTGGGACGACCTCTAGATTGCGCGAAGATCTTCTTTATGGTAGTTGCTTTGTCTCTGGGTTCATTTGCTGGATTTTGTCTGCTGGTATGACTGGACCGTAGGTTGTTGACTCAATCCGAGTACCGCTGCTCCTTTGGCTGTGTGAGTGGCCAGGTACCGCTATCCTCTCCGAGTTTTTTATCCATTCCGGCCACCTCCTGGCTACCCTTCAGCTTTGTTTAGCTTTCCATGTTACGACAGACACTGTAACCCAGTGACCAACCCTTTCTCGTTCAAACGGAACCACCATATAAACAACCCTTTCATTGACAAACAATACAACCAAAAAATGATAACTCATATATTGTATATTCTAATATTAATTATATTATCATTTGAAACATGTTGAATATAAATAAATTATAAATGAATAAATATGAGATTTATACATACACAAGAAAGGCTTAATCCTCCCTTGGAAAGAATATTCTTTTTAATATTTTAATTATTAAGTCAGAATATTTTTCATAATTAATATTGTATTCTAAATTTAAAACAAAATTATATATAATTTGAGACCAAAAGAAAAATGGTAACAAAATTTTATAAATATTTTTTAAATTTAAATTATTTTCTATGATAAGATTATATTAATAATATAAAAGATGAAAGTTGATAGTGGTATGTTATCCTAAAGTTCATACAATACTTTAAATTAAATTAAATACATTTATTATTTCCTATTTAAAATAAATATTATTGCCTATTCATTAGAATTGTAGTTTTTCTATGGTTGCTTGAAAACAGCCAATAATTGTATTGTAGATATAAATACCTACTACAATATATAGTAAATAACTTAATAATTTTATTATTAATTTACAATGCTCCCTTTCATTTTAGCTCCCTCCTCCACTCATTCTACCCTTTAAGTATATTACCAAACCACCCTTCTCATATTAATTTAAATAATTATTCTTTGAATTAATTAAAATTTGAATCAACAGTATTTCTATTATGACGAGTTAAAGAAAAATTTTAAGAACAAGCCAAATATTTAGTATATAAAAATATTTATTTAATAAATTGATTTATTTAACATTTTTGACATGAATCTAAAATAAAATTTGCATATTTTAATTTTTAAATTTTGAATCAATGAATAAATTACAATAGTTATTTACAAATATATAGATATATTACTTTATTTTACCTTCATGGTACATATAAGAATATTCATATAAATTTTATTTAATGTGAATTTAATAAAATTTTTAATAAAATGAAACATTAAATTATTTTTTTTTAAATTAAAAAACATTACATTCTTTGAATTACTATTAAAAATATTTGTAATCCGTTAATATATAAAATAATTTATGTTATTCTATGTAAAAATTTTCATTCATAAATCCTTCGATTTAGAGATTTATGGCTAAATACAATATATGGCATATATATATTTATATATATATATATATATATATATGTATACCTCTCATTTTTTTTTGAAAAATTCCGTATTTTACGAGTTCTTGTGGTGAAAGATAATTTTTCTTTTTCTGTTTTTTTATTGTATGCAAATAATGAATCACTATACGATTTTGGATTTTTTTATCTTCCTCTTTCTTTCTGCTTCTTACTGAACGATCATTTCAAGAAGCATTGAAGCGGATCTTGATTCCGCGACTATTCATCCGATACTGTTTATTTTTATCACCAATTCTTGAAGATTTATATACTTTTTTTTTGATTGAACTATTTTTAATTTTACATAAATTATCAATTCATAATATTGACATTTATTTATGAAGATATGTTATTTTAGAAGATGGTGGATAATAATGATATTTATATTGAAATGGAAATTTAACAGAAACAATTTTAAAAAAAATTTTTATGGTATTTTTCACAAAATTAAAAAATAAATTTTTCTGAAGTAAATCTAAGATAAAAATGTCTGAAATTTACTATAAAATATCTTAGTTACTAAATATTTATAAAAAATATTCATTAAAAAAGTTAATAGATATAAACTTTGGTACCTGTTGATACATTTTGATAAATTATTTATGATAGATTACATTTAAACTTAAAAAATAATCTACTTAATTATTATATATAATAATTAAACCCTCGGTGAAGTTTCTAGTTTATTGATATAATTACTTTATGCGCATTCCGACTGATTCATAACTTCAGATACATTCTTCTTCTCAATAAAGCAAATTTATCTATAAACTTTAAACATATTTTTCAACATAAGTTAAATTTTAGTTTACATAATTTATATATTTATTAATAAATAAAATTATTCAAAATTATTATCTTAATTAGATCAGATTTATTTATATTATAAATATATATTATCGAAAAATCATTCTTAAATACTAAAATAAAATATTTATTTACCCGGTTTGGTTAGTTTATCTGATTTAAAGATTTTATATTTTATTCTTTTAACTAAAACTAAAAGTCCAACATAATAAATCTATACTAATTATAGTATTCTGTGAAAATATACTATATACCATTCTTATCTAAAGTAGAATCATTTGTTTACATTTTATCAATGAATGAAACGAGGCAAAATAATTTGATCCACCAATAATAAGTAAAAAAGCCTTTAAGGTATGATTATCTTGATTTTCATTCTTTACCTTTTTTTCTTTTTCTTTCATGTCATCCTGAATTGGCATCTGTAAGTATCATTGAAGCAACGGTTTAACAACAAATAGCATCTGCATACGTTTCACATAATCATCAGATAAACAATCCCTACAAAAGGTAAAAAAACATTGTGATGATATCTTGTTAAAGGGAAAGAACTTTTGGAAATGTCTCAAGAGATTTATATCCTGAGAAAATTTTACTCAATTATCTACAAGTACCGCATCAATTTAAATGTTTTTTTTTTAGAATATAATTAATAATTAGTTTTCATAGAGTTATATAGTGAAATATTATAAGAAAGAATCTGCATTAAATTTATTTATTTTTAATCAGAATGAAAAATCACACAAATAATTAATCACTCAGTATAATATTTCAGAATTAATACGTAGTTAAAAAATAGAAACAGGTTGTAATCTTGCATTTAAAATAGAAATATATCATATTGATCTCAAAATTTATAAAGAAAAAAGTTTATTTTTGAAAAAGCTTGGATCATCTATAATAATAATAGAAATCAATAATTATAAAAATAAGTAAAATAATTTTTTAAATATTTATTTTTATTTAATTAATCCCTTGCTAAAAATTTTAATTATTTTCAAAATTAATTTATATTTAATCTTAATAATTAGACTTCTAGTATCTATTCATTTGTTATAATTTTTTTGTTTAATTTTATTGGCTTTTGAGAATTTTGTCTATTTGAGCAAAGCTTCGCATTTATTTCTAATTAATTATCGTAAATAATCTTAAATCAAAATGAACTTGACGAGCTTCGATCTCTTGATCTAAAATTCCGCTAACTAGGACTATAACCACTAAGATACCATGATAGTTTTTGTTTTTAATATTTACTTATTAAAAAAAATATTATTAAAATAAATTGTATAAATGTTGCGAGATTTTAAAACCAGTTTTTTTATAACGTCCTCTTATTAAAAAGGAAAGGAACAAATTTCTGTTGGTTTAATTTAAATAAAACAAAAACTACCTTCGATTTACTATAGATTAGTTTCATTCATTTGTTTGATATTTGTAAATAATTTATACTAAAAAAAATAAATTATTCGACTTTTTAATCATATAAGGTTAATTAAAATTAATTCCATATGGTTAATTAGATAAAAATAAAATTAAATAAATTTTTTAAATTATTAAAAATTATAATGTGTCATGAATTATAATTGACTAAAATGAAGGTGCGTTTTCCCATATGCGGTGACTTTCAGTAGCTTTTGAGTTATCTGAAAAATTTATCATATTCATACCTTCCTTTAGATAAGTTATAAAATCTTAATTGAGATGTTTTAATTAATTACAATAAAAGTTTTAAATAGTTTAAGGTTTCATTTTAGATAGAGTCTCATTTAGAATAGAAGTTAGTACCCAAAAAGAGGTTAAGACACATATGGCACCATATTATTAAATTAATGATCGCAATTGTTATTGTGTTGAAGTGATAAAGTTTTTTGGTGGTGGGGGAGCATTAGAAAATTATTGTTCTTTAAGAAGACAAAATAAGTTTGAATACCCTCTGTTTTAAGCAATTTGGATGATTAAATATTGTCAGGAATATTTAAAAAAACAATAATTAAAGAAAATATTCATTTGAATTACTAGAGAAATAAATTAACATTAATTAAACAATAGTAGTTACTTTGTAGTTGATAGGTAGAATTTTTAATTTTTTATACTGAAATGAAAAATTTTCCATGTTTATTCTTTAAAAAAAAACTATATTTATATTTTCAAACTTGATCCATCTTTGAAAAGATCTGAGATTGTTTTGTTTTTATTATCATTTTGCATAAAATAAAGTGATATTTTTCCAATAACAAATATTTTTAATTTAGAATAAGTATATCTTTACAATTTCCTTTTTTAATTTTAAATAAAATAATAAAGTTAAATAAAAGTTTATAATAAAAAAATCATTTTATATAATATATATACTCAAATAGAAAATAAATAATATGATATTGCTTAGTAACAAAAAAGGATACAGACATAATATAAAGAGTTGTTTTGCTGGTTGACAGAATTTAGGTGCTTGGATGTTTCTAAACTTTAAAATATTTTAATTCAAAAAATTAAATAATAAATAATTTTAATAATCGATTTAAATTAACCTTTAATTAAAAAGAAGAAGAAATAATTGATTTTTGTAAAAATAATTTAAATTGTCTTTTTTTTGATTATAATAATAAAATCAACACAATTATTTATATTTTATTAATATTATTTATTTTATTTTATTTTATTTAATTTTTTATGAGAATAAAGATTAAAAAAACAATAAATATTATTATTTGAATTAATTTCTATGTAATTATTTTTATTGATGTAGTTCATTTAATTATTTAAAACAAATTTAAACTAATAATTTCGATGATTTTATTTATTATATGCTTCAATCTTTGTAGAGGCTGTAACTGTAATATCAATATGAATAATAAATTTTGTTCTATTCAAAATGAATAAATATTTATGAAAAAAATTAAAAACAATATTGATAATCAATATAGGAGTATATTCAACACATACACATATTATATCCTATTAAATAATTTATAGTGAAGTATATATAAATATTCATTTAAACAGGTATTTAAAGTTTTTTTTTAATTAATATTTATACCATATTTTTAAATCTATAAAATTTCTTTTAATGATTTTTTTTATTAAAATAATAGTTCCGGCCATTTGATTAGTTTTAATGAGTTTTTGTATTTGATGTCTGAGTGATGAATACCTCTTGATAATGTTTTTTTTAGTTTATATTAATATTAGAATTTAGATTGCTAAATTATCATCCTATCTATTTTCATCTAAACAAAAGCATTTACACTATCGGCGTTTGAGCTCCAATGGATTATTTATCTATTCGCATAATATTATATATGTATATTGTATATATGTATATACATATATATATATATATATATATATATATATATACCTGTATACAATTATATATATTTTTCTAAATAATATTATAATATATGGGGGAGAGTGACTCACATTGGGGTATCTTTTTTTAAACTTTTTTCTAATTTTTAACTAATGTTCATTGATCTTTTCTCTAGATTATTAAATAAATTTCAATATCATATTCATTATAGAAAAATTATAAAAAATATAACTTAACTTATATCTTGCTCCAAAGTGTATTACTTAGTAGCTTGGGACAGTTCAAAGTAAATGGGAAAAGATAAATAAATGAATTACAATTTATTTGGAATTGTTTTTTTCAAAAAATGAAAATTACGAGGGCAATTCACAAAATAGGTTACGATTTGGAATTAAGACAATACTAGTACAGGAAAATGTTATTTATTATATACATTATATACAGTTGAGACGTTTATCGTAGCGATGGACGAGCTTAGAAATTCCTTCCTCATAGAAATCCGCCGCCTGAATGTTGAGCCAGTCAGCAAACTTAAACCCATATAAATTTATCGGCAATTGTGTGAAGTATACGGGAACAACGTGATCAGTGAAGGAGGAGTACGCCAATGGTGAATACGTTTCAAGAATGGACGAAGTAATGTTGACGATAAAGAGATGAGTGGGTGGCCAAGATTTGTGAACTAGTGGTAAAGATCAATGAAAAAATTAGAGGAAACCGTCGTTTCACCATAACCGAACTTTCCTTCAGTTTTCCTCAAATTTCACGCACTTTATTGTACGAAATTGTTTCTCAACTGACTGACTGGCTCAACACTCAGGCGGCGGATTTCTATGAGGAAGGAATTTCTAAGCTCGTCCATCGCTACGATAAATGTCTCAACTTTTTTGGCGATTATGTAAAAAAATAGATTTTAGTTGCTTTTTCAAATGTATATAATAAAAAACATATTCCTGTCTTAATTCCAAAACGTAACCTACTTTATGAATTGCCCTCGTATTTATAAAGCAATAAAACAATTAGAAATTAATATATTGTATTTTTTGTTTAAAACGAACTGCTTGACTTTGTGATATTCTAACCCTTGACATTCTTCAGCCTAATAAGTTCATAAAGGAAGAAAAATAACTTACAATGTACACAGGTTACGTAGAAAAAAATATTTAAAACACAATATATTATTGTAAATTAAAAGTTAACTTTGCATATCTTTTGTTCCCAGGTCGGCCACTTCAACCTGTTCTAAGGTGTACTATATGGTATACAAATTTTGGAAATTTAGAATGTCATTCTGTTAGGCTTAACACGTTATTATGCGTTGGATTTAAATAAAAAACTTTAAATTTCATTATAGTAACTTTTGTTTTATAATATTTTCATTCAACATTCACTTTATCGAAATTTTATATGAAAGTTACTAGACATGTTCTAAAAATAAAAATCTTAATAAATTCTAATCTGCTTTATCAATTCAAACAAAACAAAAGTGACAATTTAATTGTGCTTAATTTTCTCTAGATCTGCAAGAACTAATAATTAATTTAAAATTTAGGGTAAAAAATAAAGCTGTCCCAAGGTGTACTGTGTCTCAAGGTGAGTCACTCTCCCATATACGTATATAGAGTGATATATTCTTTTACGAAGTAAAAGATAATCATTTTATTATTTAATTTATTTTTTTAATTTTTGTTGACTTAAGTATAAAGTCTAATGAAGTCCATATAGAAATAAAGTTTAATATTTCAAGTAAATTATCAATTTTAAAAACTTTTAAATTTTTTTTTTCAGCGAATTTATTAATGAAGAAATTTCCCTGAACATCTGGAATGGCTTGATGCTTTCTGTTGAGTTGTTAGGTGAGGTTAGAAAGTAGAAGAAGTCGTTTTCTCTGTGATTTTGATTGGTCTGATGCTGCTAAAAAGGAAATGCATCTGCTAACAAAGACATATGACGGTCTCTACCTTATTTTACATCCCAAACATTCACTTATAATATTGAAACAAATAAAAATACTTATACTTAAATAAGAATGGAAGAAAAAAATAATAAAACAATTAATTTGGTTTCCTGATAATTTACAACAGTTTAGTATAATAATACTTCTAATGACTAAAATTTATAGAGTCCACTTTTCTTTTGACATATTCTTCTCTTTCGTTTTTAAATGGTTATTATTTATTTATTATGCTAGCATGATGAAGTAAAAAAAAAAATAACGGAATATTATTGCGCCATATTACATACGAGGAGGTAACGATATTTAAACAAAAATTTTATCCTTAAATTTTTACAAATTTTTTATTATACACTCTTAATAATATACAATTAATAAATTTATAAATATATATGATTTATATAAAAATTAAAGTTGAAATAATATTAATAAAATTAAGAATTATGTTTAATGGAAAAAAATAATTAAAAAAATCACACGTCAAATATTTTTTTTGATTATTTTTCATTATAAAGGAATTTACCTTTATACTAATAGGATAAATTTTTGTTGATAAATGGTCTTGATTTTTTATAATACATGACTGTTTTAGAAAGTTCCTCTTAAAATCTTAATTTTTTTTTATTATTAACTAATTAAAATAAATTAAATATCAATTGTATAAAACAACAGTGGCCAAATCGCGGCTCGCGAGCCACATGAGGTTCTTTTTGAGTTTATTGTGGCTCAATTAAAAAAATTAAAGTCATGACACAAAAAAAGTCAGAATTTTTTCCGATTTGGCTCTTAAACATTTTCGATTTTTCAATAAGGCTCTATGTATCACCAAGTGTGGCCACCCCTGGTATAAAATATATATTCCATCCGTGGATAAAAGGAGACCTGGTGGAACTACAATGATGAATTCTATGCTTCTTCTTCTATACATCAGTGGCTTCAAATTCTGGGTCTAACATATCAATAATCCCACATTCTAACCTTATTAAATTTAATATATATCTTAATATTCAAAAGACACGTTTAAAAATTTCATAGCAATTTGGCTTTTAATTGAAAACAATTACATACCACACCCTATAGTCCAGACCTGGTCCCTGTGACTACTGACTATTTGCAGATCTACTTAATTGAATTGCAGAGTACTTAATTGAAGAAGATTTATATATTGAAATATACGTATAATAATAAAAGTTAGACTGAGTTATACCTTAAATTAATTGAGTTGTACCTTAAATTAATTGAGTTACATGAATATTTCTAAGTAATAAAGAAAAAGATATCCTTTTTAACAAATTAAATAAAAACTAGTAACAGTAGTTTAATATTTTCCATGGATTGTAATTTAATTTTATTCTATAAACTGATAAATAATAATTTTTAAGATTTTTTCAGTATTTTTATTGGGATATCTTTATTTTTTTTTATAAAATAATAGAAATAATTTTAAAACATATCAGAATGATAAAAAAATCATCCAAAATATATTTTCTATATCCCTTAAAATGTGTTCAAAAATTTTATAAATTTTTAAATCGAAAACATTATTTTTTTAATTAAAATTTAAGAAAAATAACTGGAACTTAAGTAATTTCAGATAACATATAATAACAATTCATCCAACGTTCAACGATCAGATTGTTGTCATTCATCATGTACATAGATTGTTATATTTGAATATATATTCTTTTGACAATGCAAATGATATCATTTCCTGTTTTCATTTTTCTTAATTAAGCTTATTGTAATGCTTGCACCTTATTTTGCAAAGGAACCTCCTATCTCCCCCCCCCCCCCAGACTCATTCTAAGAGCCTTGACATCGATAATCGATAAATACGGTCAGTGAAAAGAGTTGGATTGTTAGAGCCCTTGGGAGAGGAAGAATAGGAAGAAGTGTTGGAAAAAGAAGTAGAAGCCAAGGGATGCCGAGACGCTGCACGAAGCTGCGCAGCAAGCGCATAGCTATGCGGTCAGCGACCTTTCTGTTTATATCCTGGTTGGTGCTGACACACTGCCTTAGCAAATGGATACCTGTACCTCTCACTCCACTCCTCGCTACAAGCCACATACGCCTCGGAGGCTTTCTCCATCTGGACTTGAGAAGTTTGAAAAAAAAAACGTAGAGGTTTGGACAAACATGGTCGTCTTCTTAGTTTAAAAATACCACAAAAACAAAAAAAATGTACACTATATATATATAAATCCAGGGAACAATGAAATACAATCTGAATATACATATAATATTCATAAAACTTGTTCTAATCTTGTGGTATTGATTTTCAATTAGTTTTTTATTTATGTTTGGAAACGCATGTAGTAGGAATTGCTTCAAATAAATATACTAGCATATAAAAATAATAGATATGTATTCATTTCCTTTAAATTTCAAGATTTCAAAGATAAACATAAAATTTAAGATGCAATATATGGTATATATGGTATATGTAAAAGAAATTGAATTAGTTATAACGTTATAATGTTATAACAACAAAAATGAATTTATTAGTCATTGCAGTTTTTGGAGGATTTTTAATTTTAATTTGATTAATCTTATTTATTTTTGAAATTACTTAGTAATTATAAATATTTTATTTTTATTTTTAATTTCGCTAATCGATCATAAAAAATTTATTAATATATGTGTATAATATGAATTTATATCAAAGTTCATATACCATGTGACAGAAAAATGAATCCTTTACGTATTGAGTAAGTTGTTTGAAGAATATTATTCCATCTCTGTCCAGAAATCTTAATAAATTCCGATTATTATGAATATATCCATGCTAGTATTCTATTAACTTATATATTTTTTATTTTTTCATTAGTTTATTAATCAATTTTTATATTGAAAAAATTAAAAATAAATTTTTGACATATATATATATATATATATAAAACCTTTTATAAAAAACCTCCACGCTATTCATTCAATGTTCTACACGAGCACCTGTCTTCACATGTTATACAATGAGTACAAAAAAATATTAATTCTAAGCAATTCCCAGAATTGTTAAAATATATAAATTTTTATTTAAATTTCTAATAATCAAATATTCAAATTATCTTATTTATTCGAAATATTTTCATTTTAATTAATTAAAATGAAATTATTTAAATCATATTTATTTAATATTTTAGTAGAGTTAGAATTTTATTTAATTAAAATTGCTAATGAAGATAGTTAAAAATATATATATTGTTTAAAACAATATAGAATACATTTTTTAATCCTATTATTAATTACGTTAATAAAGAAAAAAAACAAATTTAAATGAATTTTCCCATTAATTAAAATCTTTACAGATCAATTTTTTACCTTCAAAAACCGATTTTCATAAAAATCATGTCGAGAAATAGATAAATTGATATAATATTATATTATTATAAAAAAAAATAATAAAAAAATTTAAATTATTAAAATAAAAATTATATTTAAATCTGTATTATTTTTTTGATAAATTAAAACTTAAACATAAATTAAAATAAAAAAAAATTGGTGGACAGTTGACCACATCAAAGTATAAATTCGAGAATTAATAATTCACATATAAAAAAATGTTATTTTATTTTGATTACATCTCAAATTTATAATTTAAACCGTGAACCTTTACCTTTCTATGCCTTTACACATTCATTTAACTGAACGAAAGTAAAAAGAATTGAGAGTGAACTGAATCTAAAACACTCCATATGAAAGAACCAAATGATCTTCTCTAAAGGTTGAGTAACGCCCAAACGAATCATGTCATGCCTCAATCCTGGTTACATTTGAATAGCATTTGGACAGAAGGCCCTTCAAAGGGATTGTTGAGGTTTTCATAAATGAATCGAGATAGAAAAAATATAGACCTAGGTAGGGATTTTCTCTGATGTAGAATATTAATATGAAAACTTTACATGTAAATGAAAATAAATGTATAAATATAAATAAATATAAATTGCGAAGAATTTATTATCAAATAATATAAATATTATTTTTAATTACTCTTTTTACTATCTCGCCTGAGATAGTATTGCGATCACAAAAATTTTTGTTGTCGAGATTTTGATGTTTTCATACGTTTTGAAGGCCCCTGAGTTTTTCTGTCTGTGTGTGTATGTAGACATGATTACGCAAAAACGATTTGAGCTAAAATAATGAAATTTGGTAAACGAGCATTATTCAAAATTCGTAGTATTCTATCAACTTTTGAGAAATGTAGCTCAACCTACCACGTTTTGATTTTTTTTCCTCTAAACTGACCGTAAAAATAAATATATATGTTTGATAATTTTTCACATGATTAAAAATTGTTTAAAACTGCTATATATAGAATTTCAGCTTGATTGAATCGCTGTAAGTACTGGAATTATAATTTTTAACACGTTGACTGACATCACGCGCCAGCACGTGACATGGTGCCATCAATAAAGACCCAAACACATAATAATATTATTTATTAATTTTAATTTATAATTTAATTAATTAAATTTGATTATAATATAATATATTTATATATGTTAATTAATCCAATTCAAATTGCCGAGATAATCGAGAGGAGACACTCCAGATTTTTTCTAATATAAAATTATTACATGATGTAATTGGGGTTTATTGCTATTTAAATATAATAAAATAAAATATTAACAATAGTCCCAGGCAACCCATTGAGAGATCTTTTCTTATAATAAAAATAATTCATATTATTATACGATATATCTTACAAGATTTTAATTTTATTACCATTATTTTATTAAACTGATTTTTACAGTATTCCTGCCTAAGAGTTGAATTGAATGTGAGGTTTATCCATTTTGTATAGAGATCTTACTGTTGATAAATAAGAAAAAAATAAAATATTAAAAAAAAATTTAATATGATGATATTTGAATTTACTATTTAAAAAAATATTACTATTTCATATACAATAGATAATTTTCGAAATAAAACCACAGGATTGTAACATAT
Source organism: Labia minor (assembly GCA_963082975.1). NCBI lineage: Eukaryota > Metazoa > Arthropoda > Insecta > Dermaptera > Spongiphoridae > Labia > Labia minor. The sequence goes on along the minus strand of OY720344.1, from coordinate 91,345,078 downwards.
TTTTTTTCTAATTTTGTTTGTTTAAAAACGAAATAATCAAATAAGAAAGAAAAGAATAAAAAATGATCCAATCATTGAATTTCTGTTTAGAAATATTTGTTGGAATTTATTTTAAACTCTATTAAATATTACTATATTTTTTTTTAAAAAAAAGTTTGATAGTAAAATATATTTTAAATAAAATCCGTACTTTAATTAACATGATTATATGCTATATTATATTATGTTATAATATGTTTTCTAATATACATTATATAGGTAGTATAAATGTTGAATAATTTATTTAACCAGTTCGGACTTGTCCAGTTTAATAAGGCATAATAATTAAAGACCACTTGTGCTGCGCTAAAGTACTTAAAATATTTATCACCTAGAACGCACACCATTCCTCTCTCCCCTTATCAATACACCTTCTAGCTGTAACCCCGCCAGGTTTCATAACACCATCAGTTTCTGGCAATTTTTCACCTGCAATTTTCAAGTGTGTCATGGTTTATGGATTTATAATTTTTTTAAAATTATTCATAGCACAGGTAACTAATCTTAATCATTGAATAGTAAATATAATTTTTATTTTAATCAAAAAACAACAAACATTACTATTTTCTAATTTAATATCGAGTTTTTTTTTATTTTTATATAATAAAATTAAATAATTTTTTTATTTTATAAGATAAAAATATTATTATATCAAATTTTAAGTCTTACCAAACCAGAAAATAAATTTTATTTATTATTTATCATTAATTAATTTAAATATTTATAATTGAATTTCTATATAAATGATATACATTTATAAATATATAATAATATAAATATTTACTTATCTAATATTATTTATTATTTCATTGAATAATTATTTAATTTCAGAGAAAAAACTAAGGAAAAAAAAGAAGTTTTTTGGTGAGTTAAATAAAATATTTTTCTTATCTTCTTATTTTTTTATTTATTTAAAAATATAATTAATAATATTTCTAATATCTTTATTATTTAATTCACAAAATTAAAAATTTCTATATAATTAATAACTATTTTTATTAACTTAACTTATTTTTTTAAAATTTTATGTATATGAAAAAGTGCTCAGGAACAGGAGAGTTCAATTCCTGCTTGCTAGAATCATTTTTAGGGATGGTTGATGGTTATTGTTTCTCTGCTATAAAATAAAGTATGAACAATAAACCAAAGAAGAGCTACAAGTGACATTTCTAAGTGTATAAGGACTTCAGACAGGTAAATAAATAATTTTAAAATGAATAAATTATAATATTTTAATATATTTATAGAAAAAAAAAAAGGAAAAATCGAAATCATCCAAAGAAATGAAGTGAGATTAAAAGATATCAATTTTATCTTCTCAAACGGTGGCTGACGCGGGTAGACAAAATTAGAAAAAGAATTGTTTTTAATGAGATAAATCTTAATTCTCTTAATTCTCAACACAGCCACCTTCAATGAATGAACATTTTTTAAGTCACCTTTATTGGTTTGGATGATTTTGATTTTTTTTCTTTTTAATGTGCCCAATAACTTTAATTTTAAAATATTACACATATAGGATTGGTTTGAAATCTTTTTTTTTATATGTAAAAATTCCTATATTAAATGAGAATAATTAAATTAATTTCATATTTTAATTTTGAATTCTTTTATTTTTACCGTCCGATAGTAAGGGAGGTATTGTTTTCACACCAAATTTCACATGAGGAGATTTTTTACATATCTCCACGAATCATGCACTTTGTATTGGATTTATCCTCGAGAAAATCATCTTCATTAGTTTTATCTTAATTTAAAATTATATGACGTCACCCAGCTCTTCATGACATCACAGCCAGCTCAACTTATATATTATAAATAAAATAAAATTAAAAATATTTATGTTATATCCATATCTGTTTTTTATTGCATTAATAGATACATTTAAATTATTTGAAATTGTTTTCGTAGCTGGAAATTAATTTATTTCAAACCGTTGGTCGGTTCTGCGCCTGGCCACAGGTCAACTTATTTAATTTAAATTTAAATTATACTCTTGCTATTATATTAAATTAAAAATAACAAAATAATTTTTAACCTAAGAATCTCAATGAATTTTAAAGTAAAATAAAAGTAACATTTCGAATTATTATACGGAATTGTTGTGATACGTTAAAAGCAAGAAAAATGTTAATTTTTTCTTGCTTAAGATTTACAGGAATTTGAATACAACGAACTACTACTATTTTTATAATTATTTGATAGGAAGGTTTAATAGTATTCTTATAATCTAACAAATATTAGTTGATGGATTGCATGAGTTGTATATATTGTGATCTGTATTGTGTTTGAGGTGAACCATCTGCTGAGAATAATGTATCATAGCATGAATAGGTCGTTGAATATATATATATGCTATTAGTGTAATATTAACCATTACTTAATATTTATTACAATTCTAGCTAGATATCCATATTACTCATCCCTTAAGAAGAGATTCATATATTACTGTCCGGTTTTTAAATAATTTTTCAATTTTTCAAATTTCGATAACGAGAAAAAATGAAAAGATGCTAATAAATTATATAAACTAAAATTAAACATAAAATTATAGAGCTTAATAAGAATATTTTTTATTTTTTTTTTAATTTAAGACACTCGAATATTACAAACTACAATTGTCTTTTATATACATTTTATTAATTTCTTCTTTTCAAAAAATTATTCTTAAGTTTTATATTTTAAATTTTATTTTTTATATAATTATCATGTTAAAAGTGTGCTTATGACAAAATCTATGAGTTTTACAATAATAAATTTCCAATTGATATTTTTAATTTTAATTTCATTAAAAAATATAATTGAATATTGGGTTTATCATTTATCAGGGAGGCAGAGAGTGAACATTTGGAACATTTGTGTCCATAAAAACATTATATTTTCCATTGATCTTAATGTTAATATATCATCAAATTTCGGGCCATTTTTGTGGAAAATTTTGTGAGCAAAAATTTCCTCATGAAGAAAAAACTCTTTAAATTTTATTTTATTTCAACTCCAGGTCGTTTTAATATGCATATATATATATATATATATATGTCTAAAAAAAATAAAATTTTGCGGCAATCATTCTCTTCATAATGCTGATGATTAGTCAATTAAAAAAAGAAATTATCATTAGTTTAATGGAAAAATGATTAGAAAAAATAAAATATAAACAAAAAATATATTTATTAATGTATTATTTTAATTAACAAAATTATTAATTTAAATAAATTGTTATATATATCTGTGGAAAGAAATTTTTTCCCAGATTCTTCTTCACCTTGCAGTCTTTTACTTTTATTTCTAGGTCGGTTCATGCATCCAAATGTACAACATGACATGATAATTATTTTTAAAAACAAAAATAAAATAACAACTATCTATAACCTAAACCCAGTTGTAAACCTTACCTGGTCTTAGAATCTAATAAAAAATAATTTAATATTAAATAGAAATTAAATTATTAAAAACTATTTCTAATTATTAAATATATTAACTAAACTATAAAATAAAGAAGTAATAACTAAGAAAAACTTTCAAACATGAGAGAAAATTTGAAACAAAAATGTATTATATCTTATGTAAAATTCAATGTTTTTATAGACACAATATGGCCGACAAGAAATTCTCCCTACTTTTTTGGAGCCACCACCCACTTCTTAAAACAAGCGTTGCTGTCACTCCCTACCTTCCTGTCATTAATAGATAATTAAAAATTACGTTTCAAATTAAGAAAAACTAAATATAAGATTATTTATTTATTTTCTTTTGTTTATAATATCTATAGTATGAAAAGATATAAGGAATTAAACGATAATTTTAATAATGCGGTGCTGGAGTAAAATAACAAATAAATTATTACAATATATAATATAAATAATAAAATAAATTTTTAAATTTAAACATATATTTAATTTAATCTTATTATGATAGCTAAAATTGTATATATATTTGTATTTTTGAAATATTAAAACGTTCTAAGGATTTTTTTTTTAAATTCAAACCATAGATAATTTTTATAAATAAAAATCGATCTGCATTGATTTCAGTCTCGGGAAAAATCATCTTTGCTAGTTTTTTCTTAATTTAAAATAGAAATTTTAATAATAAAAAAAGGCGCCAGGAACGTCGGACAGCGCTTCCTTAAATAAAAAATATTATAAATAAAATAAAATTAATATATTTATTTTAATAATATTTTGTAATCAAATTAGGAAATATATATGAAGTTATCCACAGGCCATACTTTTCTGTCTTTTAGTGAATTAATTCGTACGTTTAAGGGCTGTATGTTTTATGACTATTTATTTTTAATTTATGTTCTTTTAAATTATTTGAAATTGTTTCATATATTTTGTCGTTTATTTATTTTAGATAATAATCTTAATCTTAAATATTCATAGTTCATAAGGAATAATTTTTTTAATGACCGAGCCGTCGCTCGATGAACCAGGCATAAATATACATATAATCAATCATAAAAAGAAAATAACAAATGTTTCGAAGTAAAAATAAAATTAATTTAAATTTTTTTATTGTAAATAAAATAATTTTCTTTGGACTGCTATCAAAAGCATTAATTATATTTTTGACTTACAAAAAACAAAAAAATTATAAATTAAATAAATTAATATATACTCAGACTTCCCTATCATGAGCGAATTTGGAATTTATAGCCATAAAGTTGAGTTTATTAATATACATCAAACAAATAAGAAAATATTAAAGATATATTTGAATTCTCCAGTTCATTCAAATGTAAAGAAAAATTTAAATTCATAGTTATATACAGACAAAACTTTTATATATATATATTGTCGTATATAAAATATAAGGGGGTTGGTATTTTATAAGAAAAAATGGATTATAAAATTAGTTTAATTAATTGGTAGCACTCTGGATGAATTTTGGATATTTAAAAGGGTTATTGAATCCGCGTAGGTTGATATGGGAAATAATAAGATTGAATAGGTTCAATTTGAAATGCTTATATAAAATTATAACAAATTATTTATTTAATAAACTAGGAGAATTAATATTACAAAAATAGATAATAATGAAATTAATATGAAATTAAAATATATTGAAAGGTACCGTAAAAAAAGATATAAATATAAATTAAAAGAACTTTAATTTATATTTTAGCAATTGCAATTATAATTAATTATTAATTATGAAAGTGTTATCACTTAGCATGAAAGAAAGGAATGGAGAGTTCATTGGAGACTTGAGTCCTGATTGTCTTCCTGCGGATTTAACTGGAACATCTATTGTGCAGCAACATTTCTCAAAAAGGGGTTGTGTATGATGTCCTTCCTGCAGGGATATGTCTGTCTCCCTCCAATGCCTGATCAAGACTCTCTCAAATATCATTTTCACCAATAATGAAACCTTTCCCCCACTTTGAACACATGGATGGGTCCCTGTACATGTGCAGACAACATGTCCCATGACCAAACGTCCTTTTCTTTAATTTAGCACGTGTTCAAAAATGAAAGTTCTAGCTTTCTCACCCTTATATACATAAAAACTGTATTTTTTAGGATTATATATTACAATATATATATATTTATGTTTATATTTATGATTCTAAATGAATGATTCGTGGAGATATGTAAAAATCTCACCACATGTGAAATTTGGTGTGAAAACAATACCTTCGTTTCCTATCGTCGGTCGCTAAAAAACTGGTTATAAAATATTCAATAATATTTAAAGTTCTAATAGATAATATAACTATCATTTTTGTGGTGCATATATGCAACCCTGGAAATGAAATATAATTTTTATTAAAAGCTTAGTCGCTGCATAAGACCGGGAAGCTGCAGCTTCTCTTATCCAACACTTCAAACAAGTTCCTAGCGTCCTGGACGGTTCAGGGCCTGCCTGGACATTAATTCCTAGGCATACTCTCAAGCCTATGAGCCGGAAAAAGTTGTCTCTCCCACCCCCTTTCCCTTCCCCAGAACCACTACAAATACATTGAGTATATTTATACATCAAACACGAAATGAAGGATTGATGGATTATACATTGAAAGCAAATCCCTTCGTTGTCTTTTAACTATTATTATTAATAATTTTTTTATTTTCTCTCTCAATTTTTGGGGAAAGGTTAACAGCGGTCATAACGAAAGAGGGAAATCCCTCCATGTTACTTTCAAAGTCAAGGACATGCATTGGTTTCTCGTTGATCATATTTCCGTGTTGATTCATTAAACAGAGGTGAAAGTTTTCAACGTATGACATTGAAACATCTATCGACGTTAAATTAATTATTTCATTTTCTTTCATACCATTAATAAACTCATCCCTATCAATTTTCATTTCAATGATTATTTAAAATAATATTTGGAAATATACTCGAATAGATTTGATCATTGTTCTTAAATTATAGCTATTTACTTACTGGATTTATATTATTCATTATTATTCGACATAATAAATAGAATCATTAAAAATTCATATTAGGAATTAATTTATAAGTTTTAATATACACGAATTCATAGTAAACATTTTTTTTAATTCAATTTCAAAATTTTCTATCTGTTTGGATAGCAAGTTTAGTCAATTTATTAAAAAATACCCAATAGTTACATTTCTGAATAAGTATTAGACTTGGTTAAAGGAATAGGGTTTCTATAACGAATATCTTTTAGAAAAACATTAAATGTAAATCCTATATCAAAAATTTATAATTCTGAAATCATAATAATTTAAGTGAACAATGTCTAAAAAATAGTTTTTTAATATTTAAAGCTTTAAAAAATAACTTATATCTCGTTTAAATTTTGGTTCTGAAAAACTCTTAAATTTTTTTTTTAAATTTTATTACTAAATAAAAAACTGTTTCTCACTTTTAAAGTGCATTTCCTATAATTATATTTTTAAAAAAAGGTATATATTATATTATATTATATTATATATATATATATAAGTAGATAATATATTTATATAGTAAATTAATTATATAGATTAATAATTTGAATAAGGTTCTAAATAGTTTCAAGGTGTGTGATTATCTAATTGTCAATTTTTTAAATTATTATATTCTAATATTTTGAAAAATTTTGATTATTATCTATTTATAACATTGTTTGTATTGTTTTCACACCAAATTTCACATGTGGAGATTTTTACATATCTCCACGGATTATGCACTTTGTATTGGTTTTATTCTTGTTTTTTTTTTGGGAAAAATAATCTACATTAGTTTTTTCTTAATTTAAAATTATATGACGTCACCCAGCTCTTCATGACGTCACAGCCAGCGCCTCCTTATATATTATAAATAAAATAAAATTAAAAATATTTATGGTATATCCATATCTGTTTTTTATTACATTAATATATAAATTATTTGAAATTGTTATGTAGCAAGAAATTAATTTATTTCAAACCGTCGGTTGGTTCTGAGCCTGGCTACAGGTCAACTTATTCATTTTGTTAGTGTCTTATAGGTAATGCTTGTTGGTCTCAAGATGTTTCTTAACATGCTTCAAACATCAATGAAAAAATTTCTTCATTTACAAGTCCTGTGATTTATTGTATGATTGTTATTAGTTCTCTCTCTTTCTTTATATATACTAATAATATGCGACCATTTTTTAATAGTCAAAATTGTTTAAATGTGAAAAATTACAAATTATTAAATTCAAGTTTCAAATTTTAAAAATATTTATATATATATATATATATAATGTTGTTTGGAAGTTAATTTATTTCAAATCGTCGGTCGGTTCTGTGCCTGGCCACAGCTTATATCTTATCTTCTTATACGAGTAAAAATTGTTTGTTTCTTTGTTTCATTGTTCTCAAAAACCGCTCTAACGATTTTTTTGAAATTCACAACAGAGATAGTATTTATAAAGAAAAATTGAGTTTTATTGATCACATCTCACGAAACTTTATTAGTTCTTCTTAATTTAAATTTATAATATATGGATGACGTCACAACCACCGCCTGTGAGATATATATATTCTTAAAATAAAATTAAAAATATTTATATTATATTCATATATTTGATTTTTTAATTTCATTAATAGTTTTACATTTAAATTATTTGAAATTGTTTCACACAACGTTTAAAAGAAGATTTATCTTTATATTCGATTCGATACATAGTAGAATTAAATGACATCATCAATTTATTATAGAACGAATCCGTAAATATATTTTTAATATTATATATTAGCTATTGATTATATTGTAATTCCACTCTTAATTATATACTTACATGAAAAAGGAAATCCAATTATGAGATCAAAATTAAAATTACTTATTTATATAATCTTTAATTTTGTATATCAAAACGCCAATTGAAAATGAGTGAAAAATGATTTCTTGGTTATATAAAAATTAAAATATGATTTTTTAGACGTCCTCTACGCATTTTTAATATTAGAATTATTTATTAAAAGAAAACAAAAACAAAATTAAATTATAAATATAAATAAAACATAAAAATTATAAATATTATATACATATTCTTTGACCAATTATATGTTGCATGTTGTGAGTATGTGATTACACAAATTGGGAAAAAATCACTCGAAATGCAATTAAACAAAATAATTGAAAAGTTAGGCTAAGCAGACGTCTTAAATATTATAAGAGATTCGGCAATTGCAATTACAGATAGCGAGGAAAAATTAATGGAGGTTTGAAATTAATAGTGATAAGAAAAAATATTTAGTGACAAAGAGGAACAGTATTAACATACAAAATCTTAATATACAATTTAAATCGAGGTATCAATCGGGAAACGCCTGTTATCATGCAGTATCTCATCAAAATTATTATCAAAGGGAATCAAGACCATGGACGCATAGGAACATTTGGAGAAATGTGGCCAAGAACTTTCGACTATCTTTGAGCTATATAAATAGATAGATATAACATATACAATAATAATATATATAATTAATTTACTGATTAAATTAAAATATATTTTAAATAAGAACACAAAAAGAAATGAATGTTTTATGTAATATACGGATTGAAACAAAATGGATGAAAACCTTTTACTACTTTTAACCAAATACGATGTACCGGGGTACTCGGGGGTACAGGGGGCGGAGCCCCCGTGCAGCTGTGAAGAGCGCCGAAGGCGCTCTGACCAGCTGGTTTATATCTATATTTTTAATATTTTTTCCTTATGTATATTTTTATATTTTATTATCTACTTATGATGGTGACTACACAAATCTAATTAAACTAATAAAATAATGAATTTAATTATTTTAAAGTATTTGTTCAAATAAAGTAATTTTAACTCAATTAGTTATTTTTTTAATGCAAGGAGTAATACCCGTAACTATTATCCACTTAGAACAAACTAAATTCAATTAACAAACAAAGTCTATTTTATATGATTTTATCGTTATTTATGAAAATCAAATAAGAAAGTTATTTCATTTATCGTTTAATTAAACTCTGAATAAAGATTTTGTCAATCCCCTTAACAGGCATAATCCTTTTATTACAATGTCATTTGAATGAAAATGAATTTCATTAATTCATTATTGTTTGTAGAATTCTAATTAATATTAATTATCTGATTTAATATTATTATGTATTATAATGTTAGAATTCTGAGAAATTAATTAATACATATTTATTTTTTTTGTTTGTTTAATTATTTGTTTAATTATTTATTCTCTTTTTTTGTAATTTATTTTGATAAATAGTTATAGTTCAATTGAATATCAATATTGCAATTCTATACTTTAGTAAATGTTTAAATATCAAAATATTGAAATTTTAATTCATAATATTGAAATCTTGACTTTTGATGTTTTTACTATCTCGCCAGATAGTTTTTACATGATTAAAATTTGTTTAAAACTGCTATATATAGAATTTCAGCTTGATTGAATCGCTGAAAGTATCGGAATTAATTTTTTAACACTTCAAACACGGGACGTGGTGCCATCAACAAAGAGCCAAACATGCGCTGGTTTAATAAATATTACTTATTAATTTTAATTTATAATTTATAATTAATTTAATTTAATTTAAATATAATATATGTTATTTAAACCAATTCAAATTGCGAGATAGTCGAGTGGAGACACTCCAGCTTAATTTTTTGTAGATTAAGAAATGAGGAGGAAGGGTTAATGAGGGGAAGGGGATCAGACAGATCGGCTAGAGATTGTTCTCAAGTTAGATAGAATTAATTAAAATAACATCTTTTTAATTTTAATTCATCTTTTATTTTAATAGTTCCACTCTTTTAGCCCGAAAGATTGCCATGTAATATTTCCATATCATTTAATTCAGTCAGTTACAACAACAAATTTAAAGAGTCAATCACTCTTTTGACTTCTAAAGACTGTAACAATATAATCGTGAAGTAGAGTTTCACTTTCA